>QEOQ01000180.1:1759981-1932349 GCA_010279815.1 Brachionus plicatilis
TAAATTTAGTTTTTTTTTTAATTTATTGATTTATTTAATTTAAATAAGTAAATTTAAATACAAATTGCTTTTGAATCCGGTTTAAAGACTTAATAATTAACATTTTCCAAGACTTAATTTTATTTATTTTTATCTAATTATTTCATCTAAAAAATTGAATCAAATCTGTTAGGATTTTTTAACCAATTATATAAAATTTTGTTAATTTTTAATATCTTTTAAAAATTATTAAGTTGAAACAATTTTGTTAAAAAAAGTATATTGTGTTTGTCTTAAATTGATTGAAATTGAAAATTGAAAACATCATTTATTGCTAGGCATGAGTTTATACTTCTATGTTTGATTTATCCGATTCAAAAGTGAACAAAATTAGATGTTCAATCGATTGGGCCTATTTCGCAATCTCAAAAATTGAGTAAACTACCAGTAAGGATATTTTTTTTATCAAATAAAAACTAGATTTTCTTAATTTTAATAATTAAAAATATTGTGAGGCGACCATTGAAATCAAAATTAATTCTTTCTATTTTTTATTTTTTATCAATTTTAATTTAATTTAATCGCCCGTTCTGTTATATTTGGAAATTTTTGGAACAAAGAAAAAAAATAAATTTAAAATTGAAATAATTTTTAAAAATTCCTAGAGTCGGATTTTAAGAAAAAAGTTATTTGAATTTTAAAGTTTTGTTTTTGGTTCATTAACACTTATCCGTCTAAAATCGGGTCAAAAATGCTAATTAAGCCTTAATTAATATATCATTAATATCGAAAATACTTTATTAATATATTTGTACTTTATTTATTATAATCAATTCATTATAAATTCTTTTTTTTTCAACCAAGATATATTCTTATATATAGTCAAGTTTGCGGACTTAAAGTGATCTTTTTTTCATATTTATTCTTGCGATAATTCACCCTATCTAATTAAAAAGGGCTAAATTTTCCATTTATTTAGAAACTAAATTATGCTTTTTAAATTTAAAAATGATATTCGTAAATATAAAATTTTTAGAAAAAATTTGACAGGATATTCTAAATTAATTATTGCATCAAAGTAAAAATCATCAATTTGTTTCATTTCAGGATTAAATTTAAATAAGCTCGATTTTTCTTATAATGACATTCGAAAATTATGCTTGAAAATCTAAATTTTGAATCTCAAATTGACTATTTGATGTATATGATTTATTTCTAAAAATTTTCTATTCAAAATAGCTATTCATGCTAATAATAAAATATTGATTCATATATGTTTAGAGACATGTCCCTCGATTGGATTGAAATTGAACTCAAATGCAAAAAAAGAGTGAATTTTATTTTATTTTATTTTTTAATTTAAAAAAAGGTAAAAACATTTTAACAAGGAAGAATAAGGATAGAGTAAAGTGGAAAAAACAAAACAAAAAAAATGTATTTTGATAATTTTGTAATATTTTAAAATAATTTAACAAAAAAAAAAAAAAGAACCAAAAACCATAAGTTACAAGTCAAAATTTTTAAATAACCAAAGCAGAGTGTTGATTATTAATTTTAGAAATTTTTAAAATTTTACGATTTTTGAGTATAAACAAAATTTTGTCAACAACAAAAAAATAAATGAAAAATAATTTAAATCGTTTTTATTTTGATTCAAGGACTAAAAAAAATCCTGTGGCTCTAACCCGTTAAGACGCTGCTTGTCACACTTGTAGACGCAGCGCCTTGACTATGTACATTTGGATATTTAGAAGAAAATAGCGGCACAACAAAAATTCCGAGACTTGATCAAACTTTTAAGCTGCCAAATTTTTACACAATTTTGCAAGCAGTCAAAAATTTAAAAAAACAGCTCTTTAGACCATCGAACAGGAGGCTTTTTTTCTAAATGAAAGCCTCCGAGCCTAACACCAAACCGTTTTAATTATTAAATAAATTAGAATATTTTTAAACAAAAAAAAAAAGAAAAAAAATAGGAAAAAAAAACTTTACAATTGACCACAAAAACGTTCTTAATTGAACATGAGAATACTTGAGCTCATGTCCGTCTCCAGACTATTGTTGGCTATTTGAATGCTGTCAAGCATTGAAGCGTTCATCAGCGAGTTGTAGTTAAAAAACAGTGGATTAGTGGACTTGATTAGACTGTTGGTCATCGGCTGGTCAATGCTGTTGACCGAAGGACAAGAATTCAAACTTGGACTAGCCTTGTAATTGAACTCGTATTCGTTTGTCTCTGCACTGGACGTGGAAGAGGGCGACGGCGTCGAGCTGGTCGAGCACAGCGACGAATTGGAGTCGTTGGCCTCGTGGGGAATAACAGTGTTGCTCTCGTCCACGACCAGCGACATCAAATTAGTCGAGTCCAAGTCGAGATTTAAATTGGCATTTTTTTTGGCCAGATTGGACAATTTTTTATTGAGCAAACTTTTGGTGTATGTCTTGTACTGGTCTTGGTAAAATTTGCTATTGAACAAACTGTAACCGGGCGTTTGACTTGAGCCATGCAGCCTTCTGTTTTCCATTTTGGAGTTGAAAATTTTCTTCAAGCTGAGATTGTGGGGCAAAATGGGCGCTATTTGGTCGCGTTCCTCCTCGCCTATTTTCACTTCTTCGTCCTCTTCGTTGGACGACGGACTGACCGAGTCCGAGTCGTGCTCCATGTGGGTGGTGTCGGCAGCGGCGCCCTTGCTCCTGTCCGGGTTGTAGACACAGTTCGAGTAGTCCGAGTGATAGCTGTCAATGAGCACGCCGGAGTCCTTGCTCAAGTTGGAATAGGATTTTTCTATGTGTTGGTTCAGATTGGTAATGGCCGGATCTAGGTCTTCCTGGTAGTCCATTTCGAACTCGTCCTCGTTGAACAAGTCGCCAGCGCTCGCCTCGCATCTGTACTCGTGCTCGACGTGGTCCTGCTCGAACTCGTCGTAGTAAATGGAGTGAATGCGCTGCTCCAAGGTGGTCAGCTTCTTGTGCGACTTGGGCACTCGGCGTCCCATGTGGGACGAGGCGGACGCCGAGCGAACAAAGGCGCGCTCGCTGGTCGGCGTGGTCGGTGTGGTGGCGTGCGACGAGCAGGTCGACTTGGACTTGTTGGGGGTGCTGGTGCTGGTCAAATTTTTGCCAAACCGAGCCGACCTGTCCAGCGAAAGGTACAGCTGCTCTCGCTGCCGGTCCGCCTCCAGCATCCGGTCGTACTTGTCCGCTATTTCGTAGAGCTTTTGCTTGTAGCAGTTGGCCAGGTGCATGGGACTCTCGTCCTCCCATTTGCACTCGATTATGTAGTCCAGATAGAAGTTGCTCAGGTTGCACGTTTCGAACAGCTTTTGCTTGATGATGTCGTCTTTTTTCATTTTGGCTTTTTTTCTAGCTGAATGTTAACCACCGTTTAAGCATAGATACAAAAATTTGAAATTTTAAAAAAAAATATTTTTTTTTTTTTGTTGCTGGTCTTTTCTAAAATTAGAAAATTGAGTTAAGTGCGCTTCAAATTGGCTTTAAATGATAAAACAAATGCGAGAGAAGGAGAATAAGAGAGAGAGAGAGAAAAGAGAAAGAGAAGAGAAAAAAAAGCATACTAGAGGAAACCAATTTATTAGCGCGCTTGTAACAAGCATTGGCAGCAGCTGATTTTTAAATAATTAGAAAATTACGCAATTTTATGGTCATTTATGTAATAGCTTAGGTGTTGTTAAGACACTAATTGGATAGAAAGCAGAGCTCAAGCCAACAACTCGTTGAAAGATAATCGATTCCATTTAAAAGGCTGCTTATGCAAAACCTTTTGCCAAATATTTATTTATTCATACCATTATGAATCAACTAGATTGTTGGCCTATGATTCAAAATGCGTTTATGATTTTAATTAAATTTGCTTTTTTTTTTTTCTCCACAAAAATAAAAGATGCTTTCAATTTAATTAAATTTTATCTTTAGCAGAATAATTTGCTTAATTTTCTTGAATATTTTTTTAATGCACTTTTCCAGCCGTGTCATTGAGCCTAATTGCTCTAGTCACATAGCTTAATTAATTTAGCTCTTGTTCTTCATTATCTAACCCTCAAAAATAGTCTAGAGAAAAAATAATTCGTACTCCCGAAATTGGACACAATTAACTTTTATTTTATTTAAATAATCTGGAGAAATCTCAGTCTTTTTTAATGGCAGCGGATGCCCAATGCCACTTTAATTTGTCAAATATCTAAAATTGCTTTAACATCTATTAAAAAAAAAACAAATAAATTTTATAAAATAAAAAAAACCTCTAAAAAGTATCCTTTATTTAAATTGAATTCAAAAATTAGAACTCGGGTCTTAAAAGAAGATGCAAATGGTTCTGACCAGTCATTATGATCTTCCATCTAAAATAATTTCTAAATAAAAATAAAACTAAATCTAATTCTGGAGGGATTAAATAATCTTGTCATGCCGCGTATCTGACTTTAATTTTTCAAAAAATAAAATATAATCTAAATTTTAAAAATAATTAAAAACTCAAAACTTTAAAATTAATGTAATATTGTATCCTAAAAACAAAATTCAATTACATCCTTACAATTTAATTCCAATAAATGCTTAGTGATGAACAATAATCTTATTAAAAAATTGTCAATTTTTTTATAAATGGAAGAAAGAGTGATGAATCTGAAGCGGAAAGTGATCTTGAAGTGATATTCCTTAAAAATTTTGAAACGAAAAAGCTGATTAATTGCACAATATGGCCAAGAAAATCAAATGCTAGGTATTATCAACAAATTTAGACTACCATCTACTTAATTCTCAGTATTCAACCTTTATTTGCTCTTTTTTAAAATTTTTAGTGCCAATTTGGTCACCAATTCAAAGAGTAGACAAATTGTTGAAAGAATTCAACATCAGTTGACAGGAGACATGATGCAACTTTATAAAATTATGAACAATATAGATTGAGTGGAGAATGGCAATCGTTTTAAAATTATCAAAAAACCAGCTAGGAGATCACTACTTTAAATATTTTAAGGAAATAAGAAAACAGCTAACATAGAATTTTTTTTCAATAGAAAAGTGGATCCATGGAACTCTTTTCCAAGTTAATCAGTTGAAACAACTACTGTTTTTGTAAATTATTAGAACATGGTCTTATACAAATACCAAGCATATTAATGATGAACACAGCTCAATAAAACAAGATAATATGAGATCACCAGGTTACGTTACTATTATAAATTGGTTTATAATGGAAAGACTTTGATCAAGATTTATTAAAGAAAAACTTTGACTACCTTGGTCTTGTAGATAGCTCAAATTTGCATAAAGAATTAGAGTTTAATACAGGAAAATAAGATTTTAAATAAAATAGTCCAAGATGATGATGGTACAAATGCTGACTATTTTGTACCATCAAATGAATTTTTAGAAGAAGAAGAAGGAGAATAAGTTAAATAATTTTAAATTTTAACACAACTAGAATATATTTTTTAATTTTTTTTTTTCCGTACTCGGCAAAGTAAAATTTCTGATCAAATTTCTTTTTTCAAATTTGATCAGAACATTTTTAAATACGTAATTAATTTAATCGCAGATTTTTACATTTTAATAACATTTCAAAGCTTTATTTTTAAGTTTTTGAAAAAGGATTGTAATTATTAAAAAATGCATTGTAATTTAATTGCCCATTTAAGAATTTTTGATCAAATTTGAAAAATAAAAATTGGACAAAAATCTTACTTTGCCCCGATTTCAACATAATTTTAACCTTAAATGGATTTTTTATATTTAGTAGTAGTGGCAGTAGTAGTTCTTTCTGCGAAGCCTAACATGTGGAGTGTCTGGGCTCATCACCGCCATGTGGTAGTGTGAAGCTGTAGCAGCCGAAATACCCCATCTTATAAATTTAATTCAATAACATATCTTATCTCAAAAGCTAAAGTACCATGGTCTTAAAAAAGTAAACTTTCATAGCTCTCCCGCTTTTAATACCAGGGATTATATAATCGCAATAAATAAAAGACCTTGTGGGCTATTGCTAGACAGTACGGTACTGTCCTAGGTTTCCTGACAATACATTCACTGGCGATATGCAACACTTCTAAAATTATTAATTTTACGATCATCAAATTAAAATTGATTAATAATTAAGAAAAAATTGCCCTTTTTTTAATTTAATTAAAATTTTGAAAGATGGGGCTAACAATGTGGAAATAAAGACGCAAGTAGTTCTATGTAGCCATGACGGTCTTTCATCTAAATAAATTTCAAAATAAAAATTATTTCTTATTCTAGAGGAATTTTAGACTCTTATCGTGCAAGCCGATACGGATCGACCACAGAATCTGACTGTAATTTGTCAAGACGCTCAGACCCACTTGAAAATGATTTTCTAAATTTAGACAAAACATTAAAACTCGAAATTTTAAAATAAATATTAAAATAAGAGAAAATTGTTGAAAAACGGGAGGTTGGCGTTATTTGTTGAAAGCGAAGCCTTTTAAATTTTAATTTTATTATAGCTTCATAGATGTAATAATAGCCAAGGTAAAAACAAGATAAACATTCAACAAAATTCACCTTTTTGGCCTTGAGCTTTCTAATAGAATAATAAATTAAAAAAGCCAAACTAATTACGTTATTGTACAAAAATTAATTGCAATTTCTTTTATAAAATATCATTAATTTAGACCCTTTTTAAATTAGCATTGCATATTATAACATGAAAGCCTATTCAACAATAAATTACTATTTTGAAACAACAAATAAAATTTATGAATTGAATTTTGAAATTTTCCCTCTAAAACTAGGTAATCGAAAACAATTTTCTCATATACAAACTATTATCTAATACCTGAATTTATTGTATTGGCCTTTGATGTTTAAATAAAATATTTTATTTCACAAAGCTAAAATAGTTTGAGTTCTTTTTCTTGGCTAAAATTGTACACACTCAACACTCGGGGATATGTTAATTGAAATACTCGGAAATAAAAATATGCCGGCTCTCTTTTGTTTGCCAAATGTTCAGCCAAATTGTATTTGTTTATCTAAATTTTTCAAAGTTTGTTTATTTGTTAAACAACAAAAGACAATATTGCTAAACTTAACTGTCACAACCTTCTTGTATCTCATAATTTCACCAAACCAGCTCAAATGGAGCCCAGAATTTGTTTTTATAAAAAAATTAATTTAAAAAATATTCAAATTTTTTCTACTAGAGGTGTCGATTTTGTAATATTTCCTACTAATGTTTCAGAGCTAAACGAGAAGAGATTTTCTAGTCTTGTTTAGTCGATCGATAATTCTAATTAAAAAAAAAATTTAACTTTGGTCAAATACACAAAAATTTGAGTTTCCGTCAGATTTTAAATTAAATCAAGTAAATCCGTACTAATTCGGAGTCAATTTTTAATTAAAGATAACAAATACTTCAATCATTGTAAACTTAGTTAAACTTATCGGTTTCTAGCAAACAAAAACACTTATCTATAAACTAGCATTTGGGCTTTATCTTGTTGTTAACATTGCATAACCCAATATCTCTAATTATTGGAATAATAACCGATGCTAATAATATGTTAGAACCCACAAAAAAAAAGCACCCAACAAAATTTCAAAACAATTAAATCTATTTTTTTTTTTATTAAAAAAAATTACTAAAATTTTGAAATTTAAGGCACAAAAGAGGGTCTTAGTCATTCTTCGATGTTTAGACCCAAAATTAAAAAATAACAACTTCTTTAAAAAAAAAAATTCTGAATTTTAAATTATCGATCTAAAATAAAAGTTTTTTTTTTTAAATTTAATTTTCAAATTTCTCACTGTGTTTTTTTTGATAATGCAAAGTTGAATTGGTTTAGTCTGAAACAAAAATAAACAAGCTCACGCGGATAAATAAAAGACAACCTTGAAATGTGTGTCATTAGTGCAGTTGATGCATAAAGACCTGGCCAAATGGACAGCCGATGAGCTGAAACTTTGATGGATAATTTCGTCAAGTCAACCTAATGGATTAAGATGGATAATTTTGAAATTTAAAATAAATTCAAAAATGTGCTTGATACTAGTCAAACAAAAGAGAGAATAATTTACCTTTGAAAAACATGAGTCTAAAATACTTTTTATTAAATAAGCTCAAACCCGAGTAATTATAAAGGTTCTTGGCTCAAATGATGACGCAATCTTTGTTGTGTTATTCTCGTTCCAAAGGGTGAATTTAAATGAAATTTAATAAAATTAAATTTAAGCACTAGTAGGACTTTTATGCCCTAGCCCTACACTTGATTAATTAAGTTTGCTCAAGGACGACTTATTATTGATCATTTAGCCCTTATTCACATGAAATTTTGTTTACCATAAGCTAAACTGACTCTAATCCCGCAGCCCACTCAGCAAATAAATAACATCCCGACAGAATTGCGCGCTATAGTCCCAAATGCTCTGGTTGATATTAAAAAGGCAAAATTTTTGCATTCTTCACTTTGCCAAATCTATTGATGAAGCAATCACTCATTATGATAAATTCCCCTAATAGGTTCTATGCTGATAGAAAAAAGTAAGAAACAAAGAAAAAAAATAAGAAAGATATAAGCAAATTATTTGGTTTAATTATAATAAAATATATTTATAAAATGATAAAACAAGATCTGATTTTAAATGGAGAAAATATAAATATTTTATATAGAACGAAATAGTTCTATAGAATAATGAATATAAAAACGACGCTTAAAGATAAATGCGTAAATATCGATTATTCATTCATTTTAGCTATTTTATTCGCGAACTCAATGTAAACTTGATTGAAAAAAATAATTCTGCTTTAAACCGTGCAAGATTTTAAGATAAACTTTTAGCTGATAAATTTTCTCAAATAGGCTAAATTTGGTTGAAGTTTTTGTGCACAGCAAACTCAATGTCCTGGCTACTTTTTTAATTTTCGCACTGTCTCTAGCGTATGTTCATATTTATCAAACATATCATTGTGACAAGGACTAATGAATAAAAGTTGACCATATTCACAAATATGAAATTTGTTCCCAGCTTGATTTCATTAGAATTGACATTACTCTAAACAAAATCTCCCTATGATGCAATTTAAACCATTTTTTTAATTCTAAATGGCATTAGCTGACAATTAATCTAAATAACACTCAATTCTCTTTCTATTAAACTTTAATAAAATTAATCTCTTATTTTTTCATAAATCCACATGGTCCCTCATTGTTGATCTTTGCGAAAAAAAAAATTTGAAAATGTCTTGAAAGCTTAAATAAAAAATTTATTGATAAAAAAAATGAGTGTCGTTTTAAATACAAACGAGCTCTATTCACATCTATGCACAATTAATTTGGTTGGAAATTTTTAAATGCTTTAATTAAATTTATTTTTGAAAAAAATGTTTATTTTTTTACTTGAACTACGTCTTTGAGACACTTAAGTTTGCTACCTTTTAAATGATATTTTGGTAGCTTGTGCGAAAATCAAGAATCAATAGTCACTTGAAAGTATTTAATTAAATATGAAGAAGTAACCTTCACTAGTTATTAAAATCGATTATTTTTTTTTGATAAAAAGATAAATTGTTTAATACCACAAAACTCTTTGGGTCATCATTTAAACTCGATTTAATTGTGACAAATAGAATTATTTTAAGTCTAAACAAAAAAAAGTTGAACATCTTTTTAATCGCAAAAAAGGCCATAAATGACCCGGAAAGATATTTTGAATAAGTTTTATCAAAAGAAATTTTTCTTTAAAGAAAAAGAATAAAAACATTAAAAATAAATGACCACAAATAAATTCAAAATAATAAATATAATACTTAACAAACCTACTCTTTGCTTCGAGGAGGATATAGCATTTAAGTTTACAAAGAAAAGGATTTACTCAAATGCTGAATGATCTAAATTTTTTTTGGATTAATGTCTAGTTTTGGCCATTTCACCTTTTTTTTCTTTTAAAAGACGATCGAAGAATTGTCTTTGACAATATTTTAATTATTGAAAAGCGTGCTTGAACAATACAAAACAATGAACCATGGCTAAGTGCTCATTTTGGTAGAAATGTTTTTGTTATTCAAATAAAATCGATTAAAGAAATTAAATTCAAGAAGATTTCTTTAATTTCTGGATAAATTTAAACTTTAAATATTTACTCTATGATTAGGTTTCATCTGATAAATAAATTGGACTCAAGAGTAAACAGAATATACTATTAGCTTTTTTGAATATTAACAATCAAAAAAAAAACAATTCATAAATAATTCCAATAGAGACAGATACAATACGGATCTTAATTATCTTTTTTTAATTAAAATTAAAATAAATTTTAAACGAAACGACCTTAGATATTTCAGAAATTTATATATTTTTAACTAGAAGGGTTTAATTAAAAAAACTTATATAATTAAAATTAGTAAATAAAAGGCTTTGATCAAATCAACCATTTGGAAAGTGTCTATTGAAAGAATTCCTTTAAGTTTTTGAGAAAAAACTTGATAAAATCATTGCTTCGTCATTTATTTCTGATAGATATCAAAAATTTTCCCTAATTAATTACTTTTTTATCTTGGTTTTTAGCAAGAAAAAAATTCTCTCTCTGTGATACTCACAGGAAGTCAATTAAGCTTGACTAATGAAAATTCCTTAATTCATTTTTAATTTTATTTACGGTCAAAATTACTTCGGAACAAAAATCAGCATCAAAAAGCTTCATGGTGCTTTCAATCAAACTCATACATGGTCAATCATGTTCGAAAATTAGACTCTACTGATCTCCACCACCCTCTGTCTTGATTCAAATACAACCAACAAAGAAACTGATCTAGAAACAATAGAAATTTTGTTTTATCATGAAATATTTTAGTTTATAGGTCATTTGAGAAAAAAAATTTGCTCCAACTTAAAATTACTAAATTAACTTAATTAAATTTTAAGTTTAAAACGCCATTGTTCAATTGAATAAATTCTTAAATTACAAATGAAAATTAATTGAAAAACTTCTAAAATTAAATAATCAAAAAAATACAACGAAATTTAATATTCTGACCTATTTTACAATCACATGACTTTCTTATGCATCTCACGAACCAAAGCTACCTAGAAACTAAAAACAATTTTCAAAGGTTTTCAACTAAATATTCTATATGTAAAAAAGATAAAATATTTGAATATAGACCAAATTAAAAATAGAAATTAAGATGACTTTACAAATTAACTAGTTTACAAACTTAGTAATTATTTATTTTAAATTAAAAATTAATTTTAAATTGCAACTTGATATTTTGAATGTTTGTTATCATTAGAATGATAATAAAAAATTTAAATTCTAGTAACTGAATCCCTAACTTAAAGATATATCAAACAAAATAGTTAATAAATAATCTTTGAGCATAGTTAGCCAACACAAATCAGTTTGAGTAATACCAACTTTGAATTATGATCAAAATAGACAAAAATTAATTAAGTTGAGTAAGTGTTAATTATAAAATGATCAAGATTTAAATTTAATTAAAAAGATCGTTTAAATAAGCATTTTTTTCAATTTGATTCGTTGAGTGTTCAGTATGATGAAGACTTTTAAACAAAGCAAGATTAAAGCCTTGATTATTAAAAAATAATTTTCTAGTTCGACTAATTTTGGATTATGGTTTAAAAAATACAATAATCTTTTATTTAAACAAATTCAAGTTAATTTTTCAAGTTTATGAAAGGAAATCGACAAAATTATTTTTTTTTCAAACCTAGAATCAGTTCGTTTAGATTTTTTTTAAATTAATGTAGGTTAGTCTTTAGTAAATATTTTGAATTTTTTTTAATTAAAATGGTTTAATTTATTCATTTTGAAGTACACTACATTCTATGATTTTTCAATGAGATGCTAGAAATAAGCGTTGGGAAATGTAACAAATTTTGATACATGAGAATATTTGAATTCTTTTTTTTTCTTAAAATAATAATTAAGCTCTTGACAAAAAAGAATTAGTGTAAAACTTCTATATATATTTCACAAATATTTGAAAATTTTAAAATACTTTAGTTAAAATTTTTTTCTCTTGAAATCTTAAAAATTCAGGATGTTTTTCGAAAGAATTTTAATTTTTTAAAACAATTTAATTAAGTAATTTTGATAAACTTGAAATAAAATAAAATAAAATAAAAAAATTAAATTTTTTACTCTTTTAAAAAAGCAATGATATATTTTTTTTTATTTGTATAATTTAGATTCAACCGGTGCAATAAAAATAACATAAATCTTTTAAAAGAGAACAGTTGAATTCTCTGAAAAATAAAATATCTTACATTATTGATTAAGGTAACTATTAATCAAAATAAATCTACACATATTTAGTGTTTAGAAATTTTTCTAAAATTTTTTATGAACTATAAAATTTAAAAAATAACAAAATCAAATGGAAAAAGAAGTTTTATTATTTCTTGGTTTTATTAAATTTGAGAATTAACTTTAGCAACATCTTTATAAATTTTCAAGGAAACTTGAAGCTAAACAAATTTTTCGATTGAGTTCCATTATGCTTTTAAACCAACAAAATCAATGATTGCTTTATCTAAAAATAATTTAAAATTAAGTCATGAAATTAATGATGGAAATTTTTGATTTTATATTGGTTTAATTTATGAAGCTTAAAAAATTCAAAAAATTTTTAAATTTCGAATACCATAAACCTCAATCATCACATTCCTAATTTTAACCGATTCCTTATTGAATTGTTTAATTCAAATCTTAATTATCCCAGCATTTAAATAAAATTATTCAAGTAATTTTAATAATGTTTCATAATTTTAAATCAAGTGTTTTTATAGCTATGAATAAATATCAATTTAAATTATTTTTTTTAAATAAAAAACAAATCTGTTTTATTCAAAAATTTTATTTCATTCAAGGAGTTAATAAAATAAAAAATATAAGACTCACACGTCTTCTCTATAATGACCTATTCTACAACTAATTATTCCTTTTCTCTTGAGATTTTAAAAAACAGTTAGCTCAATCACATTGTAAGTAGAATATTATTTAAAATGTTTCTTTTAGCTGTTTATCCTCGCCTATTTTTAAGTTTTAATTAAATTATGCTGTGCATTCAATCAAGAAAAAAAGTTTTTAAAAGCTTAATTCTTAGTTTTTTTAGGAAAAAAGGTTATATTATTTTTTAAAATTACTCCAAGTATTAATAACGAGCAAAAAGACAATCAAATAGATAAAATATTAGATTCTATCACTAAGAATGTTTATCGTGTTTTTTATTTTAAAAATTAATAGACAATGATCTTTATGTTTATTAAGAGCCTCATGATGCAAATATTGGAAGGAGTTTCATATTTTAGTCTAAGTAGTAAAACGAACTGTTGAGTTTTGTAGGACTTGAATTTTTTTTATTGTTTGACTCTGAAAATGAATCCAGACACGGAAAAGAGTAATCAATTAGAGATCCGATTAAAGATTTATATAGGTTTCCAAGTGTGTTATAATTTAGATCCCATTTTTGGTTTGGCAATATTTTTATTAAGTTTAACCGTGAACTACAACACTGTTTTATTTCATCAATCATTGGGGTAAAGGATAATTTTGAATCAAATTTTATACCTAAGAGCTTAATTTTCTTTTGTCGCTCAATTTTATTTTCATATATCTCTAATTTTAAATCAATATTTTCCTTATTTTATTTGGTGAAGACAATGAAGCAAAACTTTTCAACATATATTTTCATCTTCCACTTTAAGTGCCATTTTTCTAATTCGTCTGAGTACTTGTTTATCTTACTTTCTAAATTCCTTTTTACTTAAAAATTTAGAATGTGACCAAATCGTCAGCAAAAAGAAGTGAATATTCACTATTTTTTTTTCTTTTATAATTGATAAAAATAATAAAAAGTAATGGACTATTTACTTAGCCTTGAGGAACACCTGCTGTAATATGGTATTCATTACTTATATGACTATTTACATTTACTTTGAATGATCTTGAGTCAAAGAATAAATTAGAGTTGTTTAAAAGTCATAAGTCTCAAGTCAAGTCCAAGTCCGGACTTTTTTTTTTTTTTTTTCAAAGTCCAAGTCCGTCATTTGGAAGTTTTTTCCAACTATTCTACATTGTTAATTTTCATGCTAATCTTCCAATAAAAAAATAAAAAAATTTTATAGCTTTTGTTCCAAATGCCAAAAACTTGTTATGTAAATGAAACAAAGACAAGCAGGTTTTTTTTTACCTTCTGCAGAAGCCTACAAAATCTGTGCAAATTCCACTCTTTTTAAAAGTATTAGAAATAAAACGCAATTAATTTGCATAGATTTTGCAGGCTTCCGCAGAAGGTAAAAAAAAAACTTTTTTGTCTTTGTTTCATTTACATAACAAGTTTTTGGCATTTGGAATAAAAGTTTTAAAATTTTTTTATTTTTTATTGGAAGATTAGCATGAAATTTCACAATTCCCAAATATTCGCTTTTTTGTTTTTGGATATTAATTATGACTGGGAAGACATTCATTCAACAAATCATTGATTTCTTGTCTAATTATTCATTATTTGCATTTTGGTTTTGAAATATTAGATTTATATTTTAAATTATTTTAATAAATTAAAAAATTAAAAAAATTGAATGCTTAAATAATTTATTTAAAATATCAAATCATTTATTCTAAAATCATTATCAGGAATAAAATTGTAAATATTGACTTATATAAAATAAAAATAAAAATTATCAAAAATGATCAAACTAGTAAACACCATATATGTGGCATTAAAGCCTTCAGTACGAAAAATTCTCCTTCTGTTAAAGAGTAGCCGTTTTCAAAACAGATAAAATTTACATAAAAATTTTTACAACTTATTGAAACGTCTAGCTATTTTTTTCGCTCGGTTTTGGCTCTCTATCCGACGCTGGTGTCGTTTGATTGACATGCTCATTCGCATTATTCTCAATAGAATTATTCAAGTCATTTAGATATATTAAACTTGAACCACTTGGGTAAGTTCGGAATATATTGACCATTTCGAACGCTTGATCGAAAAAAATTTCCTGTGTGTCCCTTGACTTGGTTACAGGCTTATTTTCGTTGTTTGGCAAAAAAATGTGCTTCAATTCTCTATTTGGGATATCTTTCACAAAAATCCAGTTCAAACAAAATTTTCCCTTCCATTTATCTTGAGCCCAAAGGTCCAACTTGGTCTCAAAATCTACCTCAGTTGTCATTTCAGCCATGCCACAAAAAAGACCAGATCCATTAACAGAAAAAAATAAATAAACTGAACCGTATTTTGTTTTCGAACACTCGCTGAACGCTTGATTTAGCTTTTGATTTCCATTGACAGTCGAGCACCAAATTCCATTTTTTACACTGTGTTTTACATGGTCTATCGAATAGCTTTTGATGACAAAAAATCGACTTTCTTTTGCACCTTCAATTTCACCGTTGAATTTAAAGTCATTTTGATTCCAGCTGTAAGAGTTGGCGTTATCATTTAAATTGTTGTAGAAAAAATTTTGACTTAAATTTAAATTGTTAAAATTGGATGCAAGTTGAGCGGGGACGAATTGATTGTATATTGGACTTTGGTGGTAACTTAGTTGGTATTGATAATTTGGCAAAAAATTATTAAAATTTTGATTGTCTTTCTGTAGTGTCTGATTATTTTCGAACTGAGCAGGCATAGGCAAATTATTGAATTGATTTGAAGCATTTGTATTTTCTGGATTTAGAGTAAATTTTCTATTTTGAAATGTTTTCTTTGATTGTTTAAAATTTTTACGGTTAGACCTGTTTCCAAACTGGTCAGCTTGAAAATACTGTGTGTCATTAACAGGGTAGTTATTTTCATTATAAACTAAATTTTGATTATTCCAAAAATTATTTCCATTTCGATAGTACATGTAAAATTGATTGTTGTATTGAGGAGGGACAAAGCGATACGGAGGTACCAAGTAACACATCGGCGATTGCATATAATTGATTGGATGGGTTTCTACAGTCTCAATTTCGGACAGTTTTGGAAGTTCAGCATTGCTAATTTCCTCTTTATTTGACTGATCACTCATCAATTTTTCATTATTGTTCATTTTTGACTAATAATGTAAATCCTAAATTTAAATCTAGATAAAATTAAATAAATCTGATTTAAATGAAACACGAAATTAAAGAAAAGGCAAGTTTTAAAATAAAAAAATTTAGACAGAAAATTGCTTAGTTATAAAGTCTATTAAAGTGGCAAATTTTAATTTTTATTTCAGAATTTTTTCATAGTAAGTAGATGTACTAAAAACATGTAATCGATTTTGAAATTTAAATCAGGAACGTTATTCAGTGAATAATTATGTGAAATTAAAAATAAAAAAACACCTTACTATAGTTTATTTTTTCCAATCGAAATTAATGCTTTAAATTAGAGGAAAAAAAGACAAAGCTTTGAAATTTTTTATATTAAAATCTTAAAAATATGAAAATTATTATTTTTATAAAAAAAGCAGTTAAACTAAAAAAAATTAAAATGAAATTTTTAAGTACTATAAAATTATACATGGATGGTTTTTGTCTATAAAGAAAAAATATCAAAGAATCGAGGAAGCATTGGCTATACGATTGCCGATATTGGCAATATTATTTAATTGCTTTGTAAACTTGAAACTCGGTAAATATTTTTACTTACTTTATAGAAATAAAATGAAAATGTTTTAAATTAAATGAAATTTAGGAATTATTTAATAATTGCGTGATCGATCTGAATAATTTTGATAAAATTAACTTAGTGATCTACTAAAGTAAATGTTTCTCGAAATTTAATAAAAATGTTGAAATTTTATGTCAGGTGCTATGTATCCTATTAAATGTTTTATCGACAATTAATTTGTCTTTGGGTTTCAAAATCTTTTTTTTAAAAGATAGAAATTAAAATTTTATTCCAAAAGAAAAAAACTAATATTATACTAACTAATATAATATTAACTTTAGCTTTGATTCAGAATTTTTATAAAAATCCATTTGAGGCGATTTTATTTGTTAGATTTAAAAAACAGACTAAAGATTAAAATACACTATTTAATTAGTTTAAGAATGTTCTTATTTTTAATTGCATTTTCTATCCGAAAAAAGATTATTAGCATCGTATAATAATATTATAAGCAATGTCTTTAATAAATGGAAAATGGAAAATGTTAATTTAGAGCTTGAAATTTCATTTTTCAATAGGTAATATCTTGACAATATAATTTTTAGTAATTTACATAAATTTTTCTTAATAAAATAAATTAATCATATAATGGGTTTGTTATCAGCATTAAAAAATTTTAAAAAAATGTGTCCAATTTGGTATTTTTACTTTATTTAATTCCAAAAAAAAATATATTCATTTTTTTTTACATTAATTTAAATAGTAAGTTTAAACTTCATTCATTTCAAGCAAAAATTGAGTTTGTAGACGACGCTGCATTTGTTCATGCCTCAGCTCTTTGAATCTTTTCTGTTTCAGTAGCATTTTTTCATAATCTTCTTGTTTCTTATCAAGAAATTTTATTTTACTGAGCTCAGCTTGCTCTTGAATCGCTCTAAGTTCTTCCTCCTCTTCTTCCTCGTTCAATTTTTGCTCCTTTTGCTTGCGAATCAATTCCAATTTTTTCCTCGTTTCTAAATCATCATCCTCATCGGACTCATTATCAACTAATTTTTTAAGATTCACATAGTAAACCTTTCGAATTAGACGTCTATAAAATATCACATAAAAATTAGAAACTAGGACTAGCTGAATCAAAAATTTGCTTGACCCAACAACAAGTAGAACAATTACGCTTCCATAAATATAATCCCATAGAAAGTTTTGCATCGGCCTTAGGCATCCTTGGTTTAAGTTACAGCTTGCTGGAGCCATGTCACCAAATTGAAAAGGATTTTGATAATTGCAGCACTTGAATTGAATATTTATTCTATCAACTAAATTTTCTTCCAAAGTGTTTGTGGCCATATTGACAAATCTAAGCATTGCTTGGTTGTTTTCTACGATCATGGATTTTTGTTGTTTTTCATATTCTCGAATTATTTTGATCAATGTTTGAGGCAGCTCATAGCTAATTATGTATCTCATGTTAAAATGTAAGTACAACCCATTAAAAAAACATGCGCCCAGAAATACCCAAATGGTTAAGAGAATTTGAATGATCACTAAAAATCGGATATTCACCAGAGCAGTTTTTAAACTGCGTCGAATTTTTATTCGGCGTTTTAAAGTTTCCACTTCCAAATCATCTTTGAACTCATGTTTTATATTGACCAAAGCTCTTTGATTTTTTATTATGGACAAAATGTGGTTTGGTCTGTGTGAACTTAAAAATTTTTTTATAAATATGAAACTGCCAAAATTAATGAAATCCAGAATAAAAGAAATGGAAGATATTGCCAATAATTCGAATGGCAAAAATCCGATTAGCCGATCAAAGCTTGAGTAGAGAACAGTGTTGGCTAACCTTGTAATTAGAATAAATCTTTGATCGATATTTACCCAAAGACTGAGGCCTAATAAAACTAAAGTTAAAACAAAATTTGTAAAAATAAAAATTTTTTGAATTGTCAAATAAAGAGCTTTTTGTCCAACCCACTTTAAAATTAACTCTTTGAAAAAATTCAAAAATATATTTTCAGAAGTGCTGGTAAAATTCTTTCGATTTGTATCAATTGAACAATTGTCTTCTATTTGAATGTATTCTTGATTTGATCCATGGCTAAAATTACTGGTTGTGTCTTCGTTTATAGTTCGATTATTTTTTGAACTAGCTATAGACTTTTGAGAACTCGATACTTGAGATTTAAGCATCTCGGTTAAACAGATTTAATTTTTCATTTTTTAAATTTGATTTTACCACTATGAATCATAAATTTAAATTAATAAATTTTTTAGAGACTGAGTCAAATAAAAGATATAGTTTTAGACTTTTATCAGTTAAATTTTGATAAGGTTGCAAATAAGAGCAATGTTAATTTTTGTTTAAATCATAATTTAAATTAATGCCAAATCAGATTGGATTTAAAAAAAACTTTTTTCATATATGGTTGTTTGATTTTAGTTTTGGATAATAAGCTTTTCTTGTCTTTGATCTAATATTTGGACAAGTTATCAATTATTTTCTTTTATAATAAAATTTTATCCTTGAAAACAATTGTAAATTTTCACAGTAATTATATTAAAATATGGGCACAACTATAAAAGAAAAAAATAATTAGATTCCTAGTCAATTACTTTATTTCTAAGATTTAAGGAATGTTTGAATTTACAAATTTTTCAAGATTTGTTTGAAATTTCAAAAAAATTTTTAATTTTTTTCTTTTCACAAAATTGAATTATTTTTGTATCGTTTATTGAATCCTAAGTTAATGTTATTTAAAATAAATTCTTTTATTTTTCATCATCAGCTCTTGAATAAAAAGATTCAGATAATTAAATCAAAAATTGAATTTTTGCCTTCTTTTTAGTCCGCATGTTTTTTTACAAAAATTTTGTTTTAAACTGAGTAGAAAGTTTGAAAATTGTTTTATATTAGACTAAAATTTCATAAAAAAAAAGAATGATACTCAATCTTGAAAATTGAAAAGCAGAAATAATAAATATCATCAATTCACACCAGTGCCAAATTTAAAATTTGCAAATCACCTCATTCGTGAAATTCTCTTCGGAGCCATTTTCAATATTTTTTAGGAAATTTGTTATGAGTATAAATTAATTGAATAAAAATAATTGAATGCCCTCGATGGGAACTTTCAAACGAGTAACCAAATCAGGAAATATGTAACCAAATCAGGAAATTAGTGAAAAAAAAATAATAATAAATTATAACGTAATTATCCGAATTTACTCATTAAATTTTTTAGTGACATGTCACTATAGAATCTTTTACATGTTATAACAGCGTGTCACTAAAATAGAGTACTCTATTTTAAAGACATGTCACTCAATTCGGATGATTATACGTTAACAGAGTTAAAACTGTAGAAAAAGACTCGAAGATTTCACAATAAAAGCTTAAATAATTTTTTTAAATAAATAGTTTCTAATATTTGTCTAATATTCACAATTCCTACTTCAAGCATTATAAAGAGACCATAAATTTTAATCTTAAAATCACATAAAAATTTAGTTTAATTTACGATCAAGAATTAAAATTTGCCTTTTATGGTAGCAATTATTTTATTTTGCCCATAAACGTATATATTTTACTCAAATATATTATTGAAACAAGAGAAAAAATTTTTCCATAAAAATTATTTTAGTAAAAAACCTTAAATAAAAAAACTTTTAAATTTAACTCTTTATTAAAATAATAAAAGTTTTTACTAAGCTTTGGCTAAGAGGCTTTTTTTACTTTTCGATTTAAAAATACTAGAAAAAGAAAACTTGGGAAAATTTAAAAAATAACATTTAAATAAAAATATCATGAATTTATGTGATGAACTAAAGAGTAAAAGATAATCAAAATATTCGCACCAATTGTTTAATATTTTTGGCAATGTCTGGTAAATAGGCTCTTGTTTGCTGCTCTCGAATCGCAAACTCGAGTTGCTACTGTTATTCAAAAAGCAATCATTCAAATAGTTTTGTGTCGAATTCGATATCAAGCTGTTTGATGAGAGATCGTCGGAAATAATCAAATCACGATTCTTAAATAATAAAGTAACAAAAAAAAACATCATTAAAACATTACGGACCAACACCGAAGGCAATTCGAGCAAAGTGCTAATAATTGATGTACTTACAATACACTTGACTAAAAAATAACTATCTCTATTTTTTATTTTTGTTTTTTCTAAAGTCGTCTCTTCTTTAATTGTATCATTTGACTCAGAAGCAAAAGAAATCTTTTTTTCATTTAAATTGGATCTATTTTTGCCAAAATATTTCTTGAGTAAAACGAATCCAAAAATTAATTTGATTAAGCCCATAGCTAATAACAAAAATACATCCATTGTTTGAATTAATACTGGGAGAACATTAAAAGTGGGCAATTGACATCTATCTATAAAACTTGTGGCATATATTGAACCATTTAAGTAATTCAATTGAGAATTTTCGGATTTAAAACGAAAGTCTCCGATGAACTCCATTTCTCTATTTTCTATAAGCATATAAATCCAAATAAGATGATAATAAAACAGAATAATTGTTATTCCTATAAAAAAAGCTGACTTTTTGCCAAAATATTGTCTGATTAGGTCAGAATGTTCTGATTTCATGAAACGCTTAATATCGAATGTAAGTTGAGTGTTGGGAATCAGGATTTCTTCGCAGTCTTGGTTTTTTTGACCAGGTTCAGATAACGCTATAAGTTGATAGCGTTGTTGACTATTTTTGGTTGAAAAATAATCTCGATTCATTACTTTCATTTTTAAGAGTCTGTCAAAAATGCTTGCCACGGTGTATGCGTAGGACGCTTGAAGGGAAACTGTAATTAAATATGAATTAAGTTGACAAACACCTTGGATGTCAATTAATCTAATTTTGATAAATCTTAAGCTTTGACTCATTTGTTCGATCAAAATATCCAATGAAGTATTCGTCGGAAAATTAAAGGACTCTACTGGAGAATACAAGCCAATAAATTTTTCTAAGTCACTTTCGTAAAAAGTTAAATTCTGGTTTATCTGAGGTAAATCATGGCTAATTTTGGAATATTTTTGAATATTTATTTCAAGTTTTGAGATCAACCAGCTAAATAATACCAATATATCAGAGATACTAACACCGATAAAATACAGATATAAGTTCCAATTATGTCTTCGATTGAATATTTTGTTCTTATCTAATATTATATTTTTTGAGTCTACATTTAAATTAATGTTTTTTTTTAAGTATTTGTTTTTCTTGATTACTGCGGTCTTGAACTTGGCTATGCGGCGATATAACAAAAAACATGTTAGGGTATTTCCAGAAAAACCGATTATAAAAAAATACCAAATGACTAAAATTTCAAAATACTTATCATTAAAAACTGACATTTTGAAAAAAAATCTAAAATTAATAAATCAAATTAAAACAGAGTAAATAAATTAGAAAAAAAATTCAAAATACCACCTAAAATTAATGTGCAATTTTTTTTCCATGTAAAAAATTCTTTCAAAATTCTTTCAAAAAAAATTTTTAAAACTTTTTTTACCACTACAAGAGATGATTAAAAATAAATAAGTCTATAAAAGAATAGAAATTCAATTCATCAATTTTAATTGTATTGAAATGGACTTCGTATGGTAATTTAATTTTTGTATAGCCCAAAAAGAATTAAAATAAAATGTTACAATTAAATTTATTTAAAAATAAATCTTTTATTAAATGTTTACTTTAAAATAATTAAAACAAAAAACCAAATTAATAAAATAGAAATTTTAAACACATTTAAAAGGTTTTTATAAATCCATTTTTTGAAAGTTAAAAAAAAAATTATTTTTTATTTAATTATTAATTTTCTTTTAATTATATTTTGAAAATTTAAAATTTATCTAATTTTAATTGTTATTAATCCTTTGATTGACACTCGAGAGGCCTTGAATTCAATTCCTTACTTTATTTAAATAAAAATAATAGACTGAAAGGTACTAAAAGCGTTCAGGTATTAAGGTTGATATTTGATAAATGATATAATAAAAACAGAGAATAATTACGTTTTATTAAGATTGTGAAAGACTGAGACAATTTTATCAAATTTCTGGATTTAAATCAAACTAAATAGTATTTTTTATGAATTTTTTAAATTTATATATAATGAAGTGAACTTAACATCACAAAAATTTCGGAAGAAGATGAAATTTGAATCTAGATTTGCATTATTTAAATTGATAAATTAGCCAAAATATTTTTGATGATGATTGATTCATTCATTCATTGTAAAAGTAAAGAATTTTTTTTTTTGCTTAATTCTAGAAATAATTTATTTTTGTTATTCAAATTGCTTACAATTTTATGGTGTATAACAGACATTTTTCAATTTAAATTTGAGCAAAAGATAAGAATTCTTTTCCAATTAAATAATTCTTAAATTTAATTGGATTTATTCCTATAATCCATCAAATTTGAATACATTTTTCAATGAAAAATTACTTTTGAAATTAATATTAAAAAAAAAGAATTATATTGATTTGACCACTTGAGAATTATTTAGAATATTTATAATATTGTAATTTAGATATTTTTTCATTTTTGTAGGAACAAAAATTCCTATGATTTCATTTAGTTCGATTTTTAAAATTTTATTATCAAAAATTGTTATATAATCTATCTACATTACGAAATTATACAATTTTTCTTTTGTATTTATTCACAAACTCGAGCAAGAAATTGAAAATGTGTGCAAGTGGCCGTCAAAGAAAAGTCAACCAAACCAATTGCTGATAAATTCAAAAAATTCATATTTTACATCTTATCTTTTTAAACAGACTTCAGATCGGACATTGGTTCCTTTTCCAAAAATACATCACTCATAATGGTTATTTTTTTACTCATTTGATATTTTTAAATTTTTAATCAACAACAGAATTGACGAGAATTAAAAATAAATAATAATAATAGTGATTAAAGATATTTAATATTAATTTTAAATTTTTTATATTCTGACCTTATTTTTGAATTTGTATTGAGATATAACTACTTAAGAATAAAGAAAATTTCTTAAAAAAATTTAAAAAAATTATCAAGTCACGTTTAGGTTAATTATGTTATACGAATCAGAATAATTATTAAATATAAAATAATGAATTGAGACAAAAAGTACAATTAGAATTAACAATCTAATTCTAGTGGAAAATAATTGTTTATTTTATCTTATTTTGAATTTTTTTTATTTTTATTTTTTTTATTTTATACAAGCGACTTAAAGATTCTAAAAAATACTACTTTAACTTTGTCTTATATATTAAATTTTAGCTTTTAAAATTTTTTCGCCTATAAAATTTTTTACATCGTTCATTGAAATAAATAAAGGTAAGAAAAGTAAAAAGTAAAAATATATCAAAAGATTTAATTTTAAATAACTGAATCTCTGTATATTTAATTGTATTATAATGTATAAAAACTAAAAAGGAAAGTAATTACAGCTCAAAAATCTGATTAAACTATTAGGCATGCACTGAATTACAACATAAAAATAAATAATTTCCATTTTTATATGAAAAGAATGACAGATCAAGAAATAAAATAAAGGATTGTTTTTTATTTTAAGCTTGAAACAAATTTCCAAACAAAACATCAAAAAAAAGCTTAACTTTTTTAACAATAAAAAAACAAAGACAATATCGATACTTTGAAAGTAAAAATAATTAACTCAAATTCTGGATTTCTTTTGATTTCGAATATAAGGACTTAAACGTGACTCAAAGAATTTTCTTTTCCCTTCAAAACTTCCTTAATTTCCGATAATATTTTGTTTGATAATTTTATAGGGTTAATTCTATTTATAACTTTGATCAATTTTTTGATTATCACCATTCCTTGATCAGTGTTCAATCTAGCTTTATCTTTAAATTTTGATTTTTTTAAATTCTATTAAACAGTTTATTTTTTCATTTAGATTAGCTTGTTTTGAACATTAGACAAGTTTTCCTCTTCATGAGCATATCGCTTCTATCATTCTTACTAATTCTTTGAATTTATTGGTAATAAATTAACGCAATATAATAAAAATTCAAAACAGACCGAAGATATTTTTAATTTATCTAGTTTTGAAACAGTCAATTTTAAATTTTTTGTTGAATAATAGCAAAAAAATTAATCGAACTAAACACATGTACTCGAGAGAGCATTCGGTTTTATTGGCACAAAATTTTAGCATGAAAATGATTCCATACTGAAATATCTTTATTTTATTAATGAACTATCGCTAAAATCGAGAAAATAAATAATTCGATTTTTTATTTGGTTTAGTTTTGTTTTCACGAAAAAAAAATTTTAACAGTAAAAAACTTGTAAATTTAATCAAGTTATTTATTCAATTTAAAAATTTTTAATTGTTAATTTTTTTCATAGTAAAATTTAGCTTAAAGAAGAGATGAGGTCTACGAAACAAGTTTTTTCTCAAAAAATTAGGGGTAATTAGATTTTTATCGCCTAAAAAAATCACAACCAAAAAAAAAAATTTTAACATAATTTTTTTTATCCGGAAGGAGGTTTGTAAATATCTCAGTACAGATTTGTAAATATCAAAAAACTGTAATATCCTATCCAGTTTGATAATTTGCATCAAAAAAATATAAAAATTTGAATATTTTCTAATTGTAAAAGAAATTAATAAATGTACATTATGAAATTAACAAATAATTCACGTAAATTATTAGTTATGATTATTTGATTCAATAATTATTAGTAATTTGTTTATTGATAGCTAAAGCTTCGTCAAATAGAAATAAAAAAAAGTGATAAAAATTAAAATGAAAATTGTTTGACTAAATTCATGCTAAAATATTTAGAAATTAGACCAAATAAATATTTTAATTGCTTGGATTGAAACTTAATGGAAAATTTATAAAAAAAGATTTAAGAAACAAACTAAGCATAAACATAATTATACTTAATTATTTCAAGTAATTTTTTGTTTATTTCACTTAATAAATATAATTGAATAAACAATTCCTTTTGGTATACTTTAATAAAATTTAAGAAATTTTAAATTTTAGGAAACGGAAATACAATTAAAAATACTTAATTTTTGCTTGATTTAATTACTGATATATATTTTATAAATATTACCTCTTACAAAGAGTTCATGAGCGTATTGATCTAGGTAGCATTATAGAAGTATTTTATATTTGAGCAAATATTTATAAAAAAATAGCTCCAGTCTTGAAGAAAATTAAAAAAAATCAACAAGCAAATTTAAAAATTATTTAAATTGTTTAATATCTTTGAAAAACTTTTTTATGTGAAAATTTATTAATAAAAATCCAGAATTTCATTAGATTAACCATTTATTATAAAAAGTTAGAATATAAATGGATGTATCATGTATCATTTACTATTTACATGTATCATTTAGCACTGTGTTTATCTTTATATTCATTTTCTTATCAAATTATGTAGATTATCGAAATGAATTTTTCAAAATAAAACAAATAATAAAAAAACGTTAATTTACTAAAGGTGATACTTTTCCATTATTGACAAAATCAAATGCTGAGAGACTTAATCTTAATTTTATTTCAGAAAAGCATTAAGAAGATGAATTTCAATTTTGTATAAATTGGAATTTACCGGAAGCGCTTCTAAGATTTTAATAAAATCAAACACATTTTCAAGTATTCTTTAATGTTTTTCCAACTAAAATATGAAAATTGGATAAATACTTATTTAATCATTTCTTAATTTAAAAACTGCATATTTATTTTTAAGGAGACATTTCAAGCAAATTAATTAAAAATTTACAGCTTTTGATCAAAAATTTATTTGATTACGCTTGTTTAATTTACTCTGATTTTAAAAATTTTGATTACGCTGAATTCATTAAATCGAAAATTTACAATTCTAATTATTTTTTTATTGCTCAAATTATTTGATAAAGTTTTCAAATATATATTAAACGATAAATAAAACCCAAAAATGAGCCTAAAATTAAAATTTTCGATTTGTCATCCTAATTTTGTTTGATAGAAATCCACAAAATTTTAACTAAATCAACCATTAATTCTTCTTCATTAATTTATTTATCTAGCGTTTTATCCAAATTTCCAAGAAACAAAAGAAATATTAATCTCCAAAAAGCTCAAATTTATTTGCGTGTCGAACAAGCTTTTCTAATTTAAATAGTTAAACCACTTTTGATGAATAGAGGAAAGATCATTTATTTTTATATCTTATTATAAAATTCAATTTGATCATTTAAAGCTTTATTTATTCATCGTGTGATAAAGTATTTTTTCTAAATTAGATTAAAAAATAATAAACAGCCACACTTTTTTAAAATTAAAACTAAAATTAAATGGTAAGTATTTTCAATCTTGAAAAATAATTAAATCTTAATTAAATTAAATTGATGATAAAATCCTCCGTTATCTTGAAAATTTGAAAATGGCAGTAACTTTTATTTTCATATGAGAAATCAAAATGAATCGTGCAGAATTACTTAAACTCGCATTTGAATAAATTTTGCTTGGAGGTTTAAATATTCTGATAAATAATGAAGAAAAATTACGATAAAAAATAAAAATAAATAAAACTTAAAACATTTGGCTGAAAGCAAGACCATTTTGACCTGCCTGGATATTTTGATACTGTAAATAATTATAATTGCTAAATAAGCTTTAGATCCTTATTTTCTGAATTTTGGCATTGTTGTTCTATCTAAAAATTGAATGTATAAGTATTTTAGATATAGCGATGACCTTTCATTCGGCTTGTATAAAATTTCCTTTTTCATTATGGTATCCATTTGAAGAACCTAATCCTTCTTTGTCTAGAATATAGGTAAATAAAAAATTGAATATTTTCATTAATCGTTTTCTTTTTATCTATTTGAAAAATAATTTTTAAAATAATAATAATGAACCTGAACGCTGTATGGAGCGTTTATTTACTTCTTCCAGTTACCTTTTAAAAAAATTATCAAAAAGCATTGTAAAAATGTTTTAGTTAATAGACCATGTTGAATAAATTTAAATTAAGATTTAATTTAATTTAATTGATAATTATTTTGCAAAAAATTGGGAAATAATCAATTTTGTTGAAGCCTTGTTTTGGTAGGATAAATTGAATTTCTGCTTCAAAAATTGCTGAGAAGATTTTGAATTTGTAATCATGCCACTAAGTACTAGAAATTATTAAAAGTACTTTGAATTAAATTTAAAACTTTTGAAGATTTGAGAAGAAACAAATTTATTTTAAATTTCGATAATAAGTACTTAATAGATATTAGACTTTATTATTTATTAGTTTTATATTAAACATTCAATAGACTGTAAAAAAATTTTAATCTAAATATTTCATACTTATGTTTCGGCAAATATTCCTATAATTTATCTAGTTTGATTTTAAAACTTTTTTATCCAAAATTGATAAATAAGCTATCTGAAATCATTTCCTTTAAAAATTAATGATCATAAGTTTAAAATTAAACATTCAATAGACTGTTTACTTAACAATATATCATAAAATTTTATGCTTATCTTTTAATAAAATAAAAACACTGGATTTCAGTCAAATATCTGTTCTGGACATGAAAAAATATTAATTTATTTATTCAATTGATTATATATTCAATCGTTTAGCTAACATGAAAGCCTCTCTAAGAAGCATGAGGCTAACTCTCAAATTTTAATTAATTAATAAAAAAAATAATAATAACTATTGAATTCAAATAAAAAGATAGTCTTGTTTAAAGATAGTTAAAAATAATCGATATAATTTTTTTTTTCAAAGAATTTTGAATTATTTAGTAATTATTTTTGATTGGGGATCCATCAAAACATAGAAAAAAATTAAAGAATTTTATTAAATATAGAAATATCAAAATATAGAAAATTAAACATAGAATTTTAAAAATATTTAAATGACAATTATTTTGAAAAATAAAATGTAAAATTAAATAATTTAAATTATAAATCTTACTCTTAAATTAATATAATTAATTAATTATCTAAAAATAAACAATCAATACCATTAATATGCAATTCAATTGTTTTTGATTCGTATTATGAGAACATTTTTTTGATTTTTTTCTTTATGAACTTAATAATTTTTATTGTTTTTAATCAATTCTTGAAAAAAAAAATTTCGTTTAAAAATAAAGATGCATGTGCTTTTAAAAAAATTTTATTTTTTCTACATTTCCTAAATTATTTATTTTATCTATATTGTTTTGATTTTTCTATGTTTTGATTATTCTACATTTTTTTTTAACAATTCTATATTTTTTTTTTTTCTATATATTTTTTTTCTATGCCTTAATATACCTCCTTATTGATTTAATTCTATGAATAATATTTAAAGCAATGATATTTTAAAAGAAGATCACTATGTGTATTTTTTACTGGACAATGTAATTTGGGAAATATAGAGAAAGGTTTGAATGTTACTTTTTTCATACTTTCATCAAAATGTTAAAAAAAAGTGCTAAAAAATGCTTAATAGCTAAAAAAAATTTGAAAATGAATAAAATAGAAATTAAGGTTTTTTTCAATTTGAAGTCTAAATAATAAAAAATTATTATAAGGTATATATTTTTTTAAACATATTATATTTGTTTGACAGACTTTTAATAATTCAGAATAAAATTGTGAATATAAATTTATTGGATCTTTGTTAGTTTCGGTGATCTTTTCTGGAAGATTTGACAGATGTTTAAACGAAACGAGTTTAATAAAAATCTTAATAGGTATCTGAGAAACAAAAGTTTTTAACGGGTAAAATTAATTAGTTTTAAATCTGACTTTTAATTATGAATGATGATGCTCTTGCTCAAGTTCAATAGAGGATTTAAAAATTTTTTTTTTTTAAATTTTTGAATTAATTAAATTTATATTCGAAAGATTTTAAAATGATAAAATCATTATTTAAAATATGATTATTATTTTTTACCATATATTTTTATTTAGAAAACTTTGAGCGAAGTATAGTACAATTTGAATTTTAGCTTTCTATATGGCCATAATTTTTTTCCTTAAAAATTTGAAATCTAATGAATTAGACATCAATTATTGTTTGTCTGATAATGAAATAATTTTCAACGCCTTTCAAAAATAAATTGATTTAATAGAGAACTTTATTTAAAAATTTAATCTCAATCAAAAATTCTAGACAAGAACTGCCTTTACAATTTTCAAAACTTAAGGTTTAAATTTTTTTTCAATTAAAACCTTCTTTTCTAGATCTGAAGACAAATTAATTTTTTTAGATTATTTTTCTCTTAATTAATCATCAAAGAAAAAAAAATGAATTTTAAATTATTTTTTATTAAATGGATAAGCAAAATATTTACATTTAATTTCCTTTACAAAAATGAATAATATATTTTAATTTACATAAAAAAGTTATCAACTAAAGGTGATGAAGCTTGCAAACACGATAAATCAATATCAGTAAAATCAGCGTCTAGCTCAAGAAAATCTTGATCAAAAAAAAAAGAATTGGTAATTTCCGCATTTTCCAATAAACCCGACAAATAGTTAATGTATTCTATTGCAGTCCTCAAAATTTTTAATTTAGAAACTCGTTTAGAGTATAAAGACTTGATTGAACAATTTGATTCATCGTTGCTACTTGTGTCCCATCCATTATTGACCATATCTCTGCAAAACTCTGAGTTCAAAATTATTTGCCGCAAATTTTCGAATTCATTGTTGACTAGTTTAACTCTGTTTCGTTCTCGTGCATTTCTTTTTTCGACTCTATCCATCGAGTTAACATCGACTTCTGTCAAACACATTTTCTTATTAGGTTCATCAACGGGATCAATGCGTCTTTTGTGTCCATATCTCTGCTCCTGATTTAAAATCTTGTCAATGACTTGAAAATCAAAGTGATCCATGTTTTGCTCAATAAATTTATTTAACTTTTTTAATAATCTATCAGTGCTTTTATAGACTCCAGAAAAACGTGTCAAGATTCTTATCAAGCATAAGCGTATCATAAATTTATTACGCATCAATGAACACTTACATTCTTTATGTTTTTCTTTTTCCGATTCACTCAATCTATTGGAATTCAATGTTTATCTATTTAATTCACTTAATCAGATCATTAGATCGAGAAAAAGTCAAGTATAGCAAAAAGGAGTAAATAAACCAATAGTCTCTAATTTAAAGTCGAGTAATAAATCAAAAGACACTCTAGCTAATAACAACTCAGATTGCCGACATTAAGTCTTTGTTCATTATCCTCTATGTAATTAAACTATAACTAATATATCTTCAATTTTATTAATAATCTTTAAAATGAACAAATAAAGAAATTTAAAATATTAAAAATTTAACTTTTAATCGTTCAGAATTAAAAACATGAAACTTATAATAATCAATCTAATAGTTACCAAAAAATAAAGTGAAAATAGCTGTTTTGTTTGAAAAATTTTTGACGAAAATGAAACAAAGATTCAACAAACATGTTTTAGAAAAATTAAAAATAAATTAAACATTCTTAAAATTACTTAAAATTGAATAAATCCTATTTTAATTTTGGTAAATAAAATAGAAATAGAATAAACTTATGGCATTAGTTTGGCAAAAATGAGAAAAGTTCCATTTGGAATTTCGATTATTTCTAGATGCATGGCCATCTTGAATAATTCAATCTTCAAATGATTTATTAGCTTTCTGAAATCAAATTTTTGAATTTGGATTAAATGATCTCAAATTTTCTTCTTTTGAATCCACTTATTCCATTAATCACCGATTTCTAATAAAAACTTAATAATCTAATTAGCAAAGCTAATTGTTACAAAATAGATCAAAAAAATTTCAGTATGGCCTAAAATATGAAAAAGAAGTTTTAATTTAATTATTATTTATCATTGTTACTGTAATTCGTAATTATTTTTATTTCATCATTAATTAAATAAAAAATTTTATTTTACTATTTTCCTTAATATTTTTAAAACCATGAATAGAAGATGTACCAAACGTTTTAAATGTAAAAATTTTAAGGACAATTTCACACTGTTAACTCTAAAAGAATGAGATTGGGTCAAAATAATTCATAAAAAAAGTGAAATATTCAAAAAATTTTTCAAACATAATTAGAATTAAAATTTTTGAAAAGGAGTAAAATGACTCATTTAGTGCTTTGGTTGTTAACAAAATGTAAGCCAAAAATTCAATTAAATTTATTTAAATTCAGGACTCAAAAGATGTCTAATTTAAAAATATCCATATAAATATTGTTGGAATTCGAGCCAGCGATCAGAAAGATAGATTTATTTCATAATTTAAATTATTTTAATCACAGAATACTTTTGGATAGAAGAAGATATAATTTTGTTCCAGAATTTGTGCTTGCTCATAATAATTGAAATTATCTTTTCATTTATATGGCTTCAACATTGCTTATATCAGACAAGTAGTTTCATTCCCCTTGAAATTTTGCTTTATTGAATTTAAGTTAAAATATTTAATCTGAGACACTTTGAATGTTTTGCAGTTTCTAAGCCCTGTTTAAAAATAAATTAATGAAGAGAATATTTTTTAATTTTTTTTAAAGGTTAAAACTTTTAGTGAGGCTATTTTTAGTTTTTTATTTTAGAAATTTATCAATTTTTAGCAAGTTTTGTAGATTAGGTTTATAAGGTTTTTAATTTTTGATACTAGATGAAAAAAAGCTTTGGGATAAATCTGAATTTTATTTTTAAAAAAGAAGAAATAAATTTATTGAAGTGAAATAAGTGGATTTTTGAGTGGCAAATTCTTAATTCTTGAAGAATTAATTTAAAGAAAATTTAAAGCTATTAGCTCTAAAATTGTGAGAATGAAAAATATTGGCAGCAAAATTACGAAATTTAAATCCGAGAGTGTTCACCTTTTGTTGAATTATTTGAAAAAAACATTCTTTAAACATTTACAAAAAAAATTCTAGTGAATCGAGTTTGCTTCATAAACCCTATAAATTATTTTTTAACAACAATTGAAATCCTGGCAAATTATTTTTTATATTGAATATGGACTCAAGCACGATCAATTTTGAGAAAACAACTTTACAACAGAAATCTTTTGAATTTGCAATGCCAGAAGGAGAAGATAATGAGTTTCTTTCGGAAAGCTTCGATTTTATAAATCAACTACCATTGATTAAGCGAAATTCGAAAAAAAAGCGAAACATCAAGATGATTTCTGCTCTTTACAACCCACCTTCAATTAAAACTGCACCGATTAAATCAAAATCAAATCCAGAGGATATAAAGCGAAAAATGGAAAAAGTTGTTCATGCTCATGAAGAATTACAAGAAGAAAAACTTCTAAGACAAGTTAGTCCAAAACTTTTTAGTTATTTTTCAAATAGAAGCAAATCAACAAATATTATCCCGCGATTGTTCGATGACAGACATCGGAAAAGCATCATGTATCTGAGAAGAAGCCCCAGTGTATCGCCTGAAATTCAGCAAAATTTGTTCTCTGTATCATTCAATAAAGAACATCCGAGTCAGGCTAATTTATTTTTTCCACTATTAGTACGGAAAAATTGCGTCAAAAATACTCATCCGAACAAGGGTTTTCCTAAGCTTGATCCAAGTGGAGTTTTTTTTGTCCAAAGTATTTCATATCTGAAGCCAAAAAATGTTTAGTTTTTTTTTTAGAATCTTATCGATTTAAAATCAATAAATTTTTATTGTAAATTTTTATATTTAAAAAAATAATCTATCCACGTGATTGAATATTTCCAATTGGATTATTTTTGCAGAATAAATATATCAGATAAAATTTTTTTTATTCAAACTTTAACACCTCTTTTATTCGAAATGTTTATTAAGCTGATTAAAATCGATTCATTAGTAAAATATTTTAAAAAACCTTGTCGGTCCCATGAAACTTTAATTTTAGTATTTTTAAATTATTTTTATGGAGAGAACATTTCACGATTGAAAAAGATAATTCTACAAAAGATCAATGATCAAAAGATTTTTATTTGATTTATAAAATTTTTTAGCTTTCGGTGTTTTGCACTCTAAAGATTTTTAATTAACCACCTTTTTATTTATTTTAGGAATTGAATTTTCAAGATCTAAAAATTAGTTAAAAAAATACGAATTCAACGAATTAAGTCATTTATTTATTTATTTAAAGTACATTGTTAATTATTTTTATTTTATTTTTTTCATTCGTATGATTTCAAAAAATTATAAAAAAACATAAAAAGATTGTGAGAAAAAAATTCAATTCAATTTTAGAATCCGGTAAAATTAGATTAAATAAAAAAATGATTAATTATTTTTTAAAAAAAGTTAAACATTAACTAGATTAAGAACTTCAAAGTGTGCAATTTGGTTTAAAGTGGTTTGAATAAAAATACAGTAAAAATTAAAAAGCAATTTGTATCTTTCTTTTACTTTTTTTTCCTTTACTCAATATTATTTTTTTTAACGGAGAAAACTAAAGAATGAAGTATGAAAAAAGCATTCAAGAAACATTATGCTGAAAGAAGGGCGTTCCACCTTCAAGCAGCTGACTTTCACTAGTCATTTTTTATACTAAATAAATAAAAGAAAGATTTATCATTAAAAGAAAAACTTATCATAAATCTCTGTCCATCCTCTTTAAATTACTTATCATTTATTTTACAATTTAATTGCAAAAAAAATCTAATTAAAAATTAAATTTCTCTTTTTAAAATTTTTTTTAAATCTATATTTTTATGTTATTAATTAATTAATTAACCAAAGATAAAATTTTATATTTAAAAAATAATTTTCCTCCGTAAGATCAAAGAGTTTTTTCTAAGATTTTTTAAATATTACTTTCTATTTTTAAAAATTAATTATCAAAGCTAATTTTAGAAAAAGCTTTCTATTTTTTAAACTTCTTTTGAAAAAAAAATTATTATTAGCTTAAAAAATTATTTTTGAAAGAGAATTTTTTTATAATACAGTACAAAGCTGATATAAGTTAACAGCATGTCTCAAAATGTTTTAACATGTCTATAAAAATTTTCAAATATCTTTTTGTTTATATTCAAACACTATCTGTTGGAAAATTTTTGAACATTAAATATATACACTGTCATATGAAGATAAATTGGACATTTCAAATCTGAAGTCTGTTGACATGCATTTTTTTGCTTATTTAATTTAATTGATAATTATGATTATTATTATACCGAAGATAATATTTACCATTTTTAATTTTTATAAATCTTAATATTTAAAAAAAATCCCAGTTTGAATAAAGTAAACTGTACTTAAACATGGAGCACCTTTCATTAATTACATTTTTCTTACAGTTTTATTTTATTTTTACATTTTTTAAATAAATAATTTTATTTTTAATATTAAGATTAAATTTTAAAATTCATTTAGTAATATGAGGTTGGTTTATCATTTGAGTCAGTTCAAATAAAGAAAATCTAATTATTATTTATTAAATTATAAATCAAATCTGTAGAATATTAGATTTTTTCAAGAGATATAAAAAGTAAAAAAAAACAAGTATTTTAATTTTAATGAGATGATTGCATTTAAAAAAGCAGACAAATACTTTCATAAAAGTGAAGGCATTTTTCTATTTTTGTTTATTTTTCTGTTAACTTATTTTAGCTTTGTACTGTATTTTATAATTGAGTCTAAAAATTTCAATTTTTAAATATTTTAATTAAATAATTCATTCTGATAAAATACACTTGAATTATTATTGTCAAAATTATTTCTAGTTAGGAAATAATAAGATCAAAACAAAATAAGTCAGTTTTTGAAGATTTAATTAGAAATTAAAAGAATTTTAGCCTCGAAAACATTTCAAATGCTTCAATATGCATCAATTTTCTTATCAAAAAAATTTATTTACTTTAAATTTGAAAAGTTTTTTCAAGAATTTCGTAAAGTTCTAAAAATTTATTAAAACAGTAAATAAATAAAAACCTTCTAAAAATCTTAAATAAAAATTTAAGTTAAATTGGTTTCATAATTATTGCGGTACCCATTTGAAGCCATTTCTTGTATTCACCATCGCACGGCACATCAAGCTTAGTGACTAATTTCTCTCGTGTATTATTGAAATATACAGGTAAGGAAATAACTCGCCTCTCATCATAGGGCATTGAAGCTTCTTTCTGAATCCAACCAATAAAACAAGGTGGCAAAGTAATAACACTTGGAGAGTTTTCTTCACATTCAACCAATTTCGATCCATCGAACCCACAGCCTTCTAATTGAAATCCAGTAATCTTAACATTTAAAGCTACGCCTCTCATGGGTCCACTAAAACTACAAACAAGTTTTAGGCCATCCATAGAAACTTTTGCTTCTCTTGCAGAATGTTGTCTTATTGAATTAAAGAACACATCTGGTCTAAACAGCTCGGACAAGTCCAAAACTTGGTCGAAAAATTTCGAAATCGAGTCTATACTCGATACCCAATTGTCAAGTGCTCTAAATCTTTCTACAACTGCTGTTAAATATTCTTGCGGATCTTCTGGTCCATCCCATTGATCCTGCCATGAACCGGGAGTCTTAAAATTAAATTTTTTTTTAAAAATTTTTCTTTTAAAAAATAAAAAAAAAAACCTATTATTAAAAAAAAACATATTTTAATAATTTGTAAGATTTTTTGCCTATTTTTAAAAACTAAAAAAAAAAGAAAATCAAATTTCAAATTATATAAAAATATACAAAGCATATTAAAATCAGACTTGTTTTAAAGTCACAAGTCTTAAGTCAAGTCAAGTCAATGACTTAAATTTTTTTTTTTTTTTAAGTCAAGTCAATGATTTAATAAATCCATATTTGATACCAATAAAGTAGTTGCTTTCAAATTCCTGACTGTTAATCTTGACCTATGTGGTCTGTTAATGTAACCAGATTATGAAAAAATTCTTTCAACTGGTCCAAATGAAGTAGATATTGATAAAAATTTGTGTGCAAGTCATAAATTTGACTTAAAACTGTGACTTATAAACAAGTCTGATTAAAATCATTAAAAAAAGTTATTTTTTTAATTATTGCTGTTTTAAATTACTTGTTGATGTATCAATTGTGAAGCTAATTTTTGAATCTCTTCTGATAAAAGCATTGAACCAGTTATGAATCCATGGATTGATTTTAAATTCTCATCGATAGTATTTATTAATTTTATCGATGACACTTTTTCCAAATAAATAAAAGATTTAACTGGAGATTTGTCATCATCTGAATATTTTTTTCTTAATTCATTTGGATTGATGTTTTTTTTCAAAGCCTCCCAAAGTTTCCAGATCGGTTTAAATCGCGGTTTCACGGTATCTTTGTCAAATTTGCCATCCAATTTAATATCGCTTAATTTAAGTAAGTTAAGTTGTGAAATAACTTGACCACTTAAAACTTTCTGAGTTGATCTGTCAATATTGGGAGGTAGACCAAAAAATTTCGGTAAATCAGACTCGGGTAAAGAGTCAATTAAATCTCTGTAATCCTTAGAATAAAATAAGCAACATTTTAGATTTTATTTATTAATTACTTTATAATCAGTTGAACTGGGTAATGAAATTCCCGGACCGAGCTTAAGTTTAGGGCCTTTCCCGGTTCCCGTAAATAGATTATTTGAGAAGTAATCTTCTAAATAAGAAATCAAAACATCACTATCAATTGGATTATCGATTCGACCTCCATACACAGCTTGATTAAATAGACCATGGATAAATTCCCACTGAACTTCGCCTCGATCTAATTAGAAAAAATCAGTATTGCCAATTGAAGATTTTAAAATTTACTTTTGGATGCTGAATCACACAGTCTGTCAATTATATCGGCTGCAACTCTCAAATCAGCATTGGAAAACTCATAAAATTTGGTCCATCCCTTAATTTGTTTTAATTTAAGATTTTTTTTAATTAATTTGAATTTTGTGAAAAAAATGGCTACTTGTGGAATATAATTTCGTCTTTCTTGGACAATAGCATGGAACCAAGCTAAAACAAACATTGCTTGAGATCTGTAAACCAAGCCTCCCTTAGAAATAAATTCTGAATTCCAATTTTCATATGCTCTTTGGATATTCTTTTTTATTCCAGGTGGAGACTTAAAATTTTGTTAGATAATTTGTTTAAAATTAAATTATATAATTTATAATTTTTTTTTACTTCATAGGTAATTTTTAAACTCGATTGAAGAAGGATACTTGGAAAATTCGGATGCATTTCAGTTGTCATCCAAAGTCTAAATTTTTCATTCGGCTTCAGCAAATTTAGTTCTTTTTCTAGAGTCGGTAGCCATGAAACAACAAGATGCAAATTTTTCAAACATAACCAATCTCCATTAATGCTACATTTTTTCAAAAGTTCAATTGCTATTTCCATCTGGCCCTGGCCCATTGCAATCTAAAAATTAAATCATATATATATATTTTTTTTAATAAAAATTTTGCATAAAAACCTCATGGTAGCTATTTTTTCCAATAGTAGACTCGGCCAGTTCCCTTAATTCTTCAGAAGGGTCGGAACCTGGCGAAATAATGATAAGAATAGGCTCATTAGGCGCTGTTTCTTTTTCATAAATGTGTCGAATATTTGTGCTAGATGGAGATATGTCTTTAAGATTTAATACTTTGCAGGTAAATTCTCTCATGGCAGTTTGAAGCCTATCTGGTCTCAAAGCTTGTATGATTAATATTTGTTGGAACAAAGTGAGTTTTCTATCAGATGGGAATTTACGCTCACAGTCATTTATTTCCATCCAATCTTGCCAAATTGGGTCATCTAAGCCTACTTTTTGGTACAAGTCGGGTAGATTTGTCTTAAAAAGTGAATAATCTGATGCTCGCTCAGCTCCTACCCATTTAGGAACATTGCTTTTTTTGTCTGATTTCAAATCTGGAATCAATGTGCGAGTAAAATGCTCCCATTCCTTAGATATTTTAAATAATTTTTTTAAAGAAAAAAAACTTCGTTTAAAATCTCACGTTTTCTTTAAACTGTTTGCTGAACATTGAATGTACAACGTGCATCGCAAACATCATTCTATCAGCTTTGAATAATGACCGGCTTACATTATTATATACCATATTTATCAAAATCTGCTTTAGACCAACAATTTTATCTTCAGCTCTGTCGTATTTCTAAATGAATTTATTTTTAAAAAAAAATTTGATCTATCTATTTTTACCAATTAATAAAAAATGAAAATAGATTTTAAAAAACTAACTGAGTTTAAAATTTTTTATCAACTGTGAAAAGATTTCGGTTTAGTAGCTCTTAAAAATTTATATGAAAACTAAGCCTATGAATAAAAAATTCAATGTATTGAAAAATTTTATTTTAAAAAGAATTTTTTTAGTTTATGACTTTTTTAAGTCTTTCAAGTCGGATACTAAATATATTAAAATATTAAAAATGCCAATGAAACGAAAATAAGTGGTTTAGAAAAAAACATGAGAAAAAATTAAGCTTGATTTGTTCTATCCTGCTTATTGGCCTTTTGAAATTTAATGTCAGACTGATCTTAAAAAATTGTTCAGATTTAAAATTTAAAAAAGAGAATTTCAGAAAAACTATTCAGAAAAAAAAGTTCGACACCATTAAATAGATTTGTACAACTTTTATAAAAATGACTAAAGTCTGAAAAAAGCTTAAAATATCAGAAAATTTAATGTTTACATTAATTGCTCTTTTTATTGAAGAATGCATAGAAATCAAAATCAGTAGATTTACATTAGTCCCAAAATTTCTGTGGAAATAAAGAAATAGAATTTCTTAAGAAAAAAAATTGCAATTGAATCCATAAATCGGACCTATTGGTTGTTCAAAATTAAAAAAAAAATTATAGAATACATTTTTAGAAAATTATTTTTTAAAATTAAACTTATTGAATTTTTTATTCAAAGAAATAGAAGTTACGTATGAACTTTAGAAGATTAAAAAAATCACATATAAAATCAAATTAATTTAAGTTGTTACTATGAATTTCAAATCTATTCACGTTTGATTTTTTCATTTACAATAGGAAAATTTTTCAATAATTTGTCAATTTATTGTAGTCTATGAAAAATTAGGAGAAATTTTTATGAATTTTTTTTTCTAAATTTAAACATTTAAAAAATTTCTTTAAAAATAATTCTATTAAATAATTATTCCAGAATTGTTTAAACGTCACAAGTTTTAAGTCAAGTTCAAGTCTGGAATTTTATTTTATTATTTTAATTATGACTTGGACATTATTTTGGGATTTTTAAACAACTTTGAATTATTCTATGAAAAAAATTCAATCTATTGAAAATTTACCGAAAATTATGATAAAATAAACTGTTTGTCTTTTTTTTTACTGTTTAAATTCATATTTTTAATATTCCTTTATTATAGTTACATTGTATTCTTATTTAGTGCTAAAAACTTTTATCACAGGGGCTATTCGAAAAAAATTAAAAATATGTTTACCTCTGCTCTCAATTGTTTCTAAAAATTAAAAATATTTATTAAATCATACTTTTAAAAATTATTTAATGCTTACATCAGCTTTTTTTAAAGTTTTTTGAAAAATGTGTAAATAAGAGTTGAGACTGAATTTGTACATATTATTAATCGAGTCCAAACAACTGATTACGAAATAAAGTTTGCTTCCAGTTTCGGCTAATGGCAAATAAACTTCTCTTTCCTATGTTTAAATTTGAAAAAAAATATTTAAAAATATTTAAAATTATTACTTTGTCTAATGAATCAGTCAATTTAATTGATTCTTCAAGAGACTTTTCAATAGTCGCTGAACTTTCTTTAGTTTTGTTAAGTGATTCAAGAAGTTCTTTGTTTTCCAGAATGTTCCCTTTGGCACTAGCTAGTTCCTCTAATAAACTGTCTTCCAACTTGGCCAATTCTATCTTGAATTCTTCTTCGGTACGGAGCAAATCGGTTTTCTTAGTTTCTAGTTCTGGTTTTTCATGCTGAATTGTTGCAGCAAGCAATTGACCACTTAAACCAGCTCGAGTGGTCGTGAAATTGACCACTGTTGTTATTGCTATTGCGTCTGGCATCAATTTAGGTTTTGTGTTTCTTGTAGTAATATAAAGCCTAAAGTCGCTGTTATAATCAACAATCTTATCTCCAATTTGAACAACATATCTAGGCCCTTGGCTTTGTAATTCCCGTCTCATTATAGGATACAATGTTGGCTCTATCGAATCCATTTCTTGAATGACTAATGTCTTTCCGAATCTTACAGCTAATTCAAGCTGAGTATTAAAATTAGTGTCCTTTAAAATTAAATTTTAATATTAAATTTTTAGAAATAAAATTTGTTTGAAAATAGATTTTACTTGTTGATTAATAACTTCCAATTTTTGCTTGGACATATGCTTTTTCAGCCAGTCTGAGGCTCTATTTGATGGGTCGATCATCATCACACTATCAAGACTCTTTAATTTAAATTTTTTTAAATATATTTCTTCAAATTTAAGGTCAATTAGAACGCAATTGTTTTGTTTTTGAAAGTAAATTTTCAAATGATAGAAAAACACTATCTTAATGTCTCGATTTAAAGATGGTGTTTTTCAGTAATTTTCGAAGAGATCTTTTAAAAAAATATTTTAATCGACAAGATTCTTTGGAAAATTTTCAAATACGATTAAAATGTAATTGAAAAAAGAAAAGAAAAAAAAACAAAATTTGGTTAAAAATTTTAATTTTTTTAAATATTTTGATCAAATTATTACATTTCTTTAAAATTTTTGTCTGTTTAAATAAGTAACTAATTATTTTATTAGAGTGTGAGAAAATTTTTTTTTCTGGTCTTGTAATTAAACAGTCTCAATTATTTTTTAAAAATTTCTAGCTTATAAATAAATAAGACAAGTAAAAAAACAAATTTATTTAATTTTATTAAGATGAGCTATAAATTTTTTTTTCGGAGGTTTTCTGTTGGAAAGGTGATCATTTTATATCAGAGTTGTTTAAAAGCCCCAAAAAGTAGAAACCATTAAAAAAAAATAAAATTAAACTAAAATTAAAGTCCAAATCCGGACTTAGATTTGACTTGAGACTTAGGTTTTATAAACAACTCTGTTTCATATGATAAGAATGTGTAGCAAATATCCGACCAAACATGTTTGGTCAAAAATTGTGGAATTAATTGAAGAAGTAAAGATGGATTTTAAGCCAATTTTGTTGGAAAAAAACAGTCAATAGCTAACAGAAAGATGCACAGAAAATGAAGAACCCAAATGAACTTAAACTAAACCTGTACAACTAACAAATATTGTATAATAAATCAAAACTTAAGCATTTAGCTTTTGAATGATATACTTTTTAAAGTATGATAATTTCTTCTTTAATTTTTTATTTAAAAAAGGTTATCCAAAAATTACAAAATTATGAAGAACACTTGTAAAATTTATATCTAAATTTTCAAAGTACAACTTAATTAAAGGTTGTAATATGTCAATATTGGTCAATTCTGAGGGTTGACCAAGCAAACAAAAAATAATTTAAAAAAAAGATTGCCTATATTTAATCACAATTTTTTAATTGAAATTTGGGCAACCATTTTTGGACACTCGTTAGAGTATCTATTGGTTTATGGAGAAATTACATTTTTAAATTTACATTAAAAACAATGTAGCATCTTTTTATTAATATAGCTTCAACACTTAGGAGTCGTTTACAAATAGAAGTTAAAGACTTATTTCCAATTGATCAATTTAAAAATAGACTAGATAAACTAAATCTGTCTAGCTATCATGGTGGATCTTAAAAGCCCGCTCTGTGTAGTATAGTTTTCACCACATCATAGCTTCCCATTATTATTTAAAAAAAAATATTTTTTTACCTCTAAAATAACTATTGAATTTTCAACACTGAGTTGATCAGATGGTAGACCTTCAGCTTTCCAAGTTAATAATTCACTTTCAGTGCACAAAAATCGTCTCAGGTCAAATTTTTCAATATGCAATTTTTCCATCCAAGACTTTAAAAAGTCGCTTCTCTCATCTTCTGGCTTAGATGACAAATATGTGATAAAGGCGGCGCTTAGTAGACACAATTTGGGAAGTTGATCTAGTTGTTTTTGCAATTCAGAAACTTGATTATTCCATCGATGATATTCACCCTCTAATTTTCCGACCAAGTTTTGTGCAGAATTCATTGTTTCCTCAGCTTTTTCCAATTCAATTTTCAATTTAGCTGCTTCAGTGGTTGTCTCCTCGAATGTTTTTCTTAACATGGCGACTCTGTCATCAACTTTGCTTAATTCAGCGCCAACTGTTGACATTTTAGATGTTACTCTTTCCAAAGATTTCTTTAATTTGTCTTGTTCTTCTTCGAGTGGAAGAATTTTTTCCAAAATTTTAGAATATTGAACATTTGCTTTGACCCACTGGGCTAGAGGTGCTGCAGCCGTTGAAGCTCTTTTAGCTATCTAAAAAAAAATGTGTTTTAATATTTGACTTTAATCGTTGGCAATACCTCTGGATCAAATGAGTCGGCATTTTTTTTCAATAGTTTTTCTACGTTTTCCCGATTATCGGATGTAATAAGGCGCGGATTAAAATTAGTTATGTCTTCTTTGATACCACGTTTACCCAAAAAACTAAATAAAATTGAATAAAAATTTGATTGATTTAAGCTTAATTACTTTTTAATTGAAGTCCAAGATGTGTCTAAATTTCCCATTAGTCTTAGTACACCCTCGAGAATATCTCTAACAACATCAGGAGGTGCCCTCAGTGCTCTTATTTCACTCAACGATTCTGGTTTAATTTGGCCGACGGCTTTTTTGGCTTCATCCACAATTGGTTGAACTTCTTTAAGTTCTTCCTCTATTTCTCCTTTTCTCTTAGCCAATTTTTTATTCTCAGCCTCAATTTTAACTTTCAATTCTTCCATTTCGTTTTTTTGCTCTCCAGCGCCTTGCATACTTCTAGTTATTTCATTCAATGCTCGATCGGCTTCTTCTTGTTTTTGGGCCAGTTTTTCTCGCTGAACCTTGGCTTTTTTCTCCAATTCGTTGACCACAGACTTGGCATCGTTAAGCTTAGCAACACCATTTTTTAAATGTTTTTGTCTCTCGATTATTTTACCGCGCTTTTTTTTGAAAATCATTTTGAAAGAATTTAAAAGCTTGATGTAATGGCGCGGTGACGATATTTTATCGTCCAATTCATGGACTATTTTGTGAACATCATAAAAACCAGAATAGAAATCGGCGTCCAAAAATTCGGATTCAATAGAAAGCATCATATTTGGAAACTTTGAGAAATTTATTTTTTTTTAGTTTAAAAAAAAAATTAAATTTATTAAATAAATACTTTGATCATTGTTTTTTTGGTCCAGCCTTCCATCCAATGCACAGAACACTCTTTGAACAAAGCCGGATTACTCTCACAATTCAGAGAAAAATTCGGATTCGTGTAATCCATCAATAAAACAATGTGAAGATTTGTTTTGATTCCTAAATATTGTTGAATTTTAAAATTGAAATTAAATTTTCAATAGAATACTTTTTGCAAAATATTGGAAAAGAGTTCCTTTGAAATTTTCTTGATAGCTATCTTCTCTTATCGGAGCTAATAATGGCTCTAATTCTTCAGGATTATAAAGTCCAGGGATTTCACCAGCGGAAAGCAAACTGTTGACCATTTCCAAGAAACTGGGGTCTATAAGCTGATGATCTTCGAGCAAAATAATCATTTGCTGGCCTTCTATGCCGGCCAACTGCATCACAGACTTTAAATCAATTTTGAATTGTTTTATTCCGTAGGACCTGGTTATTTTTGGTGTAAATATTTTTATGTTGTTCATGCTGCTTGCAATAGCTAGTGCAGTTCGTCGACCCACCCCCGATCTACCACAAAGAAGGAGAGACCCACCTGGTGCCGTAAGAACTCGATCAAAACGGCTAATGTTATCCAAAAGCTCTTGAATTGGTAGAGCTCTAATTTCATAGTTTTCAGAATCTTTTCATAGAAATTAAAATAAAATTAGTCTTTAATTATTATTAAAATATACTGAATCTATTGATGGCTTTAACTAAGCTGTCTTCAATGAAGTCTGGTTTTACTCCTTCCAATGTTTTTCCAAATGGTGGCAAACGAGCTGTTCCACTTGAATTTACCCATGACACATAGTAGAATGCTTTACAAATAAAATATTTAATTGAATTTAAAAAAAAATTTTTGATAGTCAACCTTCTAGTTTTGACAGGATTCCATTTGCTCTCCATTCATCTTGAAGAACATTAGTTATGATTGAAATGAATTGCTTACGAGCGTCTTTATCGACCAATCGATCAAAAAATATTCTAAATGCTTCATAAGTCCAAATTTGAAGAACCGAATCAACCGAAGTATCACTCTTTAACTCGGTTAGATTGTAGCGAAGTAAAGATAAGCACCAATTAGTTAACTCTCTTGGAGTAAATAGATAGTGACTGAATGAGTCCCTAGAAAATTTGTTGAGAACCTATTGAAAAAAAAATGTTTTTAAATAACTGAAACTAAAATTGATTAATTTTGAAAGAATTTTAGAAAAAATATTAAAAAAGCTTGTTGAATTAAAAGTTTTGGGAGAAGTCAAATCTCCTAAAAAAAGACATTTAAAATTTAAGTTTTGACTGTAAATCAGATCAATGTAATTTATGGTTCCATTAAATGAAAATAATTTTAGAGCAAGGTACAATTTGCTAATTATTCTAAAACTAATTATCTACTAGATAAAAAAGATTATTTTTACTATATAATCAATTTATTCACTAGATAAAAAATTAAATCCTATAAAAAAAAAATAATCAATAGAAATAAAGAGAATTTACTATATAAAATAATTAATTGATATAAATTTAGATTAATTCATCAGATAAAATTGACACTAAATAATACAATTTTGAACTCGAGTTTCTAATTAAATAATTAATTTACATTTAATTAAATTGATAATAGCTTTCTTAAATAACTTACTCTAAATTTAAAAGTTTTTTAAACTGTTTTAATTATTTTATTTTATCTTATTTTATTATTTTTTTTTATCTGAAGGAGCGTATGCTCGAACAGAAAACAAATAAATAAACAAATAACGTGGAATCTATATTTAACTAAAAATGACCCAAAATGAATCTTTTTCATCTTATAGTAGCGATGATTCAGATTTAAGCACCGAGGCTACTACCACCGAGACTTACGAGATAGTACCAAGGGAAAATCTACAAGCAACACAACCTTGTACTTCAAATCAAGCTCAAGCTCAAGTTCAAGTTGAAAATCAAAATGCCCAAAGAAAAAAATGCCGACGAAAACGTGCAAGTAATTTAAAGTAAAAGAAGAAGAATTAATTAGCATTAATTTAATTAAATTTTATTTGCTATTTTTTTTCATTTTTTTATCTTGTGTTTTTATTTTTTATCTAATGAAATATCTAAATAAATAGTCGTTTATCTTTTTATCTAGTGTTTTAATAAAATATCTAGTAAAATTCATCTGTTTTATCTATTTTTTTTATTATCTAGTAAAATTCATCATTTTAGCTAGTTCAATTAATTATATGCCAATAAAATATATATATAATAATTTGGAAGAAAGTCAAATCAAGTTAAGACTTGACTTGATTTAAGTTTAAGCCTTAATTTAAGTTTAAGATCTAATGATTAACGCATTGTCAATTTTCGAACAAATAATATTGAAAAACGAAAAATTTTTGACGATTTTTTTTTCTATAAAACCAAAATTTGTTCTCTAAATTGTATAATTATATTAACGGGTGTTCAATAAAGGTTGGCGCGAGTTTGTTTTCGATAAAATCTGGTGATTGGTTCATCCAAAACTTTTGAAATTTTATACATATATACATTAGACCTTCATGATTACAAAACACTTTGTATAATTTTGTATAGCAATTACACTATGGAGTTGAGTATTGGATATCTCTTTATTCGAAACCCGCTTTGTAATTCTCCATCAGTTTGGCATTCAATGGAATAGAAAGATTCAGTCCTGTCCAAACATACCTCTCAATCAACTCAAAAAGTCGATTTGAGACTTTTAGAAGTAAATCTATTAAAAGCCGCGTCATTTATATGTAATGTTGTAAGGAAATACTGGAATACTGAATTTTGAATGACTTATTTTCTTTTGATATTAGTTTCTGAGAATGAATTTAAACAAGGAGAAGATTAATCTAAAATTGATCCTTTATTTAAAAGTTTTTCTTGATTTTTTGGATTTTATGGCTTTTAGTCCTTAGTTCTTATTTAATTAAGTTAAATATTGAGATCCAGCGCTCTTTTAATTCACCCATTATGAGAACAAAAATTCATAAAACATCACTTGTCATCATATATTTAAAAAAACATACAGTTTTGTTTTAAAACTTACAATGCCATGACTAGTAGAACATAAAAGAAGAAAAATTAAGTTAAAAAATTTGTTTTTAATTGAGTTTTCTTTAAGATTCGGTTTTAATATTTTATTAAAATGATCTTGAAAGAAAATTCAAGCGATCCGATTTTTTAATTTTTATAAAAGTCAAGTTAATTTATCAAAAACTATAGTACCTGAGTGTATATGTTGATCATAGATCCAGCCAATTGATACACATTTGAATTAGAAGTCCATTTGGGATGATTATCCATTGTAGATTTAAAAATATTTCTCAAATAAGTTGAATAAATGGTTTTTAATTGATCATCAGTAGGATATCTTAAAAAAATCAAAAATTCTAAAAATTTTCTAAACTCATTTTAAAAACACTAACGAAATTGAAAAAATTCTGACAATTGAAGTGAATCTTGAAGGAAGTTTGTGACGGCCTATTGTAATGTTCGGATTCATACTGCCAACTATTTGAATATTTTCCAAGCGAACAAACTCCAGCGAATCGTCATAAAAACCATTGTAAGTGATCAGTTGTTGCAGGAATGTAATCAGCTGAGAAGTTCCCCACTTGTCTGGTTTGGGTAAATTAATATCCTTCAGGAACAAAATTAAATTTTCGCACTCTTTAGGCTTTAAAACCCGTCCATTAATTGAATTTATGGGAATGCAGCTCTGGGCTAGTTTTTGTATAATATTTGTTGGATTAGTTTGAGCCGAACAGTGAACTATAGCTACTTGAGTAGACCTCAATTCGCTAAAACACTGTTTTAGAATTAAGCTTTTGCCACATCCGTCCGGACCAATCAACAAAAATGGCTGTTTATATTTGCTGTCAAACCAAGGCCTGATGCCGTCAGCACCACGCATTACTTGGGTTGTTTTGATAACAGGCAATTGAGTTGGACTGCTAAGTGGTTCATTAGAAGAATCATTATTTTCTTCATTGGAGTATGTGCGAATGCAATCGGCTCTCATGTCATAGGTTATATTATAGACTTGATCTTGATCCGCATGGTCACCTGTCATCCTAAGCACCGATTTGGCAAATTCATTCAGGGTCTTTTCTGGTAAATTACCACCCAGACCGCGTATCAATCCTACTGCAAAGTGAGATTTTTCTTTGACACAATGCAAATGCGAAAGTCCATTCAGAACATTGCCCACAAGACTTGTTTGAACCAAAAATTCATTCTAAACTCATCGATTTAAACATTTAAAAAATATGATTTTAAAAAATTTTACTTTGTTCAAAATCCATTCAAAAGCTGTGTAAAAATATTGATTAATTAATTTCTCAGTAATTGATCTTGTGTCTTCAGGCTCGTTTTGAAGCCAAGAGTCGACTATGGCCTTAACATCGGTGTCCTCGTCGCTCAAAAATATCATGCCCATACGAGAAATAGTGGCGGGCGATGCACAGCTCAAATCGTCAGTTTCAAACAAAAAGTTTACATTAGGACCAAATTGAATACGGTCTCCAGATGGCATGGTCAAAAGTCTATTATCATCCAAAACTGAGTTTAGAGACTCAACCCATTCGGGATCAATGTCACCATCACAAACTATCCAAGATTGCACCTCAACTGGCTCTTTGATTACTTGTCTACTTGCCGCTGTTAGAACACCATCCGTCCATTCTCTGGTATCCACATCAATATGACCTAATAGCTGGTGTCTTGTTATAGCCTTAGGGTTCATTACATAAGTTTTGATCATTTTTCCTGTCTTAATCAACGCTTCTTTAAGCATTTTCCATAGAACCGACTTTCCCGACCCAGATGGTCCTACAACTACAACCCCCATTCTCTGTCTCAGCTGTTCGTACACTTCCAGCGCTTTTTTTAATTGAATATTGTTAAATATTAATTTATGCTCGCTAAAGGCTTCGGCCAAAGCTTTCTTGAGCTCATCGTACTCGAACTCTGTGATACGCACATTTGGGAAAATGTCTCTTAGCAAAGCATCAAATCTTTTTGAGTCGCTAAACGTCAGCTTAGACATAGTGTTAAATCTAGCTGCTTTGACAATTATTTCCATTTCTTTTGAATTATCCACTTGGACACCTTGTTTCTTGGTCTGGTGCAAAAGTGAACCACAACTTTTGAGCACTGTTTTAAGAGCTCTTAAACCCCAGTCATAATGTTGTTGTAAAGATAAAAGTTGCCGAGATAGATTGAACAAAGAGACCAGCTTTCTTCCAAGACTTTTGGCATCCTTGAAACCCTCGGAATAAAGAATAACCTCGGCAATCAAGTCATTGTCGGGCTTGGTCATTGCAACAGGCCTGAACAATTGCTTCAAATTGTCCGGTAGTTTGCTGCGACCACCGTAGCCTTTGCCTGCTGGGTTAAGAGTGACAAAAATACCTGAATTATGGTCAATTTCAATCTTAAAAAATTAATTAGAAAATTTTTTATTTATTTTCTTTTTTAAATTACTTCTTTGCCAAGTAGAGTGGTTTTTTCAGATCGACTTCTTAGCGAGTCTTGTATTACTTGAATTTGCATTGATACAGCTGATAGAACTGCCTCTTCTAATCGATTGAATTCATCAAAGCAACCCCATGCACCACATTTACAAATTCCGACAAAAATACGTCCAATTGATTTGACATCAATGCCTTCATCACAGTTGAATACAAGAACTTGTCGACCGAACAAACCGCCTAGGGCTTTGACTGATTCGGTTTTACCGGTACCAGCAGGTCCATAAGGATTACCTCCAAATCCCATATGCATACCTTGGGTTAGTGTTAGATAACATTTGTCGGTCAATGGTGTGTGCACTAATTTTGGCGCATTGCCTTGGTATTCGTAGGTATAGTCGAATTCAGCATCGACCATTCGAATAACAGCAATGTTATTTCGATTGAGATAGAATTTTAATTGACGCTGCCAGGGCCAGTCGGACGGTGAACGAGATCCTTCGCGAATTAATTGTTCCACAATGTCTATATAATGAATAAGATCCATGATCAAAGCCTTGTATTTTAGCTCGAGCAAGGCACCATCGGACGTTTTTCCATAATCAATACTGGTATACTTTTCAAGAACACTTTTTAAAGTTCGGTGCAATGATTCAAGGTCTCCAGCTGATATGGATCTTTCACTTTTTTCAGTAAATATGATACTTTCGGCCAAACACAATATCTAATCAGAATTAATTATAAATTTTAAAATATTAAAAAAATGTCTTGTAATTTTATAAAGGGTTATTTCAATTTTTAATTAAAATAAACATTTGATTAATAAAATTATGAAATTTTATTTTAAGATGGTAGCGCGGAATCGGAATGGCTAGAGGTTACAAGTAGTGTTCCACAAGACTCAGTGCTTGAACCTCTCTTATTTGTTATTTTTATATACCATTTGTATGAAGTTTTTGAACAATAAAACAAAAGTATATGCTAACGATATGAAAATAATTGCAGCGATCAACCAACTTTCTGATAATTTAGCTTTACAAAAAGATATAGATTCCGTTTCAAGCTAGGCGATTATGCAGGCTACTGATTTAAACTTAAGGAAATTTAAAGTTATTGGAAATAAAATTTATAATGAAAAAGGAACAGAGTCATTATAGAAAACAAAATTGGAGAATGATTTGGATGTCTTTTTTCAAAACAATTTAAAATGAGGTGTTCATATTAGCTACTCTTCCGATAGAGCGTATATAGTTTTGGGAATGATTTGTAAAAGTTTTAAATTTTAAATATTTAAATCAGAGTTGTCACAAGTCACAAGTCTCAAGTCCAAGTCAGGACTTTTTTTTTTTAATTTTCTTTCAAAAGTCCAAGTCCAGGCTTTAAAATTTTGAATACTGAAGAAGAATTGTGAAGAAATTTATGCTAGAAAATTCTGATATATGGCATTAGAAAACCCAAGAGTATCTAAATTTTTTGATATGAAGCCTGATCTAGCAAATTTAAAAAAGTCCGGATTTGGTCTTTGAAAAAAGAAAATCCGGGTTTTTTTTGAGACTTTTAAACAACTCTGACTTAAATTACTCTGTACATGATTGGTTAGACCTCTTATAGAATATGGAGTTAGTGTTTGGAATCCATTCTTGAAAAAAAACATAAAAAGGAATTCGAAAAAATAAATTCTATTAATAAAGTTTTAAGATTTTTATCATTTTTTTCTGTTTTCTTTTATTCTGAATATCCCAAAATCCCTAAACCTAAATCTTATCTTTTGTCAGAAATATTATCATTTAAAATTAATTTTTTCAAAATAAAATTTTACTTGAGATGGATACTTGTCCACGTTATAATTTCCCAGTTCTCGTTTTGACTCTTGCAGAAGACTAATAAGCAATTTTTGTAAAGTATTTTTCATTTCTTTGGCAAGTTCGTCAAGCCAGTTCTAAAAAAAATTAAACACTAATTGCTTAAGAATTTTGAAAATTATTTAAAAAGACTTGCCTCGACTTGATGAGTTATTTTTACTTTATTTGCCAAAGGAACTACTTCACCTTCTAAAGATCTCATAGCCATAATAAACTCATTTCTTTCATCAAATTTAACTGTGTGAATTCCAGCAAAAAGTTTTTTCAAATGAGTCTGAATAACAGTTGGGTTGGTAGCCTGGCCTAAAATTTCCAACAAATCGTCATCACCAATAAAATAAAATCTTGGGAAAATAGATCGCTTTTCTTCCAAGAACTCGTTCAAGGCTTTTTGGCAACGCTGTAGTTGATCAACCATATTTTTCAGTCTGTTCGTTATATCTTTGCTTTGAATCAGGGATATCACTCGGGTGTCTTTGACTATGTCCTGCATTATATCTCTAAAGTCACGGTCGACCCCTTTAAATCTAGACTGCTCTTTTGGCAAAGCTCCGCGGCCAAAAATCGGCTCCAAATAGACCCATTTTCTTTGAACTAGATTTAAATTATGCATGCATTCATCTAGAGTGCCAAGCTTTTGCTCCCAAGTGCTGACTTTGTCTTGGAAATTTTTGTAGTACTGCGAATCTTTAAGGGACGAAAGCAGTGCCTGATTATCTCCAACTTGGCTGAACAAATCCTTCCAATCTTTAATTATCGGCACTTTTATTGATTTAGAATCCTGAAAATCGGTGAGAGCAAACTGTGCACCAGCTGACCAAAGTTCCAGTTCTCTCAGAGCTTCGCGAATTGAATGTTCACTCTGAGCTCGTGAATTGAGCTCTTTAATGGCCTCAGCCTGTTGGATTATTTCATTTTTAGCCTTAAGAATGTCGCCGAAAGTCAATCGTTCCAGACTTGTTCCTTTTGGCATCTTTAACATTCGGAACAAGTCGAGCCAATGTTCTGAAGACAGAGCTTCGCCTCTCACCCATTTGAGACAAGGAGTCAACTCTCTGTAAATGTCTAAATCATTCTGAATTTTTAGCTGCATCGTACTTGGTTTTTGTGAGCTAGAAATTTCTTTTTTAAGCTTTTCTTGCCATTGTTGCAGAAATTCATCAAATCTGTAAGTCTTGGAGCGGAAGGACACCCAGTCTTCTTTGGCAAAGTCATTTAGTGCGTTCTGGAACTCTTCGTAAACGCCCCATATTGATTTTATCTTGTTTATGTCTGCGTCAATTTCGAACAACTCTTTAAACTGAGGCTCATCGATTTGAAAATTACGGCATTCCTCTTGTATCTTATTAGCTTGCTTGATGTATTCTTGGACCTCTTGATCTCGTTCCTTGACTGTGTTCAACGCTTCAATGCACTTTTTCTCGTCCTCGAGATCTCGATCCTTGGGCTTAAATTGGTTCCATCTGGCAGCCAATTTTTCAATGTCTTGATTGAATGACTCGATTCGTGACTTTAAATTTTTGATCAGTACGTCAGTTTGATCTTTCAGGACTTGCTGATGAGACTCGATCATGTTTTCAAATTTATCCATTTTAATCTGAAGCTGGAAAAGTTGTTCATGGCCACCTCCAGCTACAGAACGGAGGAGTTTGTTCTTAAGATTGGCATCTTCGAGCAAGGGTGTAATATTTTTACGTTCTTTGTACAAATCGGAATGTTTTTTGTAAGCTTCGCCGATTTCTTCATGAGTTTGAGGTCTTGAATTGAGCACTTCGATTCCATTAGTTAAAAATGTGTCCACAGACCTTATATCGTCAGCAATAGCACGTTTTAGGTGATAAACCATGGAATCGTTCAATTTTTGAATCGACTCTTCTATGAAAGACTTAATCGGTCCTGTTGACACAATAAAACAATCAACTTTGATTGAGCTTTAAAAATATTTTTGATTAAATTATCATTTCAATATATTAATTTAAAAATTTTAAGTAGATTATAAAGATTAAAAATAAGAATATTTTTTTTCAGAACTTTTATTTTCTGACCTGATCTGTTTTATTTCGAATCTTCAAATTATAATTTTTAAATTTTTAGCTTTCAAAAAATTTTATGTCATTAATTAATTTAATAAAATTAAAGCTAAATTAGGTTTATTATACTAAAAATTTACTTTTATTGAGCAAGTCGAGGAATCGGTTTTTATGAAAAATGTAATCACCTAATAAAATCGAATTGAAAAAATAAATTTTTTTTCCAGCATTTTAATAAAAATTGTTTATAAGTTTAATTTTTGAAACAAGGATTCAATTTTGAAATCATATTCTTAAAAAAACTAACGAATTTAATCAAGATTTTGGCTTATAAAATTTCACAAGGATAAACAAATTTTTTAGGGGCGACCTAAAATGTAGAGAAAAAAACGTAGAGTCCATAATTGGTAGAAAAACGATAGAAGCAATTATTAATTTTTGGAAAACTATTTATTTTAAATAAAATAATTTTTGTCAATTATTTTTTTGTTTTAAATAATTAATTAATTAGTGCTAATCTAAAATCAAAGCGCATCCATCTAAATAAAATTCAAGCAATTCACTATTAAACACATTTTTTAATTTATTTATCATATAGTTACGTTTAGCCACCATTTTTTTTAATAATAATCTCACCTTTAAATATCTTAACCAGGTCCGGCGTCCATGAGGTCTTGCTCAAGTCTAAATAACTCAATAACTTTGGCAACACTTAAATTTTTCTAACGTCAGGCGTGAGTCACGATTCAAAAATATTTTTAAATAATGTTCGATATTTTAAAAGTGTCATTATTGCCCTAACAAATTATTTTATATTCTTTAGTTCTACATTTATAAATACTATCAATTAGCACTTTCTATCTTTTTACCTGTAATCTACGTTTTTTACCTTTCTACGTTTTAAAATATCCTCAAATTTTTTGGGTAACTAAGTATTAAATGTTATTTCTATGAATAATAGAATATCTACAATTTGAAAAAGAAAATAAATATTAGAAAAAAAGACAAAATTGTAGAAATTGTAATTTAAGTTCCTTATTAAAGAAAAATTTATTAAAATATTCTCACTTAGGAAGTTTTTCAACTTCTCGTCCTTTTTGTTTTAGAGCGCGAAAATTTACTTCCCAATCACTAACATCTTTGAGATTCTTCTCGACCAAATCTTCTATATCAACTTGTCCAAGAACAACAAAATCTTTAAACATATCTGTTACATTCATCAAAGCTTTAAACAGATCTTGGCTCCTCAGAAAGCATTGCATAAGACCTGGTGCATTTCTCTCGACTATTGTCTGATAAATTAAATTTTTTTTGGTTTCATTAACACCTTTAAAATTATAAGGAATCGAAATGAATCTCTTCATATCTCTGTAATAGCGGGATTTTATTTCTTCAATTGGAGGACGAAACTGAATTTTTTGCCTAAAAGTCAATTCAATCTTAATCTCTGGCATATTTTCGTTCAATGTATCCAAACCGAGTTGGTACTGGTACTCCAAAACCTTGTATAGTTGTCGGTCCCAGTGTGCTTGCCAGGGTTTCATGTTAGCCTCGGAGAATCCCATTTGAACTGCCTCATTCATTATTTGTCTTATTTCATGCAAATTATCTTTCCATTTGGACAATTGTCGCAATAAATCTGTGTTCATGAGAGTCAAAACAATGTCAAGTATCTTTTGGTGAAGTTTTCTGAGCTTTCTATTTTCTGTGGAAAGTTTTTCGGCTGCTGACTGTAGAGTTAAAGTATAGCGTTCTAAATCTTCCGGATTGTCCCATGTAATTTGGCCTGATGAACTCTTAGAGCCTTTGGGATTTTTGATTAGCTTTTCAAAATGAAGAGCGCTCTCAAGCATCATTGACTGCTGACATGGAAGCATTTGTTTATCTATCGAATTATAAAAGTGAGCAAGCTGTTTCAATATCATGGCGTGCTTTTGGAATTTTTGTCCAACTTTGGCACACTCGTCTATTTTTAAAGGAATTTTAAATCCGTATGATTGTAGTTGTCTAATTTCTCTTAATAATGTAATCAATTTGTCACCATACAATATTTCCAATTTTCCGTCTTTGTGATTCAATTCCATCAGTTTCCCATTCGTTTCCAAGCTTAAGTTTGAATTTGAATCGCTTATATTTGAAATTGTTGTCTCACACCAATCTTGAAAATATTCATGTTTGGCTCTTTTGAATTCGCTTAGCAAACTATTTGTATTAGACTCGAATTTTTTGTATCCGGCAACATCATGCAAAAAAAACTCGGTGTTTTTGTTTATTTCATAGAGCTTAAGAAAATCGATTAATTTCGTCAAAAAAGAATTTTAAAATCTTGGTAAAAATGTTCCGATTGACACATTCCATTGACTTTAAAGATTAAAAAAAACAAATCCTGTTTTTTGAGATTTTTAGTCTGAAAAATTCCTGCGATGTCGAATTTTGTGACCACTGGTCATTTTGCTTACTAGACTTGTTTTTGAAGATAATAATCAAAAAACATTTTCTTAATAACTCGATCTTCAATTTTTTTTAATGATGAAATAAAACTAAAAATTTAGCTTTTTTGGGTAATAATTTTATCAAAAATAATGGTCCAATATTAGTCGGCACGATTCTTGGAAAATTTTTAAAATATGATAAAATGTGAGTAAAATTAAGAGTTATTTAAATTGAGCAGTTTTTGATGAATTAATATTGATGAATTAATAAATTCAAGAGTTGATTGAAATTGTTTCCTTTTTTTTTAATTTTTTTAATCGAAAGAAAATTCTTACTTAAATCTGGTTAAATTTATGATTCTACTCAGCTAATTGTTATTTAAGTAAAATTCTTGTTTGTTCATATAATTTACTAATAAGTTTATTAGAATATAAAATATGATCATAAAATTGACCAGCCCCAAAATTCCTTCTAGAAAAGCTTTATCAAAAAGTAAATAAAATGTCTATGGAAGTTTTTTTTGTGGTTTATTTTGTAACAATAACTTTTATTCTTAGATTTTTTTGTTATTCTAACAGATTCATTAGTAAAAAAAATAAAGAAACAAAAATTTTAACACTGAGAAATGTCAACAACAGCCATAATAACTAATTTTTTTTAAATTAAATAAATACTTAAACGTGCTTTAAGTCAATAAATAAAAAATATTAGAAACAATTTTAATGAAATCAAACTGTTTACAAACAAAATTTTTAGATTAATCGGTGAATAAACTTTTAGGTTAAGGGTAATATCTACAGGAATGAAAAATGAAAAAAAATCAATCATTTGGAATACTTGTTCCTTTTCCGTATAAAGGTTTCCAAGAAAATGCTGACTAAAAATTAATTATTTGAAAAAATAAAATTTAAGAATAATATTTGAATTTATTTATAATATTGCTTTTGATCCAGATAAAAAAAATATTTTTTGCTATTTCTGATTTCTTGAATTTGCCTAATGTAACTTTAAATTGTAGCTTTAAAGAAACTCACTAGCGGATAGTTGACCGCTTGATTCTTTAACTATTAAACAAAATTTATTATCTTAATTAAATACACTTCAAATTGTATAATCTTTCATAATTTTTCATTAATTTTTAGTTCTATAATCTTTAAAACTAAACAAAAATATAAATGATTTAATAATCTAATTCTACCGTATTTTCACTTTGAGTTATCCACACGATGGTCCTAATAGTATTGGTCATATTTTTTCCTTTAGGCGCACTTTTTGTCGATTTTAGATAATAAGTCAATTCTTCATTTAATTGTTTACAAAACGCTTCCAATTGACCAATTAATATCTCTCTAAAAATTAAAAATAATTATTAATTAAGAATGAGAAAAAAAATACCTTTCAGAAGTGAGCTCATTTTTGACTCGTTCTCTTCTAATCAAATCCGAATATCTCAGAAATTCGGCAAGCAATTGTCGAGGATTTGATTGAGCTTGTCTCAAGTGAGCCTTGAGTATTTGGGCTGTTTTTTGGTCAACATAATTCATAGATCTATCATAATTTTGAATAGCCTCTTGCCAAGCAGGCTCCGTGAATGGATTATACTGCAAAGGATCAATCGAATCAAAATGACCAAAACTAGGGTTTTTAGAATCATCAACTTGATCATCTTTTACAGTCTTTAGCAAAATTCCATATTGTTCTTTTGCTGAACGAATTCGCAAAACTTCACTTAATCGTTTGCAGTATTTTTCAATTGACACAGGTACAAACGGATCATTCTCCCATCTATGGGTCTGGCTTCGTTTCCATATGCGCCCTGTTAAATTGTGACAAACTTCTACCCATCTATCACAGACTGATATTGAATGCTTTAGCAATTCCTTGACATCAGTGTAACTATCTTCAAATGGTTTTAATTTAGAAAGTTTATTTAATAAAGCTTTTAGAATGGTCATTCCAGTTATTTCTAATAAATTAATCATTCTGTCCTGAGAATATGGAGGCTCATAGTCGATTTGCTGCCAAATGTAATCATAAGAGTCCTGAGTTGCTTCAATTATTTCCAAAATTTCATTTATTGGACACGAATCAATTTTTTTAAAATGGGGAATTAATTGTTTAAATTCATCATAAAAAAATGCCGCTCTGTCTTGCACCTCTTTTGATTTTCCTTTTTCACTCATGTCTGCCCAATATTGAATTTCGTCTAGTGGCGAAAGAGCGCTTCGTTTCGAGTCACCATGCTCTGATCGACGGATTGCCATTTTTAAATTCGATTCCAAATCGGCCAATGTGTTGGTTAATTTTGAATCATAGGCATCAATGCCTCTGGTATTTGATCTGCTTTGTTGAGATTGAATTACTGGAGAATAGAGGTTGTGAATTAGATAAAAAAGAGTATCGATTGGCGAGTCAACAATTGATGATATCAAAATATTGCTTTTCATATTGTTTGGTGTGATTGCTTCTTCTTTGGCCTTAAAAAAGGCAAGGGTTTTTCCGTGAAGAGAATTTATGTTATCAAGCTTTAAAAAAATTTAAAAAAAATTATTATTTAATAAATAAAAAAAAGGTTACTTTAGTTGTCAAAATTATGTCTTTATGATAGTTTATTACCAATGTTAACACACTCAAATCGTCCAGAAATTTAGACAGATTTTTATCTGATGCATATCTCTCAAATTCCGAAGGATCTTTGCTGAAAAAATTTGCTGCTGTGTTCAATATGAACGCTTTTCTAATGTCATCTGACATTTTATCAATTTTTTTTATTGATTATTCAGTTATAAAATTTCTTTTCCAAAAAATATATATTTTTTTTGTTTTCAGTAAGGTTTAATTTTCATATTTTTGAAAAATATTTTCATTAAAAGTATTGTCCTTGACATTCAAGGTCTAATCATGTTTCCATAGTTACAACAAATAAGATCAATAATCTCTCAAATAAAATTACACTTTGATATTGTTCTGCAATTGAGAGTTAGAAATAATTTTTTTTTCTCTACAATATAAGAATAAATAAAATCAAAAAAAATAAATGAAAAAATTTTATCTATGATTTATTTTAATCTAATTTACTGTAGTGGTATAGAAATAAGATTCAGCAAATCAGAAATATCAAAAATTTTCACTTTCTATTTTTTAAAAAAATAAAAAAATTTAGAAAATTATTTGATAAATTTTGCAATTGTATTTTAGTGTATTTTATTATCTCTTAAACTTTTATATTTTGACACTTGCCTCATAATAAAATTCAATTTTTTTAAGCTAAAAATTATTTTGATCTTTTTTAAAATGATAATTTTTAGACTTTGGATCATAATAAAAATGCAAATATTTTTGATTAAAAAAATTAAAATTTTGCAATGAATATATAGATGTTTTTTTTATAATCATTGACAAAATAATTTTTAATTTTAGAAAAAATTCACAATGTCAAGAATTCTTTTGAAAATCCCAAAAAATACCTGCTCGTCGCGGTTGATTAGCACTGCTATACCAGTAAGCAAAAAAAATTGAATATCAAAAAAATCAAATTTTTTTTTTCAATTAGCTGAATTCAGCTTCAAGTTTACCACCTCCAGACTTTTCCGATAATGCAAAGCGTTTTCCAGCCATCAAAACACCGATGCTTCCTGAAAATACTTTTAAAGGAAAAATTGCATTCATAACTGGTGGCGGTACAGGCCTCGGCAAAAGCATGGCGTTGACTCTTTCTAAACTTGGCGCCCAAGTTTTCATCACTAGCCGAAGAGAAGAAGTTCTCAAGTCAGCTGCTGAAGAAATAACTTCTTCAACAAACAATAAAGCCTCTTTTTATCCAGCTGATGTCAGAGTTCCAGAACAAATTGAGAAAAGTTTAGACCACTGTGTCCAAACTTTAGGTGGTCTACCTTCTATGGTTATCAACAATGCTGCCGGTAATTTTATTTCACCGACTGAACGCTTATCTCCTAATGCTGTGAAAACTATAATTGATATTGTTTTATTGGGTACCTTAAATACCACTTTAGCGGTTGGAAAAAGACTTATAAAAGCAGACCAGGGTAAGTAATTTCAGAATGAATAAGATTAATTTATTTATTTAAAATTATTTTTAAATAGGAGCCTCATTTTTAAATATTATTACTACTTATGCTGAAACTGGCAGTGGCTATGTAGTCCCATCAGCCTCAGCAAAAGCTGGAGTTGTGGCCATGACTAGATCCTTGGCTGTTGAATGGTCAAAATACGGAATGAGATTTAATGGAATTTCACCAGGCCCGATTTATACTAAGGTAAATAATTTAACTTTTTATGTTTATTAATTGATTTTTGGATGAATTTAGGGTGCCTTTAGTAGGTTAGACCCAACTGGAAGTTTTGTCGAACACGCAAAAAATCGTATTCCCATCGGTCGGTTGGGAGAAACAGCTGAATTGTCAAATTTGGCTTCTTATCTTCTGAGCGATTATTCAAATTGGCTTACTGGCCAAATTATTGACTTAGATGGAGGGGAATTGACTTATTCGGTAATATTTGTAAAATTTTTTTAGTACATATTTTAATTTTAAAATTTAAAGTCAGGTGAATTTAATTATTTGTACTCAATTCAAAAAGAGCAATGGGATATGATGGAACAAATGATCAGACAGACAAAAAATAAATAAATAAAAAATCAAAAAGAAGTTATCTGATTTAATTTTAAAAGATTTATTTACACTAATTTTGTTATTGTTCTATTATTATGTTTAAAAATTTTTAAATATTTTAAATAAAATATTTTATTGATTGAAAAATTTAATTTTTACAATGAGAAATAATTTCCATTTGCCAATAAGTAGAATTGAGCCAATGTTGAAGCAAAAGACAAAGTGTTTGCTGTCAACGAAAATGAGTGATAAATGCGAAATTTTTTCTTGGCCAATTGATATTCCTTTAAATAAAATAAAAAGTTAAATGTTAATTTTAATTTGTATTTTTGTTAAATTTTTTGATTTAAATATTAGTATAAAATACTAAAAATGACAATAAAAGATCTATCAAATTCAACAAAGCCTCTTAAATTATGTAATAATTTAAATCAATTATGATTTTCTCTGTATAATTTTGTACTGAAACTTACTAAGCTAATTTACATCCAGATTTAAATAAAAAAAATTCAAACTTAAATAACTTAAATATATTCTATTTTGATTTAATTTTGAAACTTAGTAAAAAGTAAATAAGTTTAAATTTTGGATGATGAATAAAATAAGCTAAAAAAATCAAACGATTAAAAATTAAATCAGAACATGCAAATGTATAATTTCTATCAAATCTCATGATTCATAAAATTGAAGATTTCTTTCTGATATTCAAAATCTTTGATGGACATTTGATGGACTTCTTACCCTCCAATTTATTTAAGTTTCTCTCCAAAAAAATCGACTTACCGGATCACTTTCAACCTTGCTTTGTTGCTTTAGCTGACCAATAATAGTGATACCAACGCCAGCATTTTTTTCTATCTGATGCATCTGTAAATTGTAATCGATAGTCTTTTTATTGAACCATACCATATTGATGAGATTCAAGGCAAATGAACCACCTAAAAAGCATCCTAAGACGCTTTTATCACCGCTCCAACTAGAAATCGGATTTACTTTCAAATACGAATACAAACTACCAAAACTGAATGTAGATGTAAGGAAAAAGAACTTGGGAAATAGGTTAGATTGAACAATTCCAAATTGATGACGAGGCAACAATCTTATCATAGTCATTCCTTTTTTTAATTAAGTTAAATTCAATTATTATTTTTTAATCTAAATTACCAGAAAAAAATGAAATCCAAATGTTCATTCCGAGATTAGATCCCAAGCCAAAAAGAAAAACCAAATTATTTGATGAAGATGATGGTTGTATTTTTTGGTCAATTAACTTGAATCCAAGAAGAGCCACCAATGTGGCTGACCAAAGAAATGAAGGTCTCAGCAAGCTTAAAAAAAAATCGAAATAAAACCTAAACTTAAGTGCAAATGTGATTGATTTTCACCTGTTTTTGGGGTAGTGTTTGTCATAAAGATGGTCAGTAACATCGTATAGTAAGCTAATTGCTTTTCCCATTTTTCGCGACTGAAAAGTAAGCTTTATCTTAGTTATGTAATCTAAATTTAAACGTTTTTGAAACAAATGAGTTGCATGCACTAACATCGTGATATAATTAACTTTTCATTAAAGAATTCTAAGTGCAACTGTAAATAAAAGAGATTTTGGATTCATCAACAAAATTTGATATTAATTTCTTGTTAAAATAGTTTAAGTGGTTCAAGCTTTAAATCGAATAAAGAGACTATGATAACTTAATCGATTTCAAGACTAAGTTAATGTTAAGAAAATTAAAATTTAAGTTAAATTTTTAGCTCAGTCTGCATTTTGCACTGATAGACTGGTTTTTTTGGTTTTGTTTGAGGAGGCCCAAAAAAAAGAAGAAATCTACATACAAAGCAAATATTAAATAGCTTTGAATTCACATTTAGAAAAACGAGGAGTTTTTAGTCAGAATTAAAATTGAATTTCAATTTAACAAATCCAAATTAATCAGGATAAAATGGCCCCAGTAAGTTTAACAATCGGTCAAAAAAATAAGATTAATTTAAATTCTTTAAACAGAAAGTAGCTACCAAAAAGCCGAGCCAAATTAAAAAGGTTCAAAAAGGCCAAAAAAAGAAGAAATTGAGTTTGAGATTTACCATTGATTGCACTCATCCAGTCGAAGATGGTATCTTGGATATGGTCAGCTTTGTAAGTTGAATTTACAGCAAGCCCTGCACGCGCGAGACTCTGAAGTAGACGATCACCCCGTAATCATATTGAGCCTAAATACAGGGTGAGGGTTATCTTCCCTCGTTCCTGCAGGGAAACCTATCTTGCGGAGGTGATTTTTAACTAAAAACAAAATCTTATTAGGAACGATTCTTGTTGGAAAGAATCAAAATCAATGGAAAAACTGGTCAATTGGCTGGACAAGTAAATGTTGAACGAACCAAACAAAAATTGGTTGTTAGTTCCGAAATCCCGTTCTCTAAAAGGTAGTTTACAACAAAATGTGCTCGTCTAGTTAACCTTATTGTTCTTTAGATACTTAAAATATTTGACCAAAAAATTCTTGAAAAAGAACAAATTGAGAGACTGGTTGCGTGTAATTGCCAATGCCAAGGATCAATATGAACTTAGATACTTCAACATCGATCAAGATGAAGAAGCTGAAGAAGAATCGAGCTAAATATTTTAAAATGTTTAGTCTTTTGTTCAAATAAAATAATTAAACAAAATATTTTCCCTTATTAATTTCTATGCTAAGGTTGCTTTGAGAATCGCTATTAGAACTAATTTTAAATTGAGGCGTAGACTTATTTTTAATCTAAAAATTGAATTTTCAATGCTGTCATTAAATTACTACCTTAAATATCTAAAAACAATGTCAAAAATATAATTTTGAAATAATTTAAGCTAAAAATCTCTTAGAGCTTATCGAGCTTGATTTTAGGCATAATAATTATTTTCACTGAACAACCTATAAAAATAATGACTAAATCTAAAATATTTATAACTAGAAACCAACATTGGTCCTTTTCAAAAATAATAAAGCTTATACAAATGGAAGCGATTTTATTAAGCCTTATTTTTTAAAATTGATAATTTTTTTTTCTAAGAATAGAATTAAATAACAAGGTCTAAAAAATAAAGCCGAAATGCACTTTTTACACGCCCTATTTTAAATTATAGTTTTTACATAATATATAAAAATGGAAGATTCTTTCAACTTTTATTTTTAATGTTTAAACCAAAGAATTCAATTAAAAGGGTAGTTTTAATTCAAAAACTTAATTCATTTCACCAACTTATCTTAATAGTGAATCATATTTTATTAATCTAGAATTGATCGAAATTTAAAATTTTTGTTTTTAACTTGAAGAATATTAAGATTCCGGCGAGTTGATTTTATTATTTTTTTTTGAAAAAAAATCAATTAAATCAGAGGATAAAACAGTAAAACAAAAAAATTCTTATCATTAGATTATTTCTTTTTTTCAGTAAATTTATTATTTAATAGGTATTCATTTTCGATAATTTGATTATTTGGGTAAAAGGGCAAATTTTTAGTAAATGTAAAATTTTTAAACATTTTAGTCACAATAAGAGGTAAAAATCTGATAAAATGTACTTTAAAATTTAAATTATTCCAAAAAAAATTTGAAATAATTTTTCAAAAAAATATAAAAATTAAAATATTTTTAAAATAATTTTTCTCATCTTTATGGAAACATGAAATAATTAATAATTTATGTTAAATTAAAAAAATTCAAATTAGTTTATGTTTGAATTTGTTTTTTAGCTTTAAAAAATATTTGTAAAAATTGAAAAATTCTCGAATATTTATCTTTTTAAAAAATTAACAACTTTATTTATTGTTTATTTATCTGAAACGAGCTAAAGTTCTTTTAATTTTAGAAACTAAAATAAGCTAAAATAAAAATAAAAGAAAATGTTTATTTTCTATTGATATAATTTACAAATATACCCAGTTAACTTATTTTAATGTAATATCGATGAGGACTGTAACAAGTCATCATTCTACATTGATGATCACTTGTATTTTCGGGAGAAAATAAATTGTAAATAATAAATTGATTTAATCTCATTACTTTTCCATCAAAAACTGATGAATTTTTTATGAACATCGATGTTAAAATCAAAATTAGCTGCCTGGAAAATATTAATTTAAAAAAAAAACTAACTTAAAACATTTCAATTAAAATTACTAATAAAAAACTACTGAATTTTTTCTTAAATTATTTAATAATTTGAAGCTAATTTAATTAAATGCCTATTAAAAAAATAATTATTTAATTTAAAATTAATTTTTTATCTAAAAGTGCATAATTTGCTAATTCAAATTCTTTGTCTAAAAATTAGAAGCATAATATTAAATTAAAAAGATTGGAATGCTGAAAATTTAGGTCTTTAATTTTCATTTTTTTAACTAAATGTCTAGTTTAAATTTCAGAAAGTATCTTTAAATGACCTACTAAAAATGAATGGTCTACTTATTAAGCTTGATAATTCTTGATGACCCAAAACTTTTAAAATAGAATTTAAATAGCTAGCTTTTTGTTGAGATAAATTGTTATTTAATATGTTAATTTAGATTGAAAATTCAAATTAATTCTCACTCATAATGAATCGGTGAAATGTAAAACAACCGGGCATATAAATTCAAGATTTCATATTTTTTATTTTTATTATTACCAAAAAGAGAATTTCGTTTCGTTTCTTTATTTGTAATTCTCAATAAAAAGCTTATTTTCAAAACCATTTTGGATGCCAAAATCATCAGTATTCATCAATCGTATTAAAACCTGCCCAAATTATTTGAAACATAATCAATAACTGTTTGTGGATATGAAATAGGTTCAATAAGATGTCTTTAATCGCCAGCAACATTCTCAGTGTAAAATCCATTCAAGATAAAATTAAACAATGTGATGGTCCAAAAAGTTCCAAAGCTAACTTCAATCTTTCTAAATCTATGCAAAAAAATACGCATTCGGAATTGTTTTTTACTTTTAGAATTTCTTCTCTATTGGATATGAGTAACTAAATTTTTAAATTCTAATTTGACTTTTTGAAATTTCCGGTTTAAGTCAATCACAACCAGATCAAAATAAAAAAAATTTATTTAATTAATTTAAAAATTAATTTTTATTCATAGAAAATTTTTAAATGCATAAGGATTGTTTTGAGATTGACTCATTCCAAATACATAAATCAATCTAAGAAACTTATATTTAAGATCAAAAGTTAAACAATTATTTAAATGGAACATTAGAGCTATTTTCGTCGTTCAAATCAAAATGATTGCCTCCAATATCATAATTGACGATTCCCAAAGAAGAAATGTAAATATTTTAAATTAATTTTTTTTAATGAAATGTTGTTTTATTTTTATTTTTTAATAAAATTTGGAAATTCAATTGTTTTGGGTTTTTTTAAATTTATTTAATATCTTAGAAATGCGATTTGCGTGAATGCTCGCAAATTGTTTTTAGTGAATTTTTAAGAAAATTCAAGCAACTTAAATTATTTAAAAGGTGAATCCATATAATTTGTTAATTGAGTAAACATTGTGGATAAAGTCAATTCAGTAAAATAAAAATAAAATAATAACCTATTTAATTCTAAAATTTGCACAAATTATCGAGCAATTTTAGGTAAAAATAAACAAAATATTTAAAATAAAAATCTTAAAATTCCGAAAATTGGATATTTAAAATAAAGAAGAAAAAGAGGTAGATATTTAATTGATTACCAATTTCTAAATAAAAATTTCAAATCAAATGGTTTAATAAAATGAGTGTTGGTGTTGTCATTTATTACTTTGTCCGAGGTGATTAGATGATGATAGAAAAATACCGAGATGGCTATTTCAAAAAATACTCAATATATTGTTGAATAAATTGGTTATTACCAGTAAAAATAGTAAATTACAGTAAAAAGGAAAAGATACTAAAACGAAAAAAACTTTTATCTAACAGAGTAAAATTCAAATTGAATTTAAATGACCAGAATTTAATTAATTTATTTTAAAAAGTCAAAAAAATATTGAAAAAAAGATGAATGAGAAAATTTAAAATGCAAATTTTAGCCGTATAACTTAATTAATTTTTTGTATTTTTAATTTTTTTTGGAATACTTTTTTTTTAATTTTATTTTTTCTATGAAATCTAAATAAAATAAATAGTGAATCAATTAATTCATTTAATCGGACTTTTTGCAAAACATTTGATGTATTGTGACATTTTATTAAATTTAAATTTTTTTTTATTTAAATATAATTAAAAAAGAATATTAGATTTTGCTTTTTGTTTTTCTAATCAATTTTTCCATCAAATCCCATTGATCATTTGACACCGAGTACAAATCATTAAATTCTCCAGACTAAAAAAGTTTTTGAAAATTTAAATAAAAAAACTTTTCAAAATAATACTGAATAAGTCAATTCTCCACCATCAAAATCTATAACTTGGCCAGTGAGCCAGTTTGAATAATCACTTAAAAGATAGCATGCCAGATTAGACAGTTCCTCTTTTTCACCTAATCTGCCTACCGGAATTTTGTGTTTGATGTTATCAACAAACAGCCCTGTTGGGTCTAATCTGCTAAAAGCGCCCTAAAAATTGAAAGATTTAGAGATTCAAATTATAAATAAAAAAAATTAAAAATCTGATTAATATTTTATGCCTTGCAAAATTTTAAAAAAGATTTTCTTCACCTCAGTATAAATAGGTCCAGGGGATATGCCGTTGAATCTCATGCCGTATTTAGACCATTCAGTAGCAAGAGATCTAATTTATCTTTTTGGATTTAAAAACAATAGATATAAAGCGACAAAAAAATAACCTAGTTAGAGCAACTATTCCTGATTTGGCACATGCTGATGGAACTACGAAACCGCTTCCTGTCTCAGCATAAGTTGTGATTATATTAAGAAAAGAAGCACCTTTATAATCATTAAGATAGTGTGATAATTTAAAAATTTTTTAAAATACTTTTTCCTTCTTTTATTAAACGTTTTCCAATTATTAAAGTGGTATTTAAGGTACCCAATAAAACAATATCAATTATAGTTTTCACAGCATTAGGAGATAAGCGTTCAGTCGGTGAAATGAAATTACCGGCAGCATTGTTGATAACCATAGAAGGTAGACCACCTAAAGTTTGGACACAGTGGTCTAAACTTTTCTCAATTTGTTCTGGAACTCTGACATCAGCTGGATAAAAAGAGGCTTTATTGTTTGTTGAAGAAGTTATTTCTTCAGCAGCTGACTTGAGAACTTCTTCTCTTCGGCTAGTGATGAAAACTTGGGCGCCAAGTTTAGAAAGAGTCAATGCCATGCTTTTGCCGAGGCCTGTACCGCCACCAGTTATGAATGCAATTTTTCCTTTAAAAGTATTTTCAGGAAGCATCGGTGTTTTGATGGCTGGAAAGAATTTTGAATTTGGAGAAAAGTCTGGTCGAAGATTTTCATTCTTAAATTTATTTTTCTTTATAATGATATTTTTAAATTAAAATAAAAATACCATTTTATCTCAAGTTTTTTTTTTAATTTTTCTAAATTCTAGGTAATTTTTTTAGTATTTCTTTTCCTTCAATTAGGTATACTGCTCCTCAGACTCATTAAATCAGTTTAATTTTAAGCATCATCTCTTCGAATAGCTCAAAAGTGGTATCATCATTTGGAGCAGTTTTTTATTAAAAATGTGTGAGAAAAAAGAATTTGGTTCGACTTTTATAAGCTAAAATGCCAAACAATTAAATCTTTTTTAAATGTTATCTACCAAAGATTTTGGCCCTGATTATATACTAATTAATATATAAACGGAATTTGACTTCTTTGGAAACAAAATATTAGACTAATTGCTCAGTTAAGTGTACAAGTCATCATTGATAAAGTATGAGACGAAAAATAATTGAAACATCACTGCAATAGAATTCAAAATTATGATTCAAATGCTTAAAATTTCTGTATAAAATGAAAATTTTTATAAGCGTTTATAAATTTATAGTAAAGTTTATTTTGTATATCTGCAGAAATTTCAGCTAAAATCAGTATTTATCAAATCAGTTTCATAAATAGACATAGGACTCTAGAAACGTTTTAACCAAAGAAATGAAGCTTTAGATTTATCTTTTTTGATGTTTAATTATATTTAAAAAAAATTTTCTTTTCAGCAAGATATTTTTTAATTAGCTAATATTTTTAATAATTTTTTTTTGAGCAACAGTTTTTAAAGTATGGTCAATTCACAAACCCATATTTTTATTTAACGATTGTATCAAACTAAATGTTTTTTGCTGACAATATTTTGACAAAAGCAATATTTGAAAAAATTCCACAATTATAAATTTTTTTTAAAATAAAATATTCAAAATAAAATTCAAGTTTAATCTGCACTTTTCAAGCTAATATTTTAAATTTTTATTCGTATTCTATAAAAAAATTGTAAAATATTAGTTAACCAATATTTCAGATTAATTTAAATAGATATAAAAAAGTGTTTTTGTTTGTTTTTGAATAGCAAATAATGATTAAGCAACTGTTAAACAAAACATTCATCAATTCTCTAAAAAACAATATAAGTCATATCAGAACGATTCATACAACTGATGCCCGAAAATATGCCCCATTGATTCCAATTGTTATCGAGCAAAGTGGAAGAGGAGAAAGAGCTTATGATATTTACTCAAGATTACTAAAAGAGAGAATTATCTGTTTTATGGGACCTGTAAATGTTTTAAATATATTTTTATTAAAATGAATTAATGGTGATCTCTAAGGTAACTGATGAATTGGCAAGTGTTGTCATTGCTCAGTTATTATTTTTACAATCCGAAAGCAGCAAAAAACCAATACATATGTATATTAATAGCCCTGGTGGATCAGTAACTGCTGGTTTGGCAATTTATGACACAATGCAGTACATAGTTCCACCAGTTGCGACATGGTGTGTTGGTCAGGCATCGAGTATGGGATCTTTACTTCTTGCTTCAGGTTCTCCAGGAATGCGACATTCATTGCCTCATTCAAGAATTATGATTCATCAACCTTCTGGTGGAGTTCAAGTAATAAAAAAATTTTTTTTTAGAGCTTTTATCTTTTTTAATTATAAATAGGGTCAAGCAACTGATATTATGATTCATGCTGAAGAAATATCAAAATTGAAAAAGCAAATCAACAAAATTTATTCAAAACACACGGGGAAACCAATTGAAGAAATTGGTAAAAAACATCTAATTTATGAATAAAATTTAAATTAAAAAATTTTTAGAGAGAAATATGGAACGAGATAAGTTTATGAGCGCAAGTGACGCACTTGATTTTGGCCTTATAGACAAAATTTTGGCGCATCCGGATATGGATCCAAAAACAAACTGATTAACTAAAACAATTTATCTAATTTTAACCGATTATTGTAATCGTTCATTTTGATAATAAATTAATAATTTAATATGTAAATATATATTAAATAATAATTTTCAAAATAATCTGACAATTTTATTCAAATCATATTCTAGCATTGATTTTCTATCAAATTAAAATGTTAACAAAAATTTTTGTAAACTAAGCTTTAACAGTTTTTTTTGACTTTTTGATTTTACAAAAGTTTTTTCAAATGATACAAAAAATCTCTGAAATTCCTCGAATTTACGATTCGTTACCATGGTAATTATGCAAAAAATTATCGAAGAAATATCTTTATATTCTCTTTGAATAATTCAGTTATTTCGCGAAAATGATTTTAGAAAAATTTACGCGAATTTGCAAATTCATTTTATTTGTCTTCTAATACAACTAAAAATTAGAAAACTTATACACTCAATCAGATTGTTTAAATATTTAAAATTTATTTAAACGACTCAAATTTATTTAGTTTCCTTAGTGATCAACATGACAAAAAAAACAGTCAAATTAATTGGAATTATTTAAAATTAAATTTTTAAATGAGCCCGAATTATCAATTGCCTTTTTTAAACAATTCAAATAAAAATTGAATTGGTTTAATTTTTTTTGAAGATTTAAATTTTTTTAAATCTTTTGAATTTTAACAAAAAAATTAAAAAATTGAAAACGGGTTTTTTTATTTTTTGTTTACAAATTTCGGAAAATACTGTGTTCATTCGATTTATGTTTATCAGGTTATATTAACGCTCATTTTTATGTCCTGCATATGGTATCAGCCCCAAGCTGATGAACCTCATTTCATAATTGATTTACTAAATGCTTTATTAAAGTAATTTGAATGATTTTAGGTGCCAATTTTTTAAATTCATTTTTTGCTCTATAGAGAAATGGGTTTTGTGAAATTCAGTACAAAATGATAAAAAGAACAGAAAAAATGAAAAAAATTGAATAACTTTTTTTCTAAAGTTTTAAACTTAATTCAGTAAATGCAACATAGTGCAACATTCAAAGTTGCATAAAATATCAAGGTTTAGCAGAAATTAAATTTCAATATAATCGAGCGAAGTGCATTTTGCAGAGATTTTGCACATCATTAGCAGGCTTTTACAGTTGATGCAACTTTGAATGTTGCACCATTATGCATTCACAGAATTAATTTTAAACTTTTAGAAAAGAAGTTATTTAATTTTTTTACACTTTGTTCTGTTCTTTTGAACTGAACTTAACAAAACCAAGGAAATGTGTTTCATGAATACAAGTTTCATCATAACACTGTTAACATCCAGGTCTAATAAGTACAATATTTATTTTGAGATTTTCTTAATTATTTCAATTAATTAAAGCTACTTATTTAAAAAAATCAATGATTGCTTTTAATTTTTAACTTAATGTATGCCATTTCACAATTTTAAATCTCAAATCTTTTTTCTAAAAAAAAAATACTTTTCATTTCAATTTTAGAGTAACTCATTAAAACATTTAAAATATGCTACAAATTTTTTTAAATTTAGATTTTTAAGTGAAAAATTTGAATCATTTTCTTTATTTTTTTTAAATTAATCGATACAGATAATATTAAAATATTATCTATTTTCCTTAGCTAATTTTAAAATTTCGATTGATTTAATATCAGGAAATTTATTTGGAAGCTTTTTGGATTTTAACCTGAGCAAATAATAAAATTATGTAACATGCGATAAAGCTTCCCTGAAGAATATCTATCTGTATAATTTATGAATTATTTCTTATCAATGATGAAAAAAAATTGTAAATAAATAACTCCTGAGGAAATTTAAAAATTTTCTGTATGTTTATTTATTTTCATTTCACATTAGTTTTTTAATTAAAATTGATCAATAATTCTAGAGAAAAAATTCTCAATAGAATTTTGCTTCAAAATTATAAAAACTTTATATGCTATTTAATTTTATCAAATTATATTCATGATTAACATTTCGAAATTGATAATCTAAAATTTGTATTCAATGAGTTAGAGTTTATTTTTTAATTTTTTAATCTAAATAACTTTTTGCTTTACTGATTTATTTTAAATTCCACCAGTTTAAATTAAAACTATTTTCAAATCATATAGGAAAATTTTCTGATCATAAAAAATAGTCTTGAAATTATTAATTCTCCATTTTGGAACAAGCTATAGTGATATAATGAACGGAATTCAAACCATTATTTTTGACAGAATTTTAAAATCAATTTTATATATTAAAAAAGCTTTTTAGTGAAAAGAAGGAAACTTGCATCAGGATTCGAATTATGCTAGATATTCCAATATCTTTTAATGCAGGATTATTATCGAATTATTATTTTAATCAACAGTCAACATTTTGTTTTAAATATAAACTTAATTAGTTGGAATTTTCTAAATTATTTTAAATATTTTTGAAAACAATTTTTGCTGCTTAATTTGCTTCTTATTTTATTTCAAATGCCAATCTTGAATTCTTTTCTAGCGAAATTAAATGTGATTTAATTTTGTAATGTTAGTTTAGCTATGAGCCTAGCATCATAGTGAAGGCAAATTAGCATATATTATATAACAAAAAATTAATTAAAATTTTCATTTTTTATTAAGTCGATGATTCAAAAACTCAATTTAGAATTTTCTCTAAGTTAAAATTATTATTTTTAAATCTACAATTGAAAGCCGAAGTATAGATTTTTTTTCTAATTTATAAATTTTGAATTGCTGCATCAATTAAGTTAAACATTTGCTGGAGAACTGCATTAATCGATATTGCAAATGTACAGAGTAAGTGTTCAAATTCTAAATTTTCTTTTTTTTTCAATCATAATTTAAATAATTCTCTTCATAACACCTATCTAATGATTTATTTGATTTGAACGAAAGATTAATTGAAGCTGCCTGAAATAATTTTTAATTCTATCAACTAAAGAGCTTAAATTTTAATTTAGACTAAAATGAAATATCCGATTTTTTAAAATTTTATTTTTTTGGATAAACGAATCAATAATGGAAAAACTTGTGTACAACTGCTTGCGATTAACAAAATGGATACCAGTTATTTTCATAACTGCCATAATTGCTTGGTCCTATTATGCTTACATTGTACAATTATGTCTATGTAAGCTTCTTTTTTTGATGCTAATTTTTTTAAATGACCTTTTTTAAGATCATGTTGAAGAAATATCTAAAAGAAGTAAATTTTATATTCAATTTTAAGAAACAACATGTTTATTTTAATTTATTAAATGAGGAGAAAAAAAATTTTGCTATTATTTTTAAAATCAAAATTCTTTCTATTTACTTATTATAAATTTACATATTATTAGATCTAATTTAAGTTTAAAAAATTTTAAAAAATATCAAGATTCATTAAAATTTTTAAAATATTCCAGTTTTTTTTATTGAATTTTTCAATTTTTTCACCATTCTCTTCCAAAAGCTAGGTTAAACAGAATGACTTTTATCCACTCTTAGAAGTTTGTAGTTCTCTGAAAATATTAAAAAGTTTAATTCTAAATTAGAGATATGAAAATTTTCAACTAGTGAATTGTGTTGTCTAATATAATGTTTCACGTTGATGACCATATATCTTTAAAAATGGACCATCTTAGGTTTTTTCAATAGTTATGTCGGATATTTAAACTACAAATTATCCATCTTTTCCTCTTAATGCTTTTAAAATTTTTAAAATCTTAAAAAAATTATTTTGCTAAGCTTTTTTTTAAATTTATTTAAAAAAACTGACGTACATCAAATATTCCAAATTTAATTTTAGATAAATTTTAAGACAAACAATTTTGAATTTTACATTTGACTATTGAATATTTTACAAACTCAGCTAAGACCTAATTAATTCTTAAATGATTCCATTAGATGGTTTAAGGTTTGATTAAAGACGTAATCTGTATTCTCACAATTCACTTTTTTAAGGTTAGCTTGTTTGAAATAGAGTTTTTAGATTAGGTATAAATCTGAAATTTATCGTTAGATGCAACTAAACCAATATTAATAAATAAAATAAGATCATTATGTGAAGATTTAAAACTTTTTAGACTTTTCCTCATTATAAATTAAAAAACAGTGCATCAACATAAGTTTTTATCTAAATAATTTTTTTTAAGTAATCTTTATATTTCTGTACCATATATTTCTTATAATGCTTGCATGGTCATACTATCAAACCATATTCACTCCAATGAAACAGCCTACTAGTGAAGTAATTTTTCTTTTTTCCTTTAATTTAAAAAAATAAAATTTTTAAAACGAGATAAGTTTTATTTAAAAGAAACTGATATATATCAAATGCAAATATCGGAGAGCGAAATGACAACCAAAGCTTTAATAGATAAAAAAGCAAAGGATCTACCTATTTTAACTCGAACTAGTAGTGGTAATGCACGTTATTGTGACAGATGTAAGTGTATTAAGCCAGATCGCGCGCATCATTGTAGTATTTGCCAAATGTGTGTTTTAAAAATGGACCACCATTGCCCATGGGTCAACAATTGCGTCGGATACTCTAACTACAAATTTTTCATTCTTTTTCTATTTTATTCTGTTCTGTACTGCACTTACATATGTGCAACTAGTTTAGAATATTTCATCAAGTTTTGGGATGTAGGATTCAATAATTTATTAATTTAAAATTAAAATCTGATTTAATTTTATAGGAAATTCAGTCATTCCAAGCAGGAAAATTTCATCTATTACTTCTATTTTTTGTAGCAATAATGTTCGGTATAAGTGTTAGCACCTTGCTAGCCTATCATATTTATTTGTCTGGCAAAAATTGTACCACATTAGGTAACAAAAATAAAAAACTCTATTTGACTTAATTTAAAACATGCATTTTTCAAGAATCATTTAGGTCTCCAATATTTATGAGCACTGGTTTAGCAGACAAAGATGGATTTAATTTAAGTGTGCCAGAAAATTTAAAACAAATATTTGGTGACAGCTGGTGGAAAGCGCTGGTCCCTATTTTTACAAGGTAAGTTACTTTTACTGGAAGTAAAGATGAGAAAAATTAAAAAATAAGGGTCGGTTTACTTTTTGCCTATTTAGCACTTTTAATGGATTTGATTATTCACAAATGGTTCGACTGAATCTACGCGTTATACATAATGATGACAAATTTTCCAAGGTGACAATAATGGGAAATGGTCTGGGTTACTCATCTACAATTTTTACCAATTTTGATTCTATTTGTAGCCATAATGATTTTCCGAGCATGCTTAAAAGTTATTACAGGCCTCAGTTAGCCAGAAATCCTTTGGTTGACGATTCTTTTTTGACCACATCGTTTGATGATTCATTTAACCCTCATTTTAACAAAATAAATGAATACCGGGATGCAGTTTTAGAGAAAAATGTTCAAACACTTAACACAGTTCATGTGATAAACAATGTGAAAAGACATTCGTCGATTACGTTTGCTTCAGTATTTAATCAAAATGATTCTGATCGATATGGCCCAAAAACATGTCAAATAAGCACCCATTTAGTCGAACCAAGGTTTTAATTTTAGGTTTTGCATGCATTTATGTTTTTTTTTTGATCTAACCGACTAATATTTTTTATTTTTTAAATCTTGATCAAAGATTTTATTTCAAATTAATAAAAAAATATTTTTCTAGTCCAACTGATGGAGTCAAATTTCCGACATCTGTAAAGCAATCAATAGCAGCCTCTAACCAGAGCTACAATACCACAGATATGCTCCTTTTGAATGAAAGACAGGCATTTAATTCTGGAAATAGATCTTTAGAACAAATAAGAATAACGATGGAATAGAAAAACATTCGGTCTGAATCAAGCGGTGCTCTATTCTAGTTTAGTTCTATTTTAGTTGGTTTCGTGATATTTAATTTTTTTAATTTGTCAAATATTTTAACTATTAGATAAAATATAATTTTTAATTAATTTAAAATTTATTTGAATTATTAAATAACAAAAATTTGATTATTTTGTAACTCAATGTATTTCGTTTATTTGTATTGAATTCATTTATGTTCAATAAATTAAATATAAAATTAACAGTTTAAAAAGTGACTTTTGAGCGTAATATCTCAAAAGCTAATGTCCAAGTGAACTTTTAATTTGTCATTTTTATTAGCAATAATGTACCCTGAAATCAAAATTGGATCACTGCTGTTTAAAAATTTATCGCGAACAATTCTAAAAGGTTTTCACAAAATCTAAATAAATTAATTTCACTTTATTAATTAAAACATACATTGTTTACAGTTCCGTCCCAGAAATATTATACAAATAATGTGACTTTATTTAAAAATAAAAGGAATATTTACAACTTTGTTTTGAATAAAAAGTAATTTAATGAAAAATTTTTGAAAAAATAAAAAAAAATTTGAAGACTGTCACTGTCTTCGTTTTGGCGAAATAAATCCACGACCGAAAAACAAAATTCCAATCCATCCAAAGATAGCAAACAAAAGCCATATCAAAATGTAAATATTCGACTTGTACCAAAAAATGTAACATCCTCAAAAATTGATTATTCACGCAGTTACACCGCAAATAATTTCATTACAGCTGTACGAGCCATGCATGAGTATCTTTTAGGAGCAAAGTGAAGAAAAAAAACATTCTTAATTTTCAATTTAATACTTGGAGTTTCTTCTAGAGATTTAGAAGGTCTAATAAAATACAAAAGAAGGAATCCTTTTGACGAGTATGGTCAAAGTGAATTAATTAATGTATATCTCAGATCGGAAGTTGAGGCTAAAGCACTATCCATTTGGGGCTCAATAGAAAATATACAAAAAGAACAAGAAAAGCGTAGAAAAGAGTACGATCAGCAGCGACAGGCTGTTTTTATTCTCAAAAAGTCACTAAAAGACTATCATAATCGGGTTGAACAATTGGAAAATCCATTTACAGATAAACAATATGTAAATTTTAATTTTTAAAAAAATGTTCCTTATAAAAATAAATTAAAAAAGTCAAATACGACAATATTTAAAACCCTATCCGGAAAGGTAGTCCTTAGTGCAATTGCAATGTAATATCTATTAACCCTTGAAAGAAAAATAACTTTTTTTTTTAAAAAAAAGTAATGCAATGAATTTTGTTGTTAAACTTGTTGGATGGATTTATTCAGGATCATCTAGTTTATTTTCAGAAGCTGTACATTCTTTTGCAGACACAATGAACCAACTTATTCTTGCATTTGGTCTGCATCAGTCATTGAAGCGGCCTAATAGTGAACATCCGTAAACATCCAAAAATACTCAGTTTTTTAATTAAGTAATAAATTTCTTAAGTTACGGATATTCGAACATGACTTATATAACATCTTTAATTTCCGGAGTTGGAATATTTTGTTTTGGAACAGGCCTATCTTGGTATCATGGAATTACTGGTCTCCTTGATCCGCATCCTATTGAATCTCTCAGTTGGGTATTAACTTAAGTCTTTTGAAATGTTATATGTGCTAATAAAAGAAAAGGCTTTAGTGCTGCTGATTGGATCGGCATTTAGTGAGAGTGGAACACTGGCAATGGCTTATTTGGACACAAAACAAAATGCCCAAAAGCTTGGTCTTAGCTTTTGGGACTACGTAATTCAAGGATACAATCCGAGTGTTAATGTAGTTCTACTTGAAGACATGGCTGCAGTCTTAGGAGTTGTAATAGCAGGTAGTTGCATGACCATAACCTATTATACAGGGAATCCGATAGCCGACTGTGTTGGCTCTTTGCTCGTGGGTGCTGTTATGGGTGGTGTGGCTAGTTTTATAATTTATACTAACACTACTGCCTTGGTCGGAAGGTAAAGATAATTGGCTGAATATTTTTAATTTTGAAAACTAAATTTTTTATTAAGATCGATTCCGACACCGAAAATAAACATGATTAGTAATGATTTAGAATCAGACATAATGATCAGATCAATACATGATGTAAAAGCAACTGACTTGGGCAGTCAAACAGTTATGTTCAAAGCTGAAGTGGATATCGATGGACGAGAGATGACACGCTCTTATTTGGAAAAAATAAATATTGAAAATTTGCTGGATGTAAGTTAACATATGTCTCTTTTACCATGTTACAAGCTGATCACATTTTTTTTACCAGTAAAGTAAAATTTCTCTAATATAGATTTGTTCTCATGGCCATAGTTTTTTAATAGCGATGTTTTATACTTTAATTCATGAAGTTAATATATTCAACTAAATTTTCAAAATTTAAGAAAAAGGAAAAATTTAGGCGTGTTAATTTTTACTAATTCTAATTTCTAATTTTATCACCAATTTTACTAAACGATTTTATTTTTATAAATAGCATGTTAAAAATTCTTATTCTTTTTTGATAATATTAATTAAAATTTCAAGTTAAACTCAATCCTCTTTATAAAAATATCTATTAAAAAATTAAAAGGCTAATCGTGTTTCATTACTTAATTCAATATTTTGATATAATTTTGATTTATTGAAAAGAAATTTTTAATTTCAATAATTTTTATTCAAACTCAAGAAAAATAAATAGAAAGATGTGTTTGTTATTGTAGATACTTTTTTGGGTACTGTTTTTTTTAGTGATAAAATCAGACATTAAAATACAAAAAGAACTAATCGACAGCAATTTAAAAGCTATCTTAATATACATTAATTTAAAATATAAGAAAATTTGAACTAAAATAAAATGAAATAGTTTACTGATGAATAAAATAAAATTTAATTGACAAAAGTATATTTTTAGAAGAATAATTAAAAACTTTCTTTATTCTAATTTTAATTATTTAATTTCTTTAAAAAAGCTTTTATTTTGATACAAAAAGAGCACAAAATTAAAGAATTTTTATTGTATCTTTAAAGAATTGGTAAAAGTCTTAAAAATTCTGTTTGAATATTAGAAGAATTATAAACTGTGTTTGAGATGTGCAAAATTAAAGTAAAAGTTTTTAAGATTGATGAAAAAAATATATCTTTAAATAAACTCTTGTTTTATTTTGACTTTGAAATGAATCTAAATTTTACCTTAGATCCTTTACAGTATAAAAAGACAAAAATTAGTTTGTCCGATAAATTTCGGGAGTTTTTTCCATATATACTCAACATTCCACCATTTATAAAAAGATAGCCAGTTTGTTTCATAAAGTGGATTATTAGATGAAAAAACATAAACATTTTAATTTCAGGAATTAAGCAATATTAATAATGTTCAAGATGCTGAAAAATTCATGCTTAAACATGGAGAGAATATTGTCGACAGAGTCGGAGCAGAAATTGACAGAATCGAACGAAATTTAAGAGTAAATTAAAATTTTAATTTATAAATGTAATATTTTTATTTTTAGAAAAAATATCCTGATCTACGCCACGTCGATTTGGAAGTTCTCTAGAACTTTGAATATTTTTAATTTAGTTTAATTAATAAAGATAAATTAATTTATCTTTAACATATGTATATATTTTAGTTTAATTTTTTAAAAAAGATTGTCCAAAACTTAAATTTTATTAACACGGTGACTTTATCATTTTAATGTTATTTTCATTTATGTTATTTTTATTAATTAATTGGATATCTTGTTTTAGTAAAGATCAAAAAATAAATTTATATCTAATATAATACAGACTAATTTTTTTACAGTCTATGTAAAGTAATGTCCATAGTAACCAACTTGAGAAAATATTCATTTATATCTGATACTTTAAATTTTCAAATAAAAATTTGAAAAATGAGCTGTTTTGATAAGAATTGGTTTAAAAATGATTACGGATCCAAGGTTCTTCAAGCATTTCGTCAAAAAGACAAAATTCGAGTTTATGGTAAGAAAACAATTATTGTTGATTTTGTTCTGAAATTCTATTTAGGATTAATTGAAAAACCTACTCTTCCTGGCTCTTTTACACAATACGAGGAAGTAAAATTCAAAATTTTAATGTTGGGACGGTCTTTTTCAGGAAAGACGTCTTTTTTAAACAGCTTTGTTTCATCAAAAATAAATGATAAAGAATACATTGAAACACCAGGTAAATTAAATATTTTTTTTAAATGTAGATTAAATATTTGATGCTACTTTTTTGTTAGGTATTCAAATAACTAATTTATATTGGCCAGTAAAAATGATAGATTCGGAAAAAATGATGGTATTTAATCTCGGATTTTGGGATATTGGAGATTTTGCCTCTAAAAAATACACTTATATACAACCAGTAAGTTGAATATTTAATTTTATATATTTAAAATTTTAAAATTTCGATTGTTATCTGAATTAGAATGTCTAAGCTTTTGCTGGTTTCCAGTTTTTCTCGGAATAATTAAATCATAAGTCTTATCTCAAAGATGAAGATAATGAGTCATTAAAAACTTCAGAAAAATTGGAGCTTTTTCTTTCGAGAAATTAATTACTATTTATTGTCATTAATTGATTTTAATGTTAATGCCTATATGATAACAAAAAAATATATTTGCATAAAGTTAAGAATTCCATATAGATATTACATTCATTTGTTCAAATAGAGAATCATTCATTTTTATAGTTGAAATAATTTATTAACAAATTTCAAGTCTTAAATTGTTTCAAAAATTTTATATCTTAATAACATTTGACAGAATAATTGAAAATTATATTTCAAAAACAACAAGTTTTTATTTTTAAATTTAATTTTTTTTTTATTTTAGGCAAGTGTTGAATGTTTAGACTGTAGAATATTTGTTTTTTCATGGATCGATAAACAAAGTTTTGTTGAAATTCTAGACATTTTGAAGAAGTTGTCTTTAGAACAGAGCGAAGAAAATGTTCCGAACATTATCGTTGGGACAAAGTTAATATTTAATTTTTTCTTATTAAAATTGAATTAAAGCTATTTCTATCAAGATTTGACAAAGTGATTCATAGTGAAATTGGTCCAGAATTGATTAATGAAATAGAAAAATTCACCAACACAAAAATAATTAACTTTAGTTCGATTGTTAACCAGTCATTTGATCAATTGAGTTTGATTATGAATCGTATTTGTGAAGTTTTATGGGATAAAAAATCTTCAAAATAAAATTTTATCTTTAATATTTAAATAAATTTTTAGGCTTTTTATTTAAATTCCACTACCTAGGATGTAATAAGCCTATGATGTTACTATAAGCTTTTCTAATATTTCTTTCAGTCTCAGATGGCAAATAAAAAGCCGCTTTGTAAATATGGCGATAAATGCTTTAGAAAAAATCCAAACCATCTAAAAAATTATGAGCATTCCCCGGAACAATTAAATGATGAAAATTCTAATCATAAAGACCAAGATAATGAGTCCTTAAACAAATCAGAAAAATTAGATCTTTTGACAAAAAATTTAGAAAAATGCACTGAACAAAATAAACACCTAAAAGATATTGAAAAATTTGATTTATCAAAAATCTCTGGTAATAAATAAAAATATTTGAATTTTATTAAAATCAATCAATACAAGATATGAGAAAATTTGTTACCGAAACTAATAGAATGGAAATGCCTGAAGACTTTTATCAATTTTTGGAGTTTTGTAAATCAATAAACGAATCTGATCCCAAACGTACTGGAGCATAAACTCTTTAAAATTAATTTTACTTTAATTTTCATTGATAAGATGCATTACAAGATATAGGAATAGAACTCACTGGAATATATGATCTTGTTATTAAAGGATACAAACTTGACTACAGACTTCATGCACGATATTTTTTTGATCCTCCTGAATTTCAAACAATTCTTAAAGTTTTAAACAGTCCGAGTGAAACACATTTTGGATATTTTAGGTAAAATAATGCTGATTTTTTAAGATTACAAATTTTTAAATTTGTGCTTTAAGGGATGACCCTGATGAATTACCTGTCTTTGTTGGTGTCAGTGAACCAAAATTAGATTGTAAAATTCATATTAAAAGTGATAACTTATTCGGAGCACTGAAGTAAATTTTACGCATGATTAATGTTTAAAGTTTTAATTAAAAATTATATAGTTGGTACTTAGATGAGTTATTGAGTGGACGAAGCTATAAAATTGATTCACCTTTGGAAATAGTCAAAAAGTTTAAATCTTCTTTTGATCTGTGGTGCGAAAAGCTAAAATCATCAAAATCATTTTCATTAGGCTTGAAAACTCCTCGCATAAAATCTAGAGAGAAAAAAGTGAATGCGAAGACTTTTCATACAGCAGGACTTGTTGTTCCTGTGGACTCAAAGTATTTTTGAAAATTATCTTCAAATTTAAATTAATTTAAAAAAAAAATTAAAGTGGATTTGGATACCGAGATATTCCAGAATCTTATGGTTAGTTTAGATTAAATATATTTAATATTTTTTCATTCAAATTTTTTTATAGAAAAGCAAAAACAAATATTTAAAATTTTCTGCGATAAAAGTCAGGAACAAAAAAAACATGCCAGTGACAGAATTCAAGAAATAATAACTCTAATTCAGTTTGCAAATGATGAAATAGACTACGGAATGGGTCTCGAGTTTGGTCTAAATATGTTTTGTTTTGGTGATGTTGGACTTCATAAATTTGTTAAAATTATTTTACCAATAACCTATGAACTTTTGGGCCGTAGTTTTTATGCTGAAATAATAGTAGAGCATCTAAAGAACAGAAAAGAATAAAATTAAACTTATTATTTTGAAATTTTGCCAAAAAATTAAATCGAAATTCAAAAGTCGCAAATAAACGTTAATTTACAAATTTTTTTAATAAAATATTGAATTGTCTATTTTTATTTATTAATTTTTTAAGGGGTATTATTAATCGATCTCTTACATTACTTAAACGATCACTTAACAAAATATTTTATTTTATTTTTTCTATCTATAATTTTATTTATTCGATTAATATGATTAATTAACTGTCTCTAAAAATAAATATTTATGTATCCTGAGTTTTTTTGTCACTAAATTTACTGAAGATGAGAATGATTATGATGAATATAGCTCTTAACTTAATTAATGAACAGTTGAAATTATCTCTTGATTTAATTTATTTATCTCATTTGAAGATGATCTAAAGTGATCTAAGTTTTTTCAAAGTATTGAAATGTCTGATAGTGAGTATCGAGTAGTTAATGACTATGTACCTTCTGAATCAGAATCTGAAGACGAGGTTTAAGAATCCAATAAAAAGAAAAGAACCAGGAAGAAATGGATCTATGAGAGAACATTCGACGATCAAGAAGCATCCAAAGACTGGTTAGATTGCCAACACTGGGCATGGTATTAACAAAGAGACCAAGGAATATATAGAGGATTTACTAGAAAAAGGTGTTCAATTACCGCTTGTCCTTCTAAATAACATCGAGGAGGAAATAGAAAAAAAAAAAAAAGAAAATATCAATACCGATTTACAAGTTCCAACTGAGAAGCAATTGTATAACTACCTAGCTCAGTATCGTAAACGTAAACTTATAAGATATTATTTTATTTGAAATTTTTTGAAATTTTTTATGATTCTTTTTTTTTAAATCAATTTAATAAATAAAAATAAGAGATAATTTAAGTAAAATTAGTTGCTGTTTTATTTAATTTAGGAGACAGATTAACAAATATAAGTTAAGGGTATTTAGTAAAATAAGAGATAGAAAAATATTAGTGATCGATTAAGTAATTTTAGAGATCGATTAAATACCTCCCATTTTTTAATTTAAATTTTTAAAAAATTGTTGACTAAGCTTAAAAAATAAAAACAAGTTTTTGATAGATATTACGAAAATTTACCAATTTAGTTTGATTTACACATATTTAAAACAAAATAGTAAACATGTTGCATATTCTTGTTGATTACGAATTATTACGAAATTTTTAGTCGTATTATGATTTATTTTACAAATTTTCTAATCACAATAAAAATTTAAAAGACTGAAAAAAAATTTAAAAAAATTTGAATTTTAAATAGATGAGCTTAGACTGAAATTGTCGAAAATTTCAGAGGCGATATCAGAGTTATGCAAGTTTCTAAAACCTGATTCATTACTTAAATCATTAGTTTGATCATCGATTTGATTAAAATTCAAATTTGCTTCTCTAAATGTTAGAATTTTTCGTCTAATCTTTTCCTCAAAATGCAACGCAGTTTTTGCCATAAAAATGAACTGAAAAACCACAATTAAAATCAAAGCAACTCCTTGAAAAAATTTTAATTCTTGAAAAAATTGTGCCGATTTCAAATATACCTGCCGCTATTGGTAGTATGGACAAAATTAAATTAAAAAATTTGTCATTTTTCTCTTCTAAATGCTCATTAATAAAATTATTGACTTCCATTTCTTGGTCATAATTAAGTCTTGCAAAAATCTCACTTTGATTAATCTTCATCGAATATTAGTTAAGCAAAAGTAATCAAAAAGTTTTATTCTAAAATTTATTCTTTAAATATATTTGTTAGATATGGTTCGTTGACTAAAATAACTATGCTTTTAAAATTTGAATAATTTTAGTTTATTTTTAAACAAAATTTTCCAAGCATTCTTTTAAAGATGGCTTAAAAATCATAACTGGTTTGAAATTTAGTAAATTATAGGAATCAGTGATGTCTAATTGAGCATTTTTTGGCCGAAGTGAAAAATCTGTTGTCAAATCTGGTTGAATAAACTCATTTGGTATGTTATAAAACTCAGCCATAATGCCACAAATTTCATACTTTGTGAAAGATTCGAGACCACTGCAGTGAAATATGCCTTTTACTTGGTTGGGCTCAGACCCATTCTTAAATCAAAAAACAATAAAATAAATTATTTAGATTAGAAAATACTTCTTCAAAATATTTAATTATTAAACGGGTCAAAAATCTCGACACGTCAAGACAGTGGGTGGGATATCTTGTTTGCTGATGATCGACTTTAATAGGGGCTTGTTTTCTTACATTTCCTATCAAAACATTTATAGCACTTTCACCATAATTTTGCGGCTCGGTAAATCCATATAATACTGGTACACGAACGATACAGTGATCTTAAAAGAAAAAAAATTAAGTCAATAAAATTTTCATTTAGAATAAAGACTTACTTTTAGAAACTTCTGTAGTAACAACTTCTCCGCTTAGTTTACTAATACCATATTTGTTAAGTGGATTAGGTTTATCATTTGGCTTATAGGGGGCATTTTTACCATCAAAAACATAATCAGTACTGATGTAAATGAACAAGATCCCCAATCGATCTGAAAATTATAAATCTTTTTTAAGCTTTTAGTAAAAAAAATTTTAGATCAAAAGTAATAACTTGTATATCAACTACTTGAATAATTTTATTGACTATTGTATATGAAATTGAATTATGTTTTTAAACTCTAAATTTTGTAAAAATATGACATTTACATATATGTTTAAAAAACAATTAATTTTGAAATTAAATAAAAAGAATACGAAGAGTTAAAATAATTGATTTAAAATTCTAGTGTAATTTTTTAGCTCAATTGTTTAAAATTTTTAATTTTTTGCTTTGAAAATCAATTTTTGCCCTAATTAAGAAAATTAAAAGTCACCCGATAATCATTTTTATTTTTTTCAAATTTTTAGAAAAAAAAAAAATTTGCGTAAACAGATCAAAATGGAACAAATCTTTAGGAGAAAAGGTTATTTTTGAGTGAATCTTTTTAGGTGCCCCAATGCATAAAGCGTAGTCTCAGACATTCTTATCTTTGATATTTTTGAAATTTAAACTCAGATAAAATAAATTTATAAAAAAAATTTTACCCAAGAAATGTAAAGAAATTTACCAACTTAAAAAAAATAAATTTTGAGCTAAAGGTCATTCAAATTATTAACAAAAGTTAAGTTTTGACCAGGAACTAAAAACCAGTTTTTATCGCTCTTTTTAAAACAAGTATTAAACATATATTTATCTATATATTATTGGAGGACAAGTGTCATTTATTAGTAAACATGTTCTAGAAAATAACGTAAACCTTTTTTCTGTAAATAAACCTTTGGAACTAAATTTTTGAATTTTCTTAATTATAAAAAAAACATATTTTTTTTTTAAATGCCAAACTTTTGAGCAACCTTTTTTAAACACCAGTAAATTTAATTGTTCACAAACAAATTTCTGAATATAAAAAAAAATTATTTTATTTAAAAATTTAAGTTAAAATTCAAATTTTCAAGCAAAAATTAAGTCAAAATTACTCTAATGTATAAGAACTAAATTTTTATGACTAAAAGTGAAAACTATTAAATGTGACAATTGTCAATATTCCTTTTGATTTAAGGTTAAAAGGGATCTAAAAATCTCCCAGGCGTACATGAATAAAATTTCTGCTTGATTTTCTCTTAATTTTTTATAAATGGTTTAAAAAAATTGAGCCTTCTACGAATATAAAATTAATTTAAATAAAAACAAAATGGTACCTGCAATTTTAGCTAGATTTTCAGTTGCATCTTTATTTAGCCTAAGAGCCGCTTCAAAATCATTTTCAACTGATTCAACGTTTTTCACAGCTGCTGAATGAATAATGACGTTTGGCTATTTAATTTTTTTAATTTAAGATAATTAATTATATTTCAATCTTACCTTAAATTCCTGAATCACTTGTTCAACTTGATCAAAATTTTTTATGTCAACTGCTCTTAGTTTATTTTTTGTTCTTGAATGACAAAGACCTAGACATTCAAAGACATAATTTTGTACACCATCAACTGGATACTTTGACTGAAGATTAGTGTCTTCAAGATACTTCATAATTTGTCTTCCCAATAACCCTGACGCGCCAGTAATCAAAACTTTTAAATTTTTCCCAGACATTTCTTAATCTAGAGAAACAATATCAAAAAATATTTTATTAAAAGAACGCTTTTCAAACTTTATTATTCATTTCTAACAATAAAATATTTTTACCATGCATTAAAAACTTAATTTTATAAATTTTTTCCTCACAGATAGTCTAAAATTTATTCTCATATTTTTATTTTTAGTAAAGATGGATCCTTTAATTCTGAGTTTCAATGATTCTCTTGTGTATCAATCCGATTTGAGTCTTTTGGATGAAGGAAAATGGCTAAATGATAGAATAATAGGCTTTGTTTTTGATTACTTTGAAAACGAAGTCTTTAAGAAAGAATGTGATCAAAATTTATTCGCATTCATAAATCCGAGTACGGTTCAGTATTTAAAACTTTGTGAAAGTCTTGATGAAGCAGCGACGTGCTTTTTGGAACCTTTAAATTTAAAAGAGAAAAAAATTGTATTTCTTCCATTAAACAGCAACCCAAGTTTTGATGCTGGAGGCTCTCATTGGAGTTTTTTAGTCGTAGATAATAGAAATTCAACAATTAAACATTTGGATTCTATCGGATCCAATTTTAAAGAAGCTGAAATATTTTATAAAAAATACAAAAAATTTCTTAATCTAAAAGGATTAGAAAGTATTAAAAGTTTTCCAGAACAAACAAATAGTTCGGATTGTGGAGCATATTCAATAGGTAATCGAAAAAAACTGACCATATTTTTCAATAAAGTATGATTTATTTTTGTAGCTGGAATTGAATTGATAGCTGAATATTTAAAAAGAAAAACTGATGCCAATTTGACTGAGATTAAATATGAACTCATCGACGAAAATTATATTTCAGATTTAAGAAAAAAATATAAAAATTTGATTCTTTTATTGTCTTCTTTGGAAAAGACAAAAGAAAAGATTTAAGATACAATTCTTAAAATCAGATTGATATTTTTTTTTGAAATATCTAATTTTTTAAATCATTAAAATAAATATAAACAAAAATTTTACTTTTTCACAGAAAACAATTTTCGAAATTATTTGTAATAACTCAGGTTCATAAGTTTTTTAAAAAAAATTTATGATTTTATTTAAAAAACAAGTTGTATCGAACTATAATTCCTTCTTGTGTGAAATAAAATTACTGATTAAAAAGTCAGTGTCCAAAAAATGCTAGTTTCATCCTGAATAAAATTAAGTATTCAAATTGAAATGCTTGAAAAAACTACAATATTTTTGAATTTGAAAAATCTTAAAATGGGGGCATTTTTCATATCCTAATTGTGAAAAATGATGACGCACTTCTTCTTAGAAAATGTAGATGTCATGCCCATTTAAAGAGAAACATTCGATTTAAATTAATTATAAGCCATAATTTTTTTTTATATAGAGATAAATAGAATTTATAATACTTTTGGTATTTTTCTAATTAATTTAGTGTCAAAATGATAAAAAAAGTGTCATTTTATTGTCTTATTTTTTTTTATTAATTGGTGTAATTCTAATAAATTTGAGTTAAAAATAATGAATTTTGCTGTATTTTATTCAATATTTGTGGTACATGAAATAAATAAGTCTTTATAATCTGTAAAAAAAAATCAAAACTGATTGTATGTTTTTATATAATTTTTTTTCCAAACCTATATACCAATCTTGCAAAAAGTATGAAGAATGAAATTAAAAATATCCCCATTAATTAAATTTAATTTATTTTAGTTAATTTAGATAAATTTCTGGTATATTTGAAGTTATTATTAGGGGTGGGAAACCGGTTTAAAGGAATATCGGTTCGATTTTGGAACCGGTTTATGGAACCGGTTCGATTTTGGAACCGGTTTATGGAACCGGTTCGTTTTGTAAACCGGTTTGTCGAACCAGTTCGATTTGTAAACCGGTTTATGAAACCGGTTCTAATTTAAAACGTTCAATTTTGAATTAAAGAAAATTTAAGAAAAGAATTTTTTATTTTTATTTTTTACATATGAATTGAACTTTTCTTAATTGTTTAATTGAAAAAATATAAGATTAATAAAGAAAAAAATTTTTTTGAGCCAAAAATCTTCTTTTTATTCCGCTGATATAAGCGGTTTAATACAAGACCGGTTTAAAAAACGAACCGGTTCGACAAACCGGTTTACAAGACGAACCGGTTTCCCACCCCTAGTTATTATAAAATGAGTGAATGAGAAAAAAAGAATTTATAAACTTTAACCGTTTCATCATTAATTTTTTACTTTAGGTTAAAGTAAATTAAAAAATAAAGATAAAAAAAAATTAGAGTTTTTTATTCAAATTTTATGGTATTAGAACTAAATTTCTCAAAATTAAACTAAATATAATAAAATAATCTCATTTTTTTAAAATCCATTCTACAATGATTCAAAACATTACAATTATTTTTTTGTGATCATTACAAAAATTTAATTAAAAAAGAATCACAAGATTAAGACATTAGGTAAGATTTTTGTTGGTAACTAGCCTTCATCCAAAAGCATAATAAATACAGTTCTATTTATTCCATTTTTTTGAAAACATTAATTTATTTTTCAAGGTTTAATGTATCCAAAAGTATCTAGTCATTAAAGCCTGATCAGCTTGAGCATCGTTAATTTCTCAAAAGATCAATTTAATTTGAATATTTTTAAAGATTTTTTTTTATTTTTCAAAGATTTCAGAGCTGAGAAATTTATTTGAAAAAAATTTCCCTAAATTAAAAGAGATCATAAAATTATTATTTTATTCTTGTAAATTAAAATTTAATTATTTTAAATGACTTGAAATTTTATGTCTATAATAATTTAACCAACTAAAATAAAGGCTTAAATATCTAAAAAAAAATAAAAATAAAACTATTTATTTTTCATGTATGTTCTAATTAAATATTTTTTAAATATCGCTTTCTAATAAAATTCAAAGCTGAATTATTTTTTGTTTTAACTCCATGAATAGTCAGCAATAAAATTTTACAATTTAGCTAGTTGAAGATGTTTGTACTTTTGATTTATCCAAAGCAAAAATACTTGACTTGAAATTCTTCTTCTCATCAGAGAGTATAAAGACATAGTTTTTGGATGAGGTTAGTCTTGAAAAATTGGCTTTGGACGCATCTAAATTAGAATGCAAGCGTCTGTATCTAAGATCAGTATTAGCCGATTGCTGTTCTTGGCTCGCTTTTTGATTTTTTTGTGATATTCTGCCACCATAAAGAACTCGTCTGTCAACAAAAAGCAAGCATTTTTCAAACTGATCATAATAAATATCCTGGATACAGTTCAGTGCATCATGCTTGATTGTAAAATTTTTATTAAATGCCACCAGTCCACTACTAGAACTAATATAAATAGTCTCACTTTCTTTTTCATCATATGACAAGGCAAGAGCTCTCGGGTCTTTGAGCGAATTATCCTGAGACTTCAAGCATCTTTTCTTGGAACCAGTGGTCTTTTTGAACCAATAAATTTTACTATTTGTCGAATCGATCAATATTATACAGCCATTTTTTTCATCATTGTAGACTCGGGTGAAAATGGGTGGTCTATCTGCCTTGGATAAATTCGAGTCGTTTGCGGTTAAATTTGACGTGTTAACAGGGTTTATGAAATGTTGCTTTTCCGTAGGTGTTGGTGGCAGTTTAACAGATTCACTATTCGAAAAGCAGCAAAGTGTTTTAATATAGATGATAGTCTCTGTTATTTTGTGGTTAAAACTATATAACTCAACAGTGTACTTGAATACATCTTCCTGGTTCGGATCTTCTTGTTTAAACTTCCATCTATTGAGCAAAATTAAATTGCCTTTGGCATCAAAGCACATATCTATTAAAGTTTTAAGTCCCATCTTGTAGTGTTGAGCATCGTTTCCATTAAATTTAGGCCTCAAAGTGAATCGACTAAAGTCCCATTTGTCTTTGAGGGGTCTGACTAAATGAAAGTCACCCTTTTCAGAGGCAACTAAAAGCAGATCATCTTTTATTAGAGAAAAACAGCTAATATAATCATTATTTAGGTGAAAAACAAGTTCCATCATGATGTCTTGATTAGGTGATTTAGATGGCTTTAATTCGTATACCTCTTGGTAATCTGCATCTTCTATATCGGCTTCTTTTCCATGGCAAACAAATGACATGAGCTCATCTTTTTCGCGAGTATAAAAATCGTATTGAGTTAAGTCTGGTCGACTTTGGTGAATTTGAAAACTGTGCTTAGCACTTGTCTCTGGACTCTTATTTGGACTATCTTGGCTCAATTCGTGCCTTTTTTTTACGTCAAGCTTCATGTTGGCCATGCTGTTGTCTAATTTTTGAGCTTCTGAATTTTTCTGGTCGTTTTTCAAGTACATAAAGTCGCCTAGTTTATAAGGCGCAGGAACATCAGTAAAATTTATGGTTTTACCATTGACTTTGGTTTGCATACAATAAACATTTAGACTGCTGCTGTTACTGTGGTTATCAGATTCGGAATCTGAAGAGAGGAGTCCTGCATTCACCGAAATGTTATCTTCAAATTTAAGACGATCTACGTCACTTTTGCTGGTTCTTGGGTTCAGAGTAGTGTTGTTGTTTAAGTCTGGCGAAGAGGACTGATTCAAGGCTTTTCTAGAGTTTGATTCAATGAAATTTTCAATCTCATTCATTGTATACTTAAAACATATAGCTTTATAGTCTTCAGCTAAATTTAAAATTAAAATAATAAAAATTGATCATTTTTAATTTAAATTAAATCTAAAAAATTTTACCTAAAATTTGATTGCCTCTGATTTTGTACGACATAGCATACAAATGTCTGACGAAAAGTAATGGATTTAGCAAAACGTCTCTGAAAATTAATTTAAAAAAATAGTTTTAACTTCAAAATTTTTTTAGTTGTTATTGCTTGAAATTATTTGAAAAATTATCTTCGCATTTTTGTTTAAGTCTTACAGAAAAAAGACAAAATTATTTTCAAAATTCTGAAAACTAAAATAGGAAGAAATAAAGTTATTTAAAATTGATTATTTAATTTTTATTTAAATACCTGTACAACATTAAAGGCTACACTGGAATCTATTATAAGATAAGAGTTTAAATTTTTCTAAATTTGATAAAAACTTATATTCAAATAAAATTTTCGACAAGGAACATTTTTGTATGATGAAATTATCCAAGGCAATTTAACCTTAAAAGATATAAGGTTTCTAAGGCAATTAGCCAATTATAGCCAAAAAATGCTGAAAATTGTTGAAATAAACCAAAAAATTTAAATTTTTTCCTAAAAATTTGAATTTTAAAAATAAAAAAGATTTTATATATGATAAAAGTTTACTTTTTTTCTCAGTAGAAAAGAGGATAAAAAATCTTTTTTTTATTTATTGTAACTAAGATGATCATGATCAAAATTGAATACATCATCGAAAATATTAAGCTTGCACCATGAAAAATAATTTTTTTTATGGATCCAAAGGATTTCAGGAAAAATTCTGTTTATTTTTTCAATCAAAATGATGAAATTAAAAGTAAAATATTAAATATTGCTAAACCAAATATTGAATTCAATGAGAAAATTATATAATAATAATTAAAATTTCTTTTAAAGGTATTAATATTAATTAACCACATAGCAATTTTAATTTTACAAACAATTTCTACTATATAACCCTCTCAGTTCCTTCTAATTTCTTTATTACATATGTACTGTAAATTATGTCTATTGACTCTAAAAACTTTCAAGTTCTTCTTCTTCTATAATTTTCCTTGTATAGCACAATGTGTTAAGTGACCTCCTAGTAGGCCCACACTTGTCGTAGTTTTTATTATTATTATTATTAATTTACAAGATAAATTCTCTCTTAAAAATACAAAATTTGGTTAAGAAAGAACAAATTCTTTTACTAGACGGGTCAAATAATTTTTTTAATACTTTTAACAAAATTCATTTCTGCATTCAAATCGATGATCTAAAAGCCTTAAAAAAAAAACAAAAACGATTTTAAGTGTACAAAATTTTAAATTTATGATAGGATATGGTAGTATATTTTAAGAATGAATTTTTCCCAAAACATTTTCATTATACGATCGAGTCTAATTAAAATTGTTGATTTTAATTTTTAATTTTTGTTTCCAAGACTTTAAAGAGAATGATAAAAAGTTTATTTTTCTAATTGATCAAATAAATTCTCACTATCTTTAGATTAAATTTTGATAAAAATCAAAATAAAAAAATCAAAATAGAATCTATGAATAAAATTTAAAATTTTTACCTCATTAGTAGATAAAATAACTTGCTTGTTCTCAAGCCAACATTTCCAGTTGGCCGAAATGTTGGTTCCAAGAATATGGGTATTACTGGAATGTTGTTATTGAGCGCAAAATTCAGTTCATTTGTACAACTGTCCGATTTCGTGTATTCCAGGGTCAAAACTGCGACAACAAATTCTGATTGTGTGATAGCGTCGGCTATTCTTGACATTAAAAATAACTGAATATAAAAAATTGAACTGTGTTTAAAGATTTAGTATTAACTATTTATTTACTCAGTCCATAAATCACCAGCGCCGGTTAGGTTGCTTTTGTCCCTCCAAAGGTGCATATAAGGCTTTAGGCATTCAATTATTTGCTTAACCTGTTCGGTATTCTCCCAATTGTAGGATATCATCACATGTCGACGCGATGAAAGCTCTGTAGTATGTGGGCTAAGCTTGCTATTCTCAAAACCGTGGCTCATTTTACCTAAAAATAAATTTATTTCCAAATCTATGTGTCCAGAAATTTCACCCCAATTACTGGGCGATCATTGATCATCATTCAAAAGCAAAAATGATTAAATGATTTTATTAATAAATAAAATTAAATATTTTTTCCCGAAAAATTTTCAAAAAGAAAATGTATGGGACCTGCGAAGTCGAAAGGCAAAATATAAAAAAAAAATTTTATAACTCGAGTCTGAAAAAAATAACTTATAACTTAAGGTGTTCTCGTTCGATTACAAACAAACTATTTATATCATTTGACATTATAAAAATATGCTTTTGACAAGCTATGACTCGCCTAAAGCCTTTATTTTGGGTCTTATTTGAAAATATGCGCTTGTATCTCTGCTCATTTGCCATGGTATCAGTTATTCGGGTTCTATAGAGCGCAAATTGGTCTATGAAGTACAGGGAATTGTCTTCTTTAGAAAACGCTATATCAATTGGCTTTAGAGAGTCGTGTTTGACCGATTGATGATCTGGTCGACAAATAAGCATTCCTTTTTTGCTACATATGTAAATATTTTTTGGATCAGGTAGAAGAGCAAGTCCGCTAGGGCAATGGATCGATTCGCCATCGGGAGACTTGACACATCGCTTTGCTTGGCAATTGGACGTGTTAAACCAGTAAACTTTGTGGTTGTTGGCATCGATTGTGACAAAACAACTCTCGGTCTCATCGAGATAAATCCTAACAAATTCAGAGGGTTCATTTTGAGATGTGTTCGATCCGGCCTGTGACTGTGAAAGATTCAAGTTTCTCATTAATGTCATTTCATTGTTTTTTTCATTAAAAGAATAAATTTCTATTTTAAATTCGGCTTTTTCTTTGGCACAATGTTTGGTCAAAATTATAATCTGCTCATTTGTGTTGTCTACGCACAGATCGACCAGCATTTTTTTGCCAATATCATACAAGTCATCGTTGGGGTTCAGATTTGGTGCCGGACTATCACAATTTAATTTAATTATGGAAATCCATGCTGTCATGCATTTATTAAGGTTAATGATGCCAATTACTCCCTTTTGGGTTGCCAGCAACAGCGAGCCAGATTTTGTTTCTGCAAAACAGCACAACTTGTCCCCATTAATTGAGTTTTCTGCTTGGTTCAGCACCTGGTCCATGTCATCCTTGTTGTCTGAGTGAAATACCAATTCATAAGCATAGAAGTAAGAATGGTTTTTGTTCATTTGAATTTCGATTTCGCCACATTCGTTGACTAGAATTGCTGCTGGTTTTGCTTCGCTAATTAAGGAACAAAAGTCTATATCACTGCTTGAGGTATTAGGACCGAGAAAATGTTTGGCCGATAGATTATTGTTTGTGTCTTTGCTCGGAGGGCTTAATTGGTGGCTCATTCTTTTTTCTTTAACTAAAATTAGGCTTTAGAATGTTCTAAAGTGGTTTTTAAACAAATTTTCAAAAATGTGGTTTAATTTTCAATTTTTGTTCGCTTTCGACATTTAATTGTTTGTTTGAAAAAACTTTGATCATTTCATTTGTTATAAAATTTATTGGTGCATTCTAAATTATACAATTTTTCTAAGTGATTTTCAAAAATTTCTTGTTTTAGTGTTTAATTTTAATTTTTATTTTATTAAATTCACGAGCTTTTCAAAAGAAAAAAAATGAGAAGAATTTTTTTATGAAAAGCACATAAAAATTGAAAATTAATTTTTTCGACACCAAATTTTTTTAAATAGTTAGTAATACCAAAAAATAATAAAAAAATAAATACAAAACTCTCAAAAATATTTTTTTTAATTCACTAAAAAAATGTCAAATCTATCTTTTTTTTGCTGATGATCTGGCTTCTTTTTTGTAAGAAAGAAAATCTCGAAAACATGATTAACAAGTACCATAAAGAATTTGAGCAATGACTTTTCAAATTGAAAATAGAATTGTCTGCTGAAAAGTCATGTTAAATGATCTTTGGAAAAAAAAAATCAATTTAGACTTTAAAATTTACGATTTACAATTTAAATCATGAGGAATTAGTTAAATTCACAGGCACCACGTTAGACTCTAAGCTTACATTTGGTCCAATGGTGGATGATTTAAAAGTGCGCTGTAATTCATAAAATATCTATCAAATAAGTATTGGGCTTGAAACCCAAAACATTAGGAAACCTATACAAATCTTTAAAACGATCAATTTTACATTTTTCTTTTTCTTGCTTCAATTCATTTTCAGAAACTCACATTAAAAAATTCAAGTTATTCAGAACTTAACAGTTCGATCTATTTTGAAGCTAAAATATGATACCCCCTCCAATAATAAAAGTGTTAAGTGTTTTAAAACATCAAGTCTTTTTTGTGGACATTTGGTTTTTCATTTTAATAAATAGTTTTTGATTTTTATCCCAAAAAAATAATCAGACGACTTTATTTGTTGTATTTAATTTAATTCAAGGCTTATAATTTTTTTATATATTTTAATTCTATTCTTAAAAAAAGGAAAAATCTTGACTTGTTTTTTTTGAATTTTTGAAACAAGTCAAAGTCCTGACTTGCATTTGACTTGTGACTTGTGACTTTTATACAACTCTGTTTATTATTATATTTTGGCGTCTAAAGAATAAATTTAACTTTGACTTTTGAAAGCCTATAAATCAAATATAAATTAATAGCTAAAAAATTGATGAAAAAATAGGCATGCAATTATTGGAAAATGGGGTAAATAAATAACGTTTAATTACTGAGAACTACTCGGAACATTTATAATCGAACAATGAAATAAAAAAAGTAAATATATAGAAAAAAAATGAACAAAATTCATTGCAAAAATTGATCACGTTCGGCTGCTTTTAAGACCTAAGCCTTTAAGGATTTATATCTTCTACTTTGGAATATAAAGATTATTCATTTATGTGATGTTGATTTTCATTTTATTCTTTTATTTTTGAGTTTATTAAGCTTTTCTTTTTAATTCCCATAATAAACGCTGTTATTTGACCCTTTATTTGAAAATCATATGTTTTGTGTCATAAAATGATTAAAAACATTTTTTAAATAAAATTTTTAATTTAAAAACAAATACTTACTCATAAATATATTTTAGAACTAATATTTTAAAATATTATACAATTGGTTCATTTCATTTAAAATGCTCTAGATTATGATTTTTAAAATCAGTGTAAATTATTTCTCAAGTTTTAATTTTCTTTACCATATTTTTTAAAAAAATAAACCTTAAAGTCAGAAACATAATTTATAGCAATAAATCTTGCTATTGGGTATTAGTTAATAAAACTTTTTGTGAGGAAATATTTTTTCGTCAAATTCCATTTTTTTTTCAATAAAGTTAAAATCAGTAAAAATACATTTTCTAATTAAAATAATTAAAAAAAAAACAAAAATTTATTAAATATTTTTATTTGTGTTCTATAAATTTGAGAGAAAGAGAATTAGTTACAAGTTTTATTTTCGGTTATATAAATCTCATGACTTTTAGAAAATTTAGCAAAAAATAGAAGCTTTTATTCATTAATTATATTAAATGTATTAAATATAAAAAAATTAAAATTTTTGAATAACCAGAAATATGTACAAAACTATCATTCATAATAATCAGTTCTCAATTTCTTTTAACTGGCATCATTTTTTAGAAATTAGGTAAAATATAAATATATCTTAAAAAATTCTTAATTTTTAAAGGTAAAATTAAATTACAAAAGTAAAGATAACTAATTAAAAATGAATCGATTGATTTAATTTTATCGATTTTTCGAAAAATCAATAGTTTCTAACATTTAAGCCATTAAACATTTCTGAAAAAAATAACTCTACAGCCTTAAAAGCTTAAAATTAAAATTTTAAAAATTTATTTGCTACAAATGAAGAAATACGAATATTAATTAGAAATTATTCCCTAAAAATTTATTTTAAAAAATGCCTTTAAATTATTAGATTGATTATAAAAAAACATTTTTCAGATTTTTTTAGAGCACTAATTTAAAGTGTTTTGACAACTCAGTTTATAATTTAGCTTAATTTAAGAATTATTTATAATTTTTACTGGTATACCAATTATACACAAAAGAGTGAAAAATTGAAAATCTTTGCTTGTTGTTAAAATCAAATATTTGGTGTAAGATATTAGGAATTTACAGATCATAATCTAATATAAGAATATTTTTTGATTATGATTTATTTTATCAAATTTAAGTGTCTCTTAATTTTTTTAATTTAAATAGTTTAATTTTTAGGGATGGCCAAAATTTGATAAAAAAATTTTGAATAGATAAAATTTTCAGCAAAAATAGATTCTGAAACAACGTTGAAAAGTCATAGATTGGATCGAATTCTGTTACCAAGGTAATTTGCATAAAATTAATAACTAATTTTAACTAATCATTACTTATGAAAATATTCTCATTCAAATACTGATAGACTCTACGTAAAATTTGTTTATTTAATTTAATTATTTAATAATCCGATTAAAATAGTTATTTAATAGCTAAGTTTTAATTTTATTTTTATATTTTTAAATTTTAAAAAAATTTTTATTTAATTTTTAAAACTTATAAAATTTTTAATTTAACTTTAAAAATTTCAAATAAATTTCTTCTGAAAATTGATCAGCTTAAAATTTAGGTAATAAATCAATGTCGGAATACCCAAAACATGTAGTAACAAGCCATGAATTATGTTTTAAAATTTTACTAAGAAAAAAATTCGAATTCAAATTAAAAAAATAAAGAATCATGTTTAATTTTTAATGTTGTGTGTGTGTGTGTCGTCGTCATCATAATTTCAAAATTTTTCCTAAATTAATATTGAAATAAATTTTTTTTCTATAAAAATAAAGCTTCTACATGAATGCGCTTTTAAAAATTTTGCTTCCAATGCTTGGTGTTTTGTTCAATGATGATCAAATATAAACGATTAATGCATAGCTCTTTCTAGCTAGGATATTATAAAACACATCATAAAATGTAAGCAAGAGTTGATCGCAGTATCCAAATATTATCATGAGCACATGCATTTAAAATTATAATTCAAATATTTGTTGATAAAAATGTGAGCTTTTCTCTAAAAATTTCATTTGTCTCATCCTGACTTTTTAGGCTTATATTAACTTAACTAATCCAAAAATCATTTTTTAGATTTAATTTTGGTTATTTTTGGACACTTGCTAAAATGAACAGTAAAAAGCATAGCTCAAAAAGAACCGATGACAAACCTGTTGAACAAGTTTCGGACCAGAACCAAAATACTAATGAAATATCAGAATTTACCTCGAACACGTCTGCATCGACCTCATCCTCCATAACCACATCACCGTCAACAGAAAACAAAAATCAAAATGTAATTTGAAAAGATAAAAAGTTAATTATTTAAAAAAAAAAAATCTTAATTTTTTTAGAATGTGGATGACAGCAATGGACAAACAGTTGTAAGCAACGACCAGTCACCAGCAATGAGTCAGAATCAAATAATAACTCAGACGTCCATTCCATATATCAATTACTATCCGTTTATTCAAGGTTCCAACACTTTTGCTGCTCCTCTTGACTTCAATTCGGCCAATTGGTCACAGACAATGGCAATGGCAAAAAATGGACTCTCTGATCCGATATCAGTGGCTGCTTTTATCAACGCAGCTGGTTTCAATCCAGCCGAAATTACTTCTTTTGATCAATTTAGTTTTGCCTATCCTCAAGCGTTCGGTTTTGGCTATGGAAACCCTCAAATTAGTCCCATTCCAGATTTTCAGCAAAACCACAGAAATTATAACAAACAGCAAAATATGAACTCAAATCCGAACAATGTTCGATATCAGAATTTTTATGCAAACACTTCAAATAACCAAAAAAATAAACCTAATAAACTTGAGAACGAGTTTAATTCATTGAGCCTGAATGACTATAAAAATGTCGGAGGTAGAAATGCTAAAAATTCGAGAAACAATCAATACCAGAACAATAAATATACAAAAAGATACAATTTTAATTATGTAAATAATCAACCGAATTTAGTTGATAATGCTGAAAATATAAAATCAAACGAGAGTGACAGTAGATCATGGACAAACTTTGTTGGACCCAATGGAGAAATTACTGGCCAAATGGAGCAAAACCGATTTTTTAACAATCAATTTAATTACCACATAAATCAACCAAATATGAACAATTTTTCAAGCTACACTCTGCCCGAACATTCGTCAGAGTTAAATCAATCAAACAATATTGAAAATCAGTATGATGCAAAAAATTTTTTCAAAAGTGTGAACCAAAACCAGCATGAGTTCAACATTGACAACAATTCCTTCCCACCAATTAATTCGAATCGTAAGTAGTCAAAAAATTTTGAAATCAAATTTTCAAATATGAAATAAGTCTAATATTTCTTAAATAAAATTAAAAACTTTAAGTCAGTTAAAAATAATAAAAGCAAGAGAAATTCAATTTATTTTAAACTTTGTTAAAATAACTGAAACGCTGGTTAATCTTCAAATGACCTGTTTCATAAAACATTTCTTATGCAGACGGAGTTTTTCAATTTTTTTCTATCTTTTAAAATGAGGATTGTCAAATTATTAATCAATATGATATTTTTGGTTTTGTGGAACTCTGTACCAAAAAAAACAGAACAACATATTTACTTGAATCAGCTGTCAAAATCTGATAAACTCTGCAAAGCAATACATATTCAGTAGACATTAAATTATACACTTAGTGCAATTTACAGAGATTCTGCACATCATTAGAAGACTTTACAACTATTTATGTAGTTCACAAAACTTATTTTGAACTTATAAAAAATTTTAGTCAAATTTTAATTTTTTTGGTCCGTTTCGTTTTGTACTTAATTTCACAAAACCATATTTTGAAAAAAAAATAAGAAATTCATTTTGAAAATTTTTATTTTTTCTCAGAGATCGCTTAAGCAATTAATTGTCAAATCTAAAATAATGTTCATAAATCTTTATAGATGTCAGACTTTGCCTAAAAATTGCATCTGATCATGTTGCTAGTGAATTAATTTTTTTTGTTCCTAAATCATTTAGGAACAAAAAAAATTAATTAATAAAAGATTTTTGTTCAAACTTTTAGCAAAATAGATTAAATTCATTCAGAAAAAAAATTTCGAAAAAATTTTTTCTGTTTGTTTTTAGTTCCTAGATTCTCAATGCCTGGTTTAAAATTATACCGAGATGTCTTTTCTAATACAATCAGAATATTTTAGTTAAAATTTCGAATTTTTTTCCAAGATCTCTGAAAGATATATTTTTTTTAAATATGATATATTTTTTTTAAATATGAGTCACAACGAATTTATAAAACGAAAAAACCGTGGGTTTACCGCTAAATTTTGTTTGGAAAAATTTCAAATTAAAATAACATCTTTAATAGAAATTTCTCAAACTTGGATGATCATCAATTTTTCATAAATTATTAGTTTTTTCTAAATTTATAACATTAAATTTTAATTAAGCTTTTTTTTAAATTTAACTTCAAAAAATATTAATTCAAATTATTAGTTAACTATCAATTTTTTAGAAATTATTAATTCATTTTACTAGACTTTTTTTTAAGTGTTGGCAATCGACTCCAATCGAGTGACAAATTTGATAAATCCACTAATTTTTTTTAGTTGATTATTAATTCGACTAATTTATTTTAGTCGACTATTAAATCGAATATTTTTTTCTAGATGACTATGATACTTCTAATTTAATATCATAAAAAATTAAAAGTAAGGAAAGCAAAAAATATTATTTTTTAATAAAAAAGGTTTATTCAATTTATGGTATTTTTAATTTTGCTTTAAATCTTAAATTTCAAATCAATTTAAAAACCTTTTTTATTAAAAAATAATATTTTTTGCTTTCCTTACTTTTAATTTTGAGATAAATTTGAACTATTATAGTCATCTGAAAAAAATTATTCGATTTAATAGTCGACTAAGAAAAATTTAGTCTATTTAAAGTAAGTCGATTATTGAATCGATTATTGATAATCGATTGCCAACACTACCTTTTTTTTAGAAAATAAAAATAAATAAAAAAAAATTTTAAGATGAGTCCAAAATTCTGCAAGAGAATACTTCTAAGACAAATGTTCCATTTGAAAATCAAAATCAATCAAACTACACATTTAACAAAAACTACTACAAGCGTCAACAGTATAACAACTACCAAAAGCAGCAGCAAAAACAGTTTGGCACTTTGTCCAATTTTTATTCAAACATTGAGCCGGACTTTAACACGTACCACATTTCAAATGACCGAGAAAAATCCAGCATCAACAGCAAAAAACAATTTACCGAAGAAGATTTCTATAAACCTCAGCATCCACCTCAACTAAAAATATCTTCTTTTATGACCAACTTGGACAAAAAATTTTTCATGGACGACGAAAAAAAGAACGACATGAACCCAGTTCAAATCGATTTGAAGCCAAACAAAATAGATACAAGCAGCTACAATCCAATCGAGTTCAACATTACACCAATTTCGGCTAGATTTTTTGTAATTAAAAGTTATTCGGAAGACGATGTTTTTGCCAGCATAAAACACAATGTTTGGTGTTCAACCGAGCACGGAAACCGAAGGTTAAATTCGGCTTACATTAAAGGCGAGGACAATACACCAGTTTATCTATTTTTTTCGGTGAATGGCTCGCGCCATTTCTGCGGCATGGCCGAGATGACATCCCGAGTGGACTTCAATCGCAGAACAGAGCTTTGGTCCCAAGACAAATGGAGAGGATGCTTCCAAGTTAAATGGATTTATGTAAAAGATGTGCCCAATTCGTTGCTGAGAAATATTAAGCTCGAAAACAATGACAATAAACCAGTGACCAATTCCAGGGACACGCAGGAAATTCCATTTGACAAGGGCATTCAGGTGCTCAAGGTTTTTCACACATTCAAGCATACATCGTCAATATTTGATGATTTTGACCACTATGAAAATACCAGGCATGAAGAAGAAGCGATTGCCAAAGTTCCTCTTAAAATAGATCCCAAATCAGAGAGTCAGCTGATTATACCGGTAAAAAATGACACTTCTTCGTCATCAATGTGCTCGCCTGATTCGTCCTCTTCATATGGATCCAATTCGAATCCCAATCCGGACGTAAATTTCGACCGATTGAATCAGCCTGAGTTTATTCACGCCAATATTGGTCAGATCTAGACTTGAATCATTTAAATTTTTTAATTAATTTTCATTTTTTTTTTCTAATTATCACTTTTCGACAATTTATTTTTTTGTTTTCGAGTTCTTCTAATTTAAAAAAAATCTATTTTGTCACTTTTTTTGTCTAAATACGTTAGCTTATTTTTTAATAATTATTTCGAATAGAATTATTGATTGCATTTGAGCGACAATGGTGTCTATTTAAATTATCGATTCGTCACTGGACAATAAAAGCTTATCATTTTTTCAAAGTTATACTTTTTTTTTTTTAGATTCCTTTTTGAGACTAAACAAACGATATAATTAAGTTTATTTTTCAACTGTTTGTTAAACTGAATAATTAAGAATTTCAATTATTTTTTTTTTCAATACTCGTCATCACTAAAATTTTGATTTAGCTGTTATACATATTTTTTTAAATTATAACTATTTAATAAATTAATTTTAACCACTTTAGAATTTTTTATTGATCAAAAACTCTTTTTTTTCTATTATTTAGTTAAAACGAATTAAAACGGACTTTTTTTTATCTATATTTAAAAAACAATACTATTATAAACAATAAATGTAAAAGTCGAACAATAAAAATTTTTTGAAAAAAATAAAATATTTTTTAAACATATTTTACACTCTAAAAGACCTTCATTTGACACACATAAAAATTAAAGCAGTACACTAAATGAATCACTTTTCAGTCATAATTTTGAACAATACTGATCGGAATCCTAAGAACATAAATGGCATCGTTGTAATCTGTTGCCAGAACGAGTTTATTTGCGCGGTTTAGCTTTGCATTGAGAAGGCTTTTGGACCCAAATGCCAGAGGATCTATTACCCTTATGTCTCTAATAGTGTTCATTTGAGAATATTTTTTCCTATTTGTTTGAAGCTTTTTTATATTTATTTTTTTTATCAGTTCACCTTTTTCTATATTCCAAATGAATATGGACGAACAACCACCGGTTATCAGAATACTCCTTGAATACAAGCACATGGACGGAATAGGCTGAAAAGTTGCTTCATCTTTTTTAAATTCGCTGAGCTTTTTTCCACTTGTGCGATTATAAAAAAATGTATTTTTAAAAAAATAAACTAAACCTGAGACAACATCGCTCAATATTGAACCAGATATAAAATTTAAACAATTATCTGTGGTCGAATTAAGATCGCCGTCATCGCCCGATCGGGTCTGACGCGGAGTTACAGGTGCAAAAAATTTAAATTCCCTAACCAGTTTACCTTTAACTCGATTAAAAATGCACATTTGGTGTTCATAGTTAATACTAATCAACAGATTATGCGACAATTCTAGTTTTATTATTCCGGGTGACTTGAGCTTGCTATTCATTATGTCATTTAAAACGCGTATTTTTTCACAAGTGAACAAATTCCAGATGAATATAGTCCCGTCTTGGGAACCACTGGCTGCACTGATGCTATTGTCCTTATCAATGCAAATTGAAGTAATGGGACTATCAGCATGATCGGTCGACTCAAACATAACTCTAATCTCATCATCTCTCATTATTTGGTCGTGCTGTTGGCTGCTTTTTGACCAATTTATCTTCAATATTTTCAACACAAGATCTTGACCACTGGTCAACAGATAATCTCCTCCATTTGCGTAGCACAGATTGGTAATAGGCGAGCAATGGGCTCTTAATCTGTAAATTAGATTAAAATTTTGACTTTTAAATTCAATTATTTCCAAAATTCCATTTAGTCTACAGACTACAAAACTATACTGATCATCAATGGAAAAATTTTTGTTTGATTTAAACTCTAATTCTGAATTTTTTGACTTCAATTCTTTTATATCAGTAATCCCATTCGGATTATTACATTGGTAATATTCAAACAAATTTGTATTTAAATTAATCAATTTACCAAGACCATCTGAAAAACCAAGGAACACACATTGATCGTCATAAGTCAAACACAGCGACCAGATAGAAGAATAATTATCCATGTTTATTGTGTTGGTAATATCAGATGATACTGATTCGAGTAAAGACCAAACTTTCAATTGATTGGACACATCATTGGTCACGAACAATCTACTACCAGTTGACAAAAGGTCTAAAGAATAGTCATGCCTTGAATCCGGATCACAATTGATTGATTTGAATGGAACCAAGTCGATTTCGTCTTGTTGGCCATTAATAATTTTATTGATGTAATCATCTTGGTTTGCTTTTGGGCGCGAATTTTGTAAAGTATTTGACGACTTTGATTGAATTCTGTCACACTGTTCCGAATTATCCGGGTCGGATTCTGAATAGCAGTCCGAACAATTTTCCTTAAAAAAGTCACTCTTGTCCGTAAAAGCCTTTTTTCTATGAATAAGCTTGTACTTTTGACGAATGTTGGACGTAGACCAGGTTTTGTGCCATTCTTCGTAATTTTTTGAGCACAAAAATTTATACAAAAGAATGAGGAGATAAACAATTACAATTATGGCCGGAATTCCAAAGACAACAATTGCCATAAGCTCAAAAACAGCACTTTTAACCTGTCCATCTGTATCAGTTTTTTTGCTTTCCTTGAACAAATGGTTCACTTTTCCAAACATGGAAAAGTTGGAGTTTTCTAAAACAAATTTTGATTCATTATCAACAGAAATGAACGAGTTGTAATTTTTGATTTCGTCCCTATTCCTAAACTTGAGTATGTCAGTTTTACTAATCAGCGAATAAATATTTATTTGAGGTAAAATGGCCACATATCTATTGTATAAACTAATGTTATAATAGGAAAACAAAGTCAGCCAGTGATAGTAGGATAAAGACTGCCAATTTTGGTCACCCAAAAGAAAGGCTTTTTTGGACTCAAATGAATTATATGACGACACAGTCGAAGAGCCATAGGTCTGGTAAGAATTATTTTTTTTAATCAAAAAATTTTGAAAGCTGTGCTTGAGGTTGTCAAACGTCAAGCTGCTATCAATGAATTTTTGAGAATTGAGCTGCGGATTTTTGGTGCTTGTGAAAAGTAATTGTTGAAAATTGTCCTTGAATAATTTGGGAAAGCCAACTCCTTTTGGCAAGAGTGCTTCTACTGTTTCTTTTTTTACATTTACATCATATCTCATTAGTTCAACAACAAGCAGTGACTTGTAAAAAATTAAAATAATCCAAAAAACCGCCAAGAACATAATTATTCGCTGGACAAGTCTTGTATTAGCCCAAAAGTAAAAAAATTGTACACTCTTGTTTGCCAAATAGTTTGCGTAGTTTTTTCCCAATAGATAATTTAAATACCAGTACCATTTGCTTTGGGTTTTGTGATGACAGTAGTGAGCATTAGACGGCAAACCAATGTTGGCTACTTTAGAATAATTCCGATTAGTAATTCCACCATTTTGGCTGACACTCTCATTACGTTCGATTGTGGAACTTGGCTGCTTATTTCTGGATCCCAGATGCTCTATTTTCCTATTTAAATCCGACAAATCCATTCTTCTTATGTCAATAGATAAGACTGTGACAAAATAGAAATTTTGCAGGAAAAAATCGGTAAGCAGACCGACATAAGCGAATATACAAAATTCCTGTATTGCCGGAACCATGGTCAAAATGCCAAAAAAAATAATGATCAATTCAAAGCTTAATATTTTTGTAATCAGCCAAGACTCTTTTTTTAATCCCAGAGCAATTCTGTATCTAACATCCAAGTCAAAAGGTGTAGACACCACAGATTTAGTGAGTACTACAATGTTCTCAAAGCCAATCATTGTTATCAAGTATGGAAATATTTCTCCACCATTTAGAGTAGGTGTTAGACCAAAATGGGAGCATATGCCGATTGACATGAATAGAGAAATGATGACATGGGCCAAGGCAGCAAACGCCAGACCCCACTTTGACTTGACGAATTCTATTTTTCTCACAGAAATATAGATATAAAGAAAAAGCAATAGATAAAGCAGCACATAAGGAATGTAATAGACTATACTTTGTCGAGTATACTGTAAATTGTAAATTTCATTTTCTTTTGCATATTCTGTTGGCTCGTTTTGAAAAAAATTAAATTTTTCGTTTAACTTTTGCTTAAATTCTTCTAAAAATTCAAGATCACATTTTTTAAGAGCCACAGTTATTGCATATGTCATCACTATTGACTTGGTGCCATTTTGAGGTGTTTTCTTGTCAATTCTTTCCAGCAATTGATTGTCATCGTCCAGTGATTTGAGTGTCGATGACCACGAAACACCGAACAAAAGTTCTCGGATGTTTGTCGCCTTTTGTTCATCAATGATGAAATCGTCGTTGGTCAAATGGTTCAAAATGCTGTTGAAAAATTCTGACCAAGTTTTTTCTTCGTCTTCAGATTGAAAAAGCTGTTCACCTTGGTCTAAATTTGTATTTTTAGTCTTAGAAGGCAAATTGTTGATTGTGTTCATGAAATCGTTGTCTTTGGAAAATTCTGCAAAATTGTTTGACCAAAAATTGGCCGGTGACAAATATAAACAGTTAAATTCAGGCAAGTAATGTTTGTTGAAGTCTTGCGAATGCTTTTTGCCAGATCCCAGTCGATCATTTTTTCCCAATTCACCAACATGTACACACATGTCACTAATTAAGGACTTTTTGTCTTTGGAACGAAAATTTCGAACAAAGTTATTTAGTTCAAAAAGTTGAGACAAAGGTGTACGAAATAAATCAATGAAAAAAAGTTTATTTTCGTCGAAATTTTCATGTTCGTCCATATTATTTAAAGTTCTATTTAATAAAGAAATTTTCGATTTTGGAATGTTAAAAATGGACTTAACGACAATTCTTTGCATGTAAGCAATCGGCACTTGATTAAACTTAAATTTTAAAAATCAAAATTTAAATTAAGGAATTAATTAAGAATTTTATTTGACTTTTAATGATTTTATAGGGGTCCTACTAAAATACTAACCCTCATTTTTTTTGCAAAGCAATAATATTTTTAAAAGTTATTATATATATTTAGTTTGAATTTTTCTCTATTTTTTGAAAATTAAACTAGTTTTTCTCTAGAATTTTTATTTTTTGTGATAATTGAATATTTTTAAAGTTTTCGAGAATTTTAAATTATTTCATAATAATTGAGAAAAAATCAATTTATAATTGTAATATTCGATATTTTTTGTTTTATTATTCAAAACTACTATAAAAAATAGAGTCTATGTCTTAAATTTTTAATTACGTAAAAATATGATAAACTTAAATGAGGTGAATTTTTTTATTTTTTTTAATGCAATCTTTTACCTCTTTTTTCTGATTTTCGTAAAGGCAAAAAAAAACATATCAAGAAAATTAGTTAATTATGATACTAGACATAGACTCTATTTTTTTATTGAATTAATAAAACAAAAAATATCGAATATTACAATAATAAATTGAATTTTTTTCAATTATTATGAAATCTTTTAAAACTCTCGAAAACTATACTACCCGGAGAAAAACTAAGCGCATTTTAAGATAGCTCGTTAAATTCTCTCTAAGGAAAATGGGAGTTAGTTGGGGGTTAGGTTTCTTTAAAAGTTAATTATAGTTTTTTAGCTAAAAATAATATTTAAATCAAGAAAACAAACATAACAGTCAAAAAGCTTAGAAAATTTTTAGTTGAAAGGTATGTCGCATTAAAATTTTTAAATCCGATTTCAAAATATCTAAGGTCTTTTATTTTAATCAAAATATCTCAAAACCATACTTCCTGGAGAAAAACTATGCACATTTCTAGATTCTCTTCAAGGAAAAAAGGGGTCAGTTGGAGGTCACTCGTATAAAATAGGGGGTCAGGTTTTCACAAAAAAATCAAAATTCTGGAGAAAAACTTGTTTAATTTTCAGAAAAAAAAGAAAAATTCAAACTAAATGATATATTAAAATTTTTAAAAATATTTTTGCTTTGCAAAAAAAATGGGGGTCAGTATTTTAGTAGGACCCTCAAAAAACATTTAAATCAAACCTTTTTAGTTAAAAAAATATTTAGTCAATTTTGGCTAGAAAATTTAGACTAATTTGAGAGATATATTTTTTAAATTAGTTAATTTATTTCAGTTAACTTACCCAAGCAGGTTTATCGGAATTTCGATCGTAGTTTACAAATTCAGTTTCCTCAAGACTGGACTCAAGACCGCTTAACTGATCTAGTGTTTGCTTGTACTGCTCTAGCGAACTACTAAAAGACTGGAGATTTTTAAGAGGATAGCTTGTTAATATATTTATTTAGATATTTAATTAGATTTGATAAATTGTTAGAATTTTTTACTTACCAACATAAAAAGACTACAGAAAAGACAATAATGAGACTAGTGATTGGGTGAGATGCACAAAACAAGCCATGTCGATAATATAAAAAGCCAATCGAGTCCTTAAATAATAAAAATTAAAAATTTGAAGTATAAATTTTAGACATTAGTACTTTTAATTTATTGATAAGATACATTTTCAATTGAGTAACATTATAGATTCGTTAAAATACCATTTGTTTAAATTATTTCTATTTAAAAAACATTAAGAAACAATCATTTCAACCAGGATATTGCGAAAAGAACAGAAAATGAGAGCTAAATTTTTAAGAATTTTTTAAGCAAAATTATAAGTTCATTTAGCAAAATCTTGCATATCATATTTGCATTTTGAATGTACGAATTTGAATATGGTTAATAATTTATGTTTAGTTGAAATTTGTTTCAGGAAAAAAAATAGGTAATATATATGTATGTGTTTGAATTGTAGTTTAAATTTTCTTTCTAGTTAAATTTTATTTATGAATTAAACAAAACAATAAAACACATAAATTGTCAAGGCAAAAATTTACATTAAATCAGAACACGTCTTTGAGTAATGATATTAGTCCAAATAAAAAGACATTTATACTGACTATGTCTTTTTTAAAAAACTTCTAAATTAGTAAAATCTTAAATTTTAATTTTTAGATTAGATATATTTAATATTAGAAAACATCTTCAAGTATAGGTCAGTATTACTTTTTATTTAAATAAGTAAAACTTTTATGATAAAAATGACTAATATATGCGTAATTTTTCACTAAATTCATTTTTTTCAAATTTTAACAAAACATATTAATTTGATTCTTATCCAACTAATTTAAATAATTTTAAAAATTTTGATTAAGTTTTACATTTTTTGAATATTCTATATCAAATTAAAAAGGTTGATTTTGAATGTAAAGAAATGTCGTATTTAATTTAATGAGAAAATTTATCCTTTTTTTAAAACTTTATCCAGGTCAATAAAATGAAATTTTAGCATCGATTATTTTTCTTATAAAATTTTTCGAAAATTTATTATTTTCAATGCCTAAATTTTTAAAGCAAATAGTTTGAAGCCTATTTTTGTATTTCTCTTAAAAATATTCATAATCAGCAGAGTATATTTTCGGATAATATTTAACCGGAGTAAGATCAAAAATTCAAATAAAGTATTTTTTCCCTTTTTTGATTAATCCTCATAAAAAAAAATAAAATCTAATAAGCCTTTCATTGAATTTATTATTACTTTACGCTAAATAAATTTATTTTGGATATAGATAATTTTATAAATTATCATTTAATGTGTAAAAGCATAATTTAACATAAAATATAATTGGAAACTTATTGATTTTTCATGGCATTTATTCAAAATTTTATATAAAGATATTAAAATCTTTACTAAAATATAAAACTTCTTCAAAAGTTACATATTAAACGGTTAAAATCTAAAAAAGTCCCATATGGTCTTATAAAATCGACTTTTTGAATTGACTGAATATTATGTTAGGTAATCATTGAGCCATTCCATTCCATTAGTATTCCGATAATCTAATGAATACAGACTTTGAATTTTTTTTCTGAACAATCCAATAATTAAAAAACTATGTTTCAATGTATTTAATTTTTATCTTTTTTCTATTATTTAAATCTGGTGGGGATAAAAGCTCGATTGAAGTAAAAAAAATTAATTAATAATCGTAAAATCACTTATAAAAAGGTAAATTTTTTACATATTCATTATTTATTAAAAGTTCTTTGATTTTTTAAGTTTATAATTAGATATTTTTTGCTGTTCAAAATTAAAATTAGCCTAATCTCAACAAATAAATTATTTTTTTAAATGGTTAAATATTTTATATTGGTTAAATAATTGGTTAAATAATTATGCTTTGAATTGAACTTAAGAATACTAAATGAAAAAAATTTGTCTAGATCAATTAAAAATTTGAGATAACATGAAATTATTTTTTTTCAATAATATTTTGAAAAATTTTAATTTTTTGGAAAGCCAAAAATAATAAATTTTACTTTATTTAAAAATACAATCATTAAATAAACGATTTATTTAATATCTAAGATTTATTTTAATAAATGACCAAAAATATTCAATCAGATTTATTAATTAACATTAAAAAAATGAGAAAAACTATTGAATTTTGTAACCCACTGATCATATAGTTTACATGAATTTTTTGAAGGTTAATTTTATCAAAAATCATAAAATCTAAGATATAATCTCAATCTTCTTTTTAATATTATAATTTACTTTAAAATTTAATACAATTGTTTTTTTATTTTTTTTATCCATAATTTTAACGATAAGGAATATTAAATATTTAAAAGAAGCATTTTGGTACAAGAAAGTCTCGCAAAAATATCCCATACATGATACGTGAACGTGAAATTGTAAAGATTTTATGATTCTAAATTATTTAATTCAAGGCTAGATGAATTTTTTTTTAAATGTTTGTTAGCTTTTAAAAATTTATTGAAATTTTTTTTTCAATTCAAGGATTAATTTTTCGACAAATTTATTTTTTAAGTAAAAGCCAATATGGCAATCAAAATCCATGCCTTAATTCTTTACTTAAGCAGACTAATTTAAGAATCTAATACTAAGTTCCAATTATTTATAAAGTTATCAAATCTTAGTTTAAAGTCCATACTACATTTTTAAATCATTTTTAATTAGTTAAATCTACATTGCTAGATGTATCCAATTAAAAGATAAAAACCAAGAGCAACTTCAGAGAGTCGAAGTATTTTATAAAGAATGTCTAGATATGAGGTTTAGAATCTTGTACACTTTTGTTAATTTTACATTTAAATTACCGGTAATTTTGACTTATTTATTTTAAATACTGCAAATTTTGAATTTATTTATTTATTCAATTAATGCCAATTCTGGCGATGTAATTTAAATTGTAAAAAAAATTATAAAATTAAATCTATGAAATCTTTTGTTACTTAGTTTCGCACAATCGAAATTCTTCATTTTTTATTTTTTTTTGTTTCCACATATTTTATTTTTTTTACATTTTTCATTTTTTTCAAATTTTGAATAACCATTTGTTCCACCATTTTTAACTTTGAAATATATTGATTCTATGCAAACTTTTTTGTTAAATTTATAATAATTATAAATTTAACAAAAAAGTTTTTAATCACATACAATACACACATACAATAATTGTATGTGAGTTTATCGCAATCAGCTAACTTGTTTGTACTGTGAAAATTCCAGGGGACATTGTTGAAATGTAAAAAACTTCTCTTATAAACTTATTATAAAGGTGTCCAACTGGCTAAATCTCTGCCAAGTCTTTACTAATAGGTAAAAAACGTACAAGAGGTCAACAATCAAAAACAGAATTACCTGCATTACAACGACAGCCAAGTGAAATTAGTCAAGATTTTGCAGTGAATCAAATTGGAATAATACCAAATCCAAAACCAGCATCTCTTGAACCTATTTCTCAGAATCAAAATGCCATGAACAAAATTCAACCTAGCCAATCTTCTAAAAAATTTCGGCAAAATGTAATTTATTGTATATTTTTATATTTTTACATTTTTACATTTTTGAGAAAAAAAAATAGAAATCTCAAAATAAAAAAACTTACATTAAGAAAATTAATAATAAATTCGCAATTAATTAAAAGGGATTTTCAAAAAATAATCCTTGGTTAATAATCCTACATTTAAATTTTTCTAAAAATCCTTTTTAAGTAATGGCGAATTTATTATTACTTTTCTTGAATGAAAATTATTTTAGATTTTTTGATTTTGAGATTTTTTTTTTTTCTCTCAAAAATGTAAAAATGTCCAATTATTTTGTCAACATTTCAAGTAATGGTTAATGGAAATGAAATTTGTCAACCTGCAAAAAAAAATTACCTGTTAAAAAATTATTGGCTGATCAAAAGAAATACTTCTCAAGACTGATTAATTGTTTTGGGATGATGAAATTTATTACTTATAAGCAATAAAATGATATTTATTTAATTTTCATGGATTTTCTAAAAAATTATCTTAAAAAGCTCAATTTTTCAGTTTTTTAAATGATATTTTATTAAGAATTATTTATTTTAAAATTAATAGCATACTATTTTTTACGAATTAAATAAAAGAACCGTTAATCAGTTTTTTATGACAATGAAACTAACCATTTGATTAACCCTGACTGACCTAAGACACGTCACCAAATCGAATAGAATCAAGTCAAATCCGACAATTTTAATTAAATTAAATAACACAATTAATTTTTGAAATTCAATTTTAGTATTATTATCAAAAATGCTCACAGAACAGACACGACTACCATAATACCTAGTTTTTAGATAAATAAATCTCCGAAAATCTAGGCAGCTCATATTCAATTAGTATTTTACTAATATTTCTCTAATCTTGTTCATATACGAATCCTTAAACCATGACTCCTACCCAGGTCCCGTTTATCTAACCCTTTAGTTAATTTAAATTTAATTGTTACATTAGGATCGATCAATATTTTCCATACCACAAGCATCTTATCAAATCAACAGAATTAGCAACATGATAATCCCTGATTTTACGAGTGAATTTTTTATTTGCATCTGAAAATTTGAGGGACAAATTTTTGTCACTTGATTGTTTGAAATAATTTTAATTTAATATACATTTTTTAAATTAATAAGTTTATTTTTATTTAATGAAAAAATTTAAGACAAAATTTTAATCAATTCTTATTACAAATGCTAAATAATATTTTTTAAAACACGTAGTCAAAATTTCAAAAAATTCAAAAAAAAAATTAATCTTTTAAACGATTAGAAGAGTCGCTTTTTAATCATTCGCTTGATAAAAATGAACAAAACGACTAAAGGTAAACAAGGCACTAGAGGCACCAAGCAAATAATTGAAGAAAATCGTCAAACTGTTGACTTCTATTTTAACGTTTTCACTATTTCAAATGTAGCTTATCTAATAATTCGGTATCTTCTATTTTGGGACACTTTTAGTTCAAAATTTATTCTACTTTATACACTGACAGCTCTCACATCACTGGTTGCTTATTACTTCATTAGCTATGTTGGCAAGCCAATTTTGGACGAAAAAGGAATAGCGGTAGATTATAGCAGTGATTTGAATATGTCAGGACACGTGTCTGAATATGCCAAAGATGTTATTTTATTTTCAGTTATTCAATACATTTTATCACTAATATCAAATTATTTTTGGTTTGCTTTGATAATATTGCCCTTGTATGTTTTTGTAAAAATTTGGCAAAACTTCTTGGGTCCATGGTTTTTCGAACCTGCTCCGGAGGAAGAACCTCAAGACCAAAAAAAACAAAAAACCAAAACCAAAGTAATCAGAAGATAGAAATTAATCTACCGATTTGTCGTTTTGTTAAAATTTTTATTCTTTCAAATTTTATTGTAAAAATTAACCTATTTTAATCAAAATTCGAATTTTAAAATAAATAAATCTGAAACTATTTTTTATCATTATATAATATCATATGAAATAAACATGTGATACTAACCAATAAATAGGAAAAACTCTTTAAATAAATTAAACCATAATAAAATGAAATTGTTTTTTATTTACCTAATTGTGGTGATAACACTAAAATTATCAAACTCATGTGAACCACCAGATTGTGACAGACTCGATTGCGGTACTTGTGGAAATGCTTGCTGTTCCTTGGAGTTTTTGCTTCGTAAGTTTTTGCATTAAATTTTCTAACTGATGTAATGATATTTTCTTGAATAGAACCTGATCCAAACACATTAAATATTATGATTTCATCTCTCTTGCATAATGGTGGACCAGACGATCATTACAACTTCGTAACTTCGTCAGACTTACGGCCATATAACATAAGCTGCAATTTTATTCTTCAAGTAAAAAATTTATTTAATTATAATAAAATTTTTAGAAAAAATTATTTTAGGGAATTCACACAACTTTGGTAAAAAAATATAATGATACACTTAATTTTGCTATCTTTCCGGAAACTAGTCAAAAATATTTCCAATCAAGAATGAGAGCTTTTTCAATATCACAAATTGGAGGTGCTTATTGTGACGAAGGCCAAAATTATAAAAATTTAATATATTTAATCAAAAATTTGAGTAAAAATATTTTCGATTATTAATTATTATTAAGCTTTAAATATTTATTCTTATTTAGATGTTGAATATATTGAAAATCATGTTGCTGGATGTGAACCAACTCCGAGACGCTAATTTTAGAATTAAATAACTTTTAAATAAAGAGATAAAAAAAATCATTTTAATTATATTTGAGTTTTGACTTTTAAAACTATCTTTAACATCCGAAATATTCTGCTCTCTTAGTCTATCTCATCTCATATCTAGGGAGTTGTACAATTGAGATTTTCTGCAAGATTTAAATAAATTTCCAAAAGAAAATTTCTCTTTTTCTATTTATAAATGGTTTAATTAATGCCTTTTAAATGAAAAAATGAAATTTTTAATTATTATGATAATATATTTGATATTTAATTTCTCAATTATTTTTGCGTAAAATTATTTATATTGTTTTGGTTATACTGACTAATTTTCATAATCAAAAACACACTCAGTGAATTTTCGATGCATATTATATCATTCTGTCGGTATTGTGAATTTTGGTTCAAAAAACAAAAAAATATATTAAAAATGCCAAAGCTTAAGTTCTGGCGGACCAAAACAAGTTCCGTAGATCCGAGTTACTGATACATCCTTCAAATCCTGCAAAAATCTGCAGTAAATCTGCAAAATTCTGAAAAATTATGAATTTAAGATATTAAATTATATTTAAAATCCAACTCAACTTTTAATACAAAAATGTTGGTACAGACAAAAGTACAGTTGCTTAAAATTTACTGAACATGTCGATCCAGATTAAAGCTCTGGTGTGTTTTAAATTTTGTTTTTGTTCTTAGTACTAAAATAGGCAATGATCTGAATTTTGCAGAGTTTTAAAGAAACAGAATATTGATGGTACAAAGTATGTATCATGACCTCGGATTTATGGAACTTGTTTTGGTCTGTCAGAACTTAATATTTGGCATTTTTAATATTTTGTTTTTGTTTTTATGTACCAAAATTTACAATAAAAATTATCAAAAAATTTTTGTAAATTTTTTATATCAAGTCCAAGTAATGATTTACAGTCTTAAACAGACTTGGGCAAAAGTCATCAAGTCAAAGTCAAGTCAAGTCATTTGACTTGACTTGACTTCTTTTTTTTTAAAGTCGAGTCAATTGACTTTAAATTTTTATTTTTTTACCTTTTTTTGGCAGCCCGTTTATTTTAGAAAAAATTAAAAAAATTCTCTGGTGGGACTTTTTTTTTTAAATTTAAAAGTCCTGACTTGACTTTAAAAAAAAAGAATTAAAGTTAAGTCAAATGACTTGACTTTAGAAAAAAAATATTAAAGTCAAGTCAAGTCAAATGACTTGATGACTTTTGCCCAAGTCTGGTCTTAAATATATATTTTTATAATTTTTGATGTATTTCTATAGCAAAATTTATTGATTGCCTAAAATCTTTGAGGTCTTTAGTAAATCAAAGTTAGTCTTAAAAAAATTAGCAGCTAAAAATATCAGGCATTAAATAAGTTTAAATAAAAAAAAAACAAAAATTAGAAAAGAATGAAAATTTGATAAAATTATTTTAAAAAATGAGCTTTTAAAATAATTGAAATTTATATTTTTAAATTTTTTGAAAGAAAATATTGATTGATTTAAGTTTGTTTAATTATATAGAAAAATTCTTTCATTCATTTTATCTTTATGTAAATTTTAAAAGTTTTTGGTAATTGAATTTTTATTAAATTGAAAAAAAGAACTGTGGTTTAATAAATTCTGAAACTTCTATTTTTTTTAATTGTTTCAAAAAATGGGACTGAAATTTTTTAATAAAGATTCATAAAATTTGTTTAATAATATTATCTTTTGTTTCTTTTTAATATAAAAAACAAAATTTAAAATTAAAGTTTTTTAAAATACTATTCAAAAATCAAATTTAATTTTCCCTTTAGCTTTTTATATAATGAGTATTTATATGAATTTCTGATTTAAGATCATTCCTAAATCATTTCTTTTAATATTCAGTTTTACTTAAACTTTAAATTTTATTTTGCTTTAATTTTAATTTAAAGATAAAGATTCATTTTTACTACACGATTTTCTCATTCAGAAAAAAAAATCTAATGAATCTGTTAGCTTTTATTAAAAGTCATTTTAAGATCACGACTGAATCATTTTAAATAAAATTTTCAAATATTAACCAAGATAAGTCATATTATATTTCAGACTTTTCTTCTAGTTGAAACATTCTAGTCGAATGAAATATCTAGACAAGTTTAAATTTCAATTTTGTAATCATTATCTATTTTTTGGTGTTTATTTACCTGAAAATGCTGTTTTTAAAAAACGTAAAATATTTCACTTATAAAAGCAAAAATCGCTTTGTTTTTATTATATTAATAACTTGAAATCTCTAAATCATTTTAAAAAATTGCTGGAATGACTGCAGAGAGCCAAGTTGATCTGATAGGTTCGAAATCATCATCTAGTAATCTAAGAATTTTTAAAGGAATCGGAAAAGTTGTCGGGGTTTTAGGATGTCTTTATTTTTTTGTGGTTTCACTTAATTTAATGAGTATATCATTTCCTTTAATTGCAGGTAAAATCGAATTTAAATTTACAAAAATCAATTTTTAAATAAGTTTAAAGGAAAGTATGCTTCCGAAGCATTTCGAAGCAATGTAGTACTAACAAATCCCTTTGCTGGCTTAATGATAGGTGTCCTTTCAACTGTCTTGGTTCAATCTTCTTCAACTTCTACAAGTATCATAGTAAGCCTGGTTGCATCGGAAATGGTTCCAGTCAAATATGCTATTCCAATAATTATGGGATCAAACATAGGGACCTCAATAACCAGCACATTAGTAGCTCTAAGTCAAGCAGTATTTATTTTTAGAAAAATTTTTAATTTAATTAATTAAATGTCTTTATTTAGAATGATTCCGAAAGATTCAGGTTATCATTTGCTGGAGCCACTGTTCACGATATGTTCAATTTATTAAATGTAGCAGTTCTTTTGCCAGTTGAAATTTTTACAAATTATTTACAACTTACCTCGGGATTTTTGGTCAATATTTTGGTAAAAAATAATCCTAATGCTAAAGAGCCAAAATTGTTAAGCACAATTACTCAGCCTCTAACAGATTCTATAATTCAAATAGATAAGCACATACTAGACTCAATAGCCACAAATAAATCATTTGAGAATGCATCTTTAATTAAGCGTATGTGCAAGCGAATTGTTAAGAATGGCACCGAAACACTTTATTTAGAAGAGCCCTGTGTTTCGTTATTCAGCAATATTTATTGGCCCGAATGGCTCATTGGAACCATTTTGCTTATCACATCATTAGTTATTTTATCAACTTGTCTGGTTCTTTTGGTTAAAATTATGACCTCTTTGCTAAATGGTCCAGTGGCAAAAATAATTCAGCGGCTAATTAATTCAGATTTTCCTGGAATTTTCAAATATTTAACTTGTTTTGTGGCTATAATTGTATTGTTTTTTTTTTTTTTTTCAAAAATAATTTATTTAAATTTTCTTAAGCTTGGGTGTATATTGACTATTATGGTTCAAAGCAGCAGTGTTTTTACTTCAACTTTAACTCCTTTAGTTGGTAATTAACCAAAAATCAGTTTTATTTTTAATTTTTAATTTTTAAAAAACTCAGGAATGGGAATAGTTTCGATTGAAAGAGTATTCCCATTAACTTTGGGCTCAAACATTGGAACAACTATAACAGGCATTCTGGCTAGTTTAAGTGGTCCAGCCAAAACTTTGAACTTTTCATTGCAAATTGCCTTGTGTCACACTTTGTTTAATATTACAGGTTATTTATCTTTCATTTGAAAATTGAATTTTTAATTTTTATTAATTTTTATTAGGAATTTTGATATGGTATCCAACGCCATATTTAAGAAAAATTCCGATCAAGCTTGCCAAATTATTAGGCGACACTACTGCACAGTACAAATGGTTTGCCATTGCATACTTATTGGGATTCTTTTTTCTCATACCGGCCATCATTTTTAGTTTATCGCTCATGGGAAAGTAAGAAAATTCTATTTTTGTATAACTGTGTTAAATGCTAAATTGTTTGATTTTAAAAAAATGGACTATTTAGTCGCTTAAAAAAAATTTAAACATTTTATCCAAAAGCGTGTGACAAACTTATCTTTTTCTATGTGTGAGATTAACATTTATCAGTAAGAATAAACAAATTATCATGTTTAATGGATTAGATAAACAAAGAATCTAAAATAAAGACTTAGAAGTAGTATTTTGAAATTAAGGAAAAACTAGTTTTAATTTAAAAAACAAGATGCATGATGATACTAGTTTATAATTTTTTTACAAAAAAAAATTGTATTTTTTGAAAAACAAGAATCAAAAATATATTGCTAGATTTATTTTACTCTGATATTTGAAAATTCAAATTAAAAACTAAACCCACTTAATATAAAGATCATAAAAAATCATTTACTTATTTCTAATTAGAGTTAACCAAGCCAGTTTAACCTTTTGTTATCTCCAAAGAAAAATTGAATCTTCACTAATTATTGATCATACAAAGATAAAGTATGCTATTTAATATAGCTAAGCTTTGGAAAATTTTACAACAGATAAAAATTTAAATGAAAATTGATACACTTGGTTTTTTAATTTAAATTTAAATTTAAATTTAAATTTTAGCTTAATTATACAGAAATTCAAAGATAGAAATAATATAATTAACAAAATTTAAAACAAAAACAAAAATATTCAAATCAAAAATCAAAATTGAAATTTCTTAATTGAGAATTTTGTAAATTTTATAATTATTTTTATAAAGAAAATTGAGATTTAATTGTAAAAAAAAATCATTAAACACAGTTAATATTTGTCTTTTCTTTTAAATTTTATTAATAATTTTAATTTAATTACAAGTGTTGTGTTCATCACTTTTATGATTATAACAATCGCCGTAATTTTTCTAATCGCATTTATTAAATTGCTGCAAAAAAAGTTTCCTGCACATTTACCTGATACGCTTCAGACGTTTGAATTTCTACCAGAACCATTAAGATCTTTGAAGCCTTATGACAATTTTATTTCGACTAAATTAGTATTTTTGAAATGTTTTAATCAAAAAACGAGTCTATCCGAGCCGATAGAGGATGCACATATCAAACAAACAATAACAGTCACATTTTCAAATAAAGCCTTCGATAAAGATAATTTCTAAATGTAAATTCGTTCAAGATATAATTACATAATCTAAACTTCGAAACTCATGAAAATATCACTCTTTTTTTTATTCAAAATAAACCATTTAAAAAGATACTACTACACGTTTAATTTTGCTTAAGGCTCATTTTTTTCTTATTCTAATTTATCTGAAAAAACTTGTCTGGTTTTCTGAAGAATATGTATAAATACGCGAGATTTTTTGAAATTATAAAATAAGAAAATATAAAAATATATAAAATATGGAGAAACAAGTCGAAGTCATCAGAGTTGATGACGAACTTAAATTGGAAATAACTCCAGTGGATAATAGCAAAAATCAAAGCAAACCAGTGAGAGTGATCAAAGTTATTCTTAAAGTGTGTTCAATTTTAATATGTCTTTACTCATTTATTGTGTCGCTGGACCTAATGAGCTCTTCTTTCCGCTTAATAGGCGGAAAATATGCCACTGAAGCATTCAAATCGAATGTGATTCTAACAAATCCTGTAGCAGGACTGGTCATAGGTGTCATAGTGACTGTTGTTGTGCAGTCTTCATCCACTTCTACCAGTATTATAGTCAGCATGGTTTCATCGGAAAGTGAGCTAAAATTCTTGACAAAACTTTAAAATAATAAAAAAAAATTTAGTTTTAAGTGTTAAATATGCCATTCCAATAATCATGGGTGCCAATATTGGAACTAGTGTGACCAGTGTTCTAGTCTCTCTGACCCAAGTGGCTGATAAGGAAAATTTTCAGCGAGCTTTTTCTGGCGCGACTGTTCATGATTCTTTCAATTTGCTCAGTGTTTTAGTCCTTTTGCCGATAGAAATTTTGACCGGCTTCTTGCAGTATAGTACCGAAGCTTTAGTTGGCGTCTTTGTCTCCAGTTCATCTGGCTCAACCAAAGAGCTTGAATTGTTGACCGCATTGACAAAACCATTGACTAGCTCCATAATACAATTGGACAAGCAAGTCTTGGAAGCAATAGCTCAAAACATTTCCAAGCCAGACGATACTTTGATAAAACATTTTTGTCCTAAAAATACAACAGTAAATTCAACAGAATTCTACGACCAATTTAATAAATGTAATTTGATAAAAATCAAAAAAAAAATTTATCTATTTTTATTTTAAGGTTCATTTTTATTGGAACCATTGAATTGGCCTGAATGGGCAATCGGTCTCTTGCTTTTGATTGTTTCTTTGGTCGTTTTGTGTTCATGTCTGATTGCATTAGTTAAAATTTTAAGCTCTTTATTCAATGGTCCAGTGGCTAAATTGATTCAAAAAGTTGTTAATGCAGATTTGCCAGGCAAATGGAAATATTTCACAAGTCCTATAGCTATTCTACTTGGGTGTATTCTTACAATAATTGTACAAAGTAGCTCGGTATTTACTTCTAGCTTGATTCCTTTGGTTGGTTTGGGACTAGTGAAGATAGAAAGGTTGTTTCCGTTAACACTGGGATCAAATTTAGGAACCACCGTTACTGGTATTTTGGCAAGTTTAAGTGCCAGTTCCAGAACATTAAAATACTCATTGCAAATTGCATTGTGTCATAGTTTATTCAATATCACCGGTATATTGGTCTGGTATCCGATACCTTTTATGAGAAAATGTCCTTTGGCCATGGCTCGTTTTTTGGGTAGAACATCAGCGGAATACAGATGGTTCGCTGTATTCTACATAGTCATGACTTTTATGTTCATACCTTCGTTCATTTTCGCTCTTTCATTGGCAGGACTGTAAGATTAATTTTTTTGCTATTAATTTTAACTAAAGTAAAATTTTTTTAATAGGGTTATATTTTTATGTGTGTTAATTCCAATCATAATTTTGATTGCATTTGTATTAATTGTTAATTATTTACAAACGACCAGATTTGTGTTGAAATTGCCAAGGTTTTTGCGAGATTGGAACTTTTTGCCACTGCCATTGATATCTCTGCAACCATATGATAATTTAATCACAAGATTTTGTTGCTCATGTTTAAAAACCAAATCTAGAGTAGCTCCAGTCGAGAACATTGATCTTAGAGAAGTTGTGGTAAAGGAACCAAGTGCAAAATTTTAAAACTTAATTCTATTAATTCTGATTGTTATTGTTATTCTAAGTATTTATTGTCATTTTACTGATCATTTTTGTTAATTATTTTTTAATAATATTTTTTAATAAACAACATTTATCTAATTTATTTTTACTTAACAAAAATAAAAATTTAAAGAATTAGTAGTAGTTGAATTTTTTTTGTGAAAAATGTGAGTCACTGGGTCATTGAATGTAGAACTTAAAATTTTAACTAATTGAATATTTAAATTATCTTTAGTTAATTTTTTTCAATTCTTTTCTTAATAAATTTTAATCTAGGCCGAGAATTAAAAAGAATCTTGTACCTCTTGTACCAGTGATAAATTAATTGATATGCTATTTTAAAAAGCTTGTTAAATTTTTTTTCGGATAAGCAAGAATATTAACTTAATATAACAATCGATTAAATTTTAAAGAATTACCTCTGATTGGATTTGTATTAATTATGCGTAATTAAATTACATATTAATAAAACAATGCTTTTATAAAAGGTCCAGAATGGGGAAAATTATATAATTTTACGTAATATTGTAGTAGTAGTAGTTTTGACTGTAGCTGGCTAGTCAGCGAGAGGGCTGATAAGGTATACTAAGACAGCTGATGTGATTGATTGCTGCTCATCCAGCAATCGATGCCTGCTTTATAGCTTTTAACATTAGGGGCTTTAACTAATTGATTTGACAGCGAGTTCCCATATGTTTGCGGTTCTGTTGGAAAAAAAGTTATCTTAATGTTGAAACCTGGAAATTTCTTTGTGATATTTGAAGCAGTGACCTTGAGGTCACAAAAAAAAACGATGATTAATCGATAAAAATTGATAGATGAATCATTAATGAGTTAGGAACGATTTCATCGAAATTCAGCGATGAAAATTAGAATATTTCATCGGAAATAATCGATGAAAAAATATTCTAATACATTATAATTTTTTTAATATTTCAAATTATTTTTAAGAAGACAATAATAAGCAGAAGTTTTAAAAACATAAGATTTTTTTAAAAATTTTTTCAAAATTTATCTACATTTTTGATTTATTAAAGACATCAATTCACTTTTTCTCAATAGAAAAAATTTAATTTTTTACTTTTGTAATTAAATTATTAGCTTTAGAATTGTGCTTTATTGTCTTTTGTCTAGACTAAAGGCAGCTTGAGTAAAATTTTGAATCAAAGAACATTGCTAGCAATCCAATTAGACATAAAATCCTTTGTTAAGAGGAGATCCACTAGATACACAATTAATTGAGAATTTACACAAATTATAGGCTTTTTTTGTAGTTAAATTTACAGAAGCATTCGATATTTCAGCATCATATCTTTCGGCTTAATTTTTTTTGATTTATTCCCTTAAATATCAGAATTTTTTTTTGTAAGGTTTATCTGAAAAAAATTAAAAATTTATTTTTTGATTTTGAAACTTAAAAAAAATTTAAAATTATAAAATTAAAAAAATAAACGTAAATTTTTTTATATTTTGATTTTTTTGTTCGGCTCAAATAAGACCCGTCTTGGCCGTTAACGTAGTTTTTTTTTAATTTTGGACTGACAAGAGTTAATAGCTGTTAGATCAAATTTAAATAAATAAGCACTTAACTTTACAACGAACTAATAATTTATCACAATAAATTCAATTAGTTCATAAACTTTTTCTTGGTTTCAATGCAAAAAAATCATTCATAATTGATGAGATAATTAAAGAATGAAGCAAAGATGAAAATCTAAAGTATTTCATGATTGGGTCATTTCTAAATGTTTTGAAGAGAATACGATGAAAATTTTCTGGTTTTAATCCAAAATCATTTTTCATCTATAAAAAATGAGATGATTCATAGATGAATCATACATGAAGTCATCGTTGTTAGCTTGACTGGGTCTTCATTATTTTTTTATGACAATAAAATTGTTTCTTTTTCAACTAATTCTTTTCCATGCATGAACTTGTATTATTGAATTAGATCACCTCTTTTTCTTCTTTCAACCATATTTGTAATGTTCAAAGCCTTCAATCTGCTTTTATACAGTTTGTTTCTAATTGAAGAAAAAAATTTCTCGTAGCTCTGTGTTGAATCCTTTCAACGTTCTCACATTCAGACTTAAGAATTGGAGACCATACAGGCGCTGCAAATCCCAAAAGAGGACGAACAAAAGTTAAATACAATGATCTAAATAACTTAAAATCAAAACGAACGAATGATTTCCTGATGCGACCTAACATTTGATTTGCTTTGTTTGTAGCCTGTTTCACTTGATTTTTCCATTAAAGATTTGTATTGAAAATAAATCCAAGATCTCTTTCGGTTTCTGACGTTGATAACTGCTTACCTTTAATAAAATAAGGAAATTCTTAGTTTTTATGACCATAATGCATAACCACACATTTTGATGTGTTGAAGAGAAGAAGCCAATCTTGAGTCCACTTGAAAATCTAATCTAAATCTGATTGTAGTTTCACTGCGCTTATTTCTGATACCGTTTGCCAGAATATTGACATATATTACATTATTTTTAGCAAGCTTAAGTAATCTTACGTGAATATTAGTCGGTAAGGATATGTAATTTTACGAAAAATTACGCATAATTAAAAAAAATTGAAAAAGATTGCTTCTCTACATCAATAAGTATCATTCAGACAAAAAATTTCTATTCTGGCCCGACTAGGTCTCATTACTCAGAAGCGTCATTGGACTCATTGGTCGAAAATTCAATCGATCATGTCGACAAGATGGATAACTCTACAAATTTTCCTGAACCTATTGATGAATTTTGGTCAATATTTGAAGGGGAAGTCTACGAGGATGGCTCGTAAACAAAAACATTTCATCAATCGAGGCTCAAGATACTTAAAATGTCTGCATGAAATCAGCCTAACATCAATACAGACCCTGACAGAAAGTGTTACAAGTCAGATTGCAAAATTTGAAAAAATGACATAATAGAAGAAAGATTTAAATAAACTTTGTAAAGCTTTAAATTCTATTTCTAAATCACTAGGCACAAGTCTTCATTCCTTAAAAATGAAGGACTAATGACCTTTCGAAAAAATTGCAGAAACTAAATCTTCACCTGTTAGGGTATTGTGAAATTCAAATACAAATTGAACAAAAATTCTTCCGTCTTTGATGAATTAAAATCAAAGTCAATAAAATATACTTAAAAAAATACTGCAACTATTAGATAAACATAAAAAGAGATTAAAACACATAAATAATGTGAATAGCCCATAAAAGAAAAATAGTTTATTAAAAAAGAAAATACACACACAAAAAAAATTTCCTAGTCTGTGAATTATCCATAAATTTGTATTGTTTTTTATTGTTTTAATAAAAGTCATAAACATAAAAAAACACAAAAATTATTTTATGAAAGCTGGAGTTGTCTGTGCACAATGTTTAATTATTTGTGCAATTCGACTTGGTTTCAAGGTATTTTTTAAAAATGTACTAAATTTGAAACTAAATTTCCAGGAACTTGTGTGTTTTTAACTTTTCGAGATCTACTTAATCGAAATTTTAAATTATCTATATTTAATTAATTTTATTTTAGAATTTATGTTATTGTGAATTTCAAATACAAATTGAACAAAAATTCATCATTTTTTGAAAAATTAAAATTAGAATTAATAAAAAATTTTAGAAAAAATACTGCAACATACTTTGTTGCACCTATTTTGCCTAAAATAATTTTCTTTTTGTAAAAATAGACAAAAAATACAAGGTCAATATGATTTAAATAGATTTTTTATTTGATTTAGGATAAAAAAGAAAACAAAAATTTTGTTTAGCTTAAAAAGGTAAAACAAAGTATGTTGCACTTTGTTGCAGTATTTTTTCTGATATTAACTTTCATTTTTATTTTATCAAAAAATCAAGAATTTTTGTTCAATTAGCATTTTAAATTCACAATACCATATTTATGTTTTATTCACTTTATACCAATTTAATTTTGAGACTTTTTTATATGTGCTGTTTTTTATTATTCACTTTTTATGTCTATCCAATCTTCGCCAGAATATCATTAACTTTAAACTTTAATCGGAATGTATATTTTTTTAAAATGCACCGATTGCTGGAGTTAATAGTAATACAAAATTTGATTTTCATCAAATTCTTCGGTCCTTTTTGCTCGACCGAGTTAACAGTCGCTACAACCATTCATTTTTAATTATTGTAATAGAGCTGAAAATCAAAATTTCGCTAAATATGAGCAATTACAATAAAGTAAAATTTTTTAATTGTATCATATAATAGTTAATCCCATAGGAATCGGTTTGAATATTATTATATTTAAAAAAAGAAAAAATTTAGGTCAATTAAAGAAATTCAAAAAATATTTGATGCAAAAAAAATTAATTTTTTAGTTTTTGTTTTGCGCCCATATTGTTTTTGTCGCCAAATTTTAGAGATTAGTTTTTTTTGGGGGTTTTTTCCAAAAAATTATGATGCCTGTTGGTCATGTGTATTTAAATTAAATTACATAAATTTTATATTGAAATTGTTTTAAAAAATTCAATTTAAAATTCAATAATGTATAATTCAAAAATTCAATGTCCTTTCTTTTTTCTTTATTATTATTAATTTTTAAAATCTATTGTAGTATCTATTTTTACAGACCTAACTTGTATTTGAACTAAAGCATTATTATTAAATACCTATTTATCTGCTTTATCGTTTTAACTAAATCAAATCTTTCTTTAAATCAAAATTTTTGCACTACAGTTATTTAGCAAAAACAAGCTAAATAAATTTAGCCAAAGAGTGAATATAAGTTTTTTAATAGAATTTTTCTTATTCACAAAAATCTACATAATATTCATAAATCATATTAATTTATGAAAATTGATGTATTACCAGCTTCAATTATGTAAATTCCAACTTAGTATTCCTAAAAATTTTATGAATCATGATTGACACATTGCACGTTGTATCGAATTAATAATAAAAATTTGAGTTTTTTTATCATTAAAATTTATTAATTTTGTTTCATAGAAGTATTCATATTGTTTTTTAGTTAACGATTTACAATTTGTTTTTTTATTTAAATCATTTTTATTTTGAGAGACAATAGGTTCAAAGAGAGGACATAAATCATATGAAAATTCAAATTAATAATTATTTTAAAAATGTCAATGTTAAAAAATTTTTCCTTGAATAAAAATTGAGATTTTTAATTTTTAGAATATTTAGAATTTTGCAAAAAATTTATTAAAAATTTCTTAAGTTGATGAAAGAAAACTTTTAAACTTTTAGATTTTATAGATCTTCGTAATGCACTAAGACCTGATTAGAGAGAGATAACTTTATTTACCCTTGAATCCGTATTTAATTAAAAGAAAATGCTTATCACAACAATGCATTTTTTTGATCTTTTCTCAAAAATTAATCAATTATTTTTTTAATTAAAACGTACAAAAATAATAAATTTTATAGACATTTTCCTTAAATTCAGAACAATTAATTCAGTAAAGAATTAATTCAGTAAAGAAATTAAATTCTGGTCAGATTGTTTAGAAAACCTATTATGCTTCATCATAAATAAAAAAACTTTTTTCTTAAAAGTGACTGGTATCAGTTTATAAAATTAATGTCACTAATTATTTTAATTTTTAACCTAATGTTATAATGAGGGCAAAAATTTTCAAAGTTAAAACATTATATTGGAATTAAAAACATGCAAAATGAATTCTTTCATTTGCAATGATTATTCCGATTACATTTACGAGAGGTTTTTCTTTTACATTTTCCAATAAAAACACATTTAATGTACTTATTTTTCGTTAAATTTTTTTATTTTTGGCATTGAGTATGTAATTATTTTAAATCTGAAAGAATGATCCTAAATTACTTTGATAACTAAAATTGAAATGTGCTTGTTGAAAAGGCCCGATCTACCACATGCCTAATGAAAAATTATTGACTTACACAAACATGACAAAGATGGTCTGAAATCATTGGAAAGAGGTATTTTAAGCATACGGTTTATGCGACTATTAATAACGTTATACGAAAAGGAATTTTAAAATTTGTATATAAAAAAAATATTTTAACTTAGTTAATTTAACCTAAAATAAAGAATTCAAGTTTTTGAAATATCAACTTATTTTTAAATATTTTATTTTATTATTATAGTCTAAAAAATCTGCATGATATTCAAAAAATTAGAAAAATATGCTTGACTATATTTAACTCAAAATGCAAAGTATATGATTTCAAAGAAGCTGAATTCAAAGGAGCTTTTTTAAAAAAATTTTTAATGTCTAAGATTTTATTTTTGAATTTGAGTTTTTGAGCATTTCACAAAATCACAAAAAATTTTGGTTTTTATAATTAAATAATAATCAGATACGATTTTTTATTGAAATCGTTTCAGACAAAATCTTAGGTTATGCCAAAATAACTTTATGGCATGCATATTTCATTCTATTAAAAATAATTATTATATGTCATTTTAACATGCCAAATGAAAAATTGCCTGTGAAAATTTAGCAATTATTATTTTAAACAAATTTAATGAAAGTTTATTTTCTTAAAGATTATTGAATGTTTTCTAAATTTTACTAAGTCTTGGTTTATTTTTTCTTATATATTTGAACAAGTTTTTTAGTGATCGATATTTGAAGTTCAAAATGGAAAACAAAACTTTTGCCCAAATTCAAATATTCAAGATAAATCTCAAGCTTTATTTTTTTTTTCTATGAATTAATTAAAAATGATGAACCTGTGTGCTTTTATTTTGAAAAATTACACTATATGAATGTTTATTTGCTAAATATTTACTTAATTTTCAAAATAATTGAAGCCAAATTTTTCATTACTTCGAATAAATCATTTTACTAATTTAGTCTTTGCAGTTACTCAATATAATAACAATTCATAGCTTATATTTATCAAAAAATGTTAATTTTTGGAACCGATAAAAAATTTTATTTATAATTGATATTATCAAGGTAAAATTTAGAAAATATTTGGAAATCAAAATTCGAATTATGTGTCATTATTTTTATTTTAAAGTCGTTAAGGAAAATACAATAGTTTATTTAGTTTATTTTTTCCCAATACTATGTGAGGAAAAAAAAATTAAACCAAAATGTCATAAATAGCATTAGAATTATTTTTTAATAGTATTTAAAACTTCCTTTAAAGTAAAGAGATTTTTAATTATCTTTGAGACTCTCCTAATTTTAAAATATCTAATGTAGAAACCGATTTAAACCAACAAGGGTGTATTTATTTTTCATGATAAATATTACAAAAAGAAGAAAAATCACACTAAATTATAATTTTAAAAATTGGGTTTTATTATCTGATCACGACCGATAAGCACATTTTCAATTTTTTTGTTGTCTGGTCATTTGTTTATTAATCGAAATCAAGCATTAAGAAAACGTTGCCTCAAGGCTTTTAAAATTATTTTAAAATATTAAATATTTTATACACCTTTAGAAAACCTCTTCAAAATGAAATTTATAATCTTCAATTTAAATTCTAATCTTTATTCAATTAATAAAAAGATAATTTTTTTTATATTTAATAATTATTTTTTGTTGCATCCACTCCATACACAAGTATTTGATTAAATTTTATTTTGATTCATGTGTTTATAATATTTAATTTAGAATTTTATTCTAATTTTTCCTCGATGACTGGATCATTAGGCTTTCAAAATATTGAAAGATTATCGAACTTTATATGTTTTCTTTTTAGCTAATATGGAATTTTTGTCTCTAGGCATAATTTGAAATAATTTTGTTAAAAATAAAAAATAATTTTTCAAAAATTATGCATATTTCTAAAATCTTTTATTACAATTTGAATTTTTAATTAATTAAAATAATTCATCTAATTCTTACCTAAAAATTTTAAATGATCTATCCAGAATTTGGGGCGATTCAAATTTTTAATTAATCGACACGACACTTGAATGATGAGAAGATTTAAAAATTTCAATTTATTTTCAGATTTTTATACGTCCAAATAGTCGGTAATGTACAGAACTAGAAACAGCGATATTGGCCAGAGTTTTAAGAATTCTTTGAACGAAATTTTGCCAAATAAAGACCCGGAATCATTAGAAAGAAGCAAGTTTCATCATTCTCAAGTAAGAATTTATTATTCCTTTAATTTCTTAAATTTATCTTTATTTTAATTTAAAGCACGCGAGTTTATTAAAAGCCATAAATAGTATCGAAGGTCCAATCAAAGAGAAACATGTGAGGAATTTGATTCTGGGTAGCTGTGCTGAAAGAAGTGTTCTTCCTTTTTGGTTTAATGCACTACGTCTACCAATTTATGGTAATCAAATCGTGTGCTGGAAGTTTTTGTTTGTAGTTCATAAAATTTTAAGAGACGGATACCATACTGTAATTTAAGTCAAAATCATATTAAATAACATTAGAAATATTATTTAAAGTCGGTAAACGACTCAATTAGATACACGACTACCTTAGAAGATCTCGGAAAAACCTGGATACATCTTAAGCAAGGCTATGCTTTTATAATAAACAAATATTGTAGTTTTTTGATATTCAAACTAAAATTCCACAAAAAAGTAAGTAACTTGCTACCAAATCCTTTTTCCTTAAAAGAAAAATTTTTTACTAATCGAATCCCAAAATTTGATTTAAAAGGGGACAAATAATCATAAAATAAATTTAAAATATTTTTTTTTTCTAGAATCAATTTATTCCACCCAATCTTCAAATAGAAGATAGAGACCTCGAGAACTTTATTTCACACGATATCAACAATTAGTAAGCTCAAAAGACCGGTTTTTTCGAACTTAATTTTTTACCTTAAATTTTAGCTTTCAATTGTGCTGTGATTTTTTCGACTATCTGGATGAAATAATAGGATTTCAGAATTTGAGTAATATTTTAATTAATTTTGAAAACATTTTTTTAATAATAAAAAATTTAAATTTTTAAAGTTTTTGTGACCATGGATCGTTCACGATCTAACTCAATGATTGAAAGCGGTCAGTGTAAATTAACACCGATCATTTTGTTGATCCAAGAGTCTAACCAATTGTACCACTTTACAGTAAAATTCATGTTCAAACTTCACGATAGTATTTGTTTTTTAAAATTTGAAAAAATTTAAGTTAAAATTTTTTTTTAGATTTACCCGGCGATGTTCTTGAAGGCCATAGGGAACGATTTTTAAAAATTTTCTCACAGTATTAAAATTACATTTACAATCATTTGATCAAAATTAAATTTTAAATTTTAAGGCTGCAAAAGTTCTATGAATGTTGCAGAAGTTTGATTTATTTCAAAAATTTGATCACTATTCCTGAATTACCTCAAGTAAATGACGCTTAAAATTTTGTCACAAAAATCATTTTTAATATTTAAGAACCCTCCAAATTTTCGAATTAAATCCGAATTCAATAGCTATACCAAACCAGTGATGGAGATAAAAGAGGAGACCCCAAGCGAAATTGACGAAGACAACACACTTTTATTGGATCTAAATCCTTCGAATGAAAAGGACAATTCGTTTGATGAACAGCAACAGCAGCAGTATATGTACATACAGCAACTACTCCAAGAAATAGAATACCTAAGGGGTGAGATCGAACGCATTAATGTTGAAGTATGCTAAAAAATTTAATAAATTAGATTTTAAGTATAATTTAAATCTAAATTATCTAGAATGCCTTCGAAACAAGGAGTTTGCGTGAAAAAATAAAAAATTTAGAAGATGGTTTGATGCATTCTAAAACCGAAATCGAGCAGCATAAAATTGTAAATTTAGTATTTAAATCTATTTGATTGAATTTATACGATCATTCAATTTTAGAAAGCCAGTAATTTGGAAGATAAACTTAAGATTATGAGCGAAAATGAAAAAGCTCGAATTGATGTAGAAAATTTAGAAAGTAGTGTTTATTTTTTGTGATTATTTGATTAATTTTCTTTTTTTTTTTTCAAGGAAAAGCAGTTTCTTCCGAAGAAAAATTTAACAAACTTAAGGAATTGTACAATAAATTGAAAGAGGAACATGTTTCATTGTTAAGACAAGTGACTGTCAATATTTTTTGTAAATGAAAAATTGAACAATTTTTTTAAGGAAGCTGATGTTCGAAAACAAAAATCGTTGCTATCTGAAGCTTGTGAGCATTCCAAAGAGATGCAGAAAGAAGTAGAGAAGAGATTGGAAGATACAGAAAATGAAAAATGCAAACTTGAGAAAAATCTCCAAGAGAAAAACACTGAACTTCAAGCATTAAAATCTGAAATAGAAATATCCCAAGCTGACAAACATTCATCAAATCAAGTATTTATTATCAATTTTTTAGTAAATGAAGATTTTGCTCAATTTTACCAGATTTATTTCCATTATATAAAATATACTAAAATACTTTATTTAGTCATTCCTCTTCATTTTAAAATTTTTGCAAGTATTTAAAAAATTTTATTTTCAGTGCTTTTATTTTACATGGTTCTTACAAAAATATTTGTAATTTTACGTGATCTTACGTTAGATTTTGTGTGTAAGAAAGTGTAATTTTGGGTAAAATTACATAAATTTATGTAGGAATCATGTAAAATAAAAGCTCTATATATCAGATGAAAATTAAATTAAAATATAATTCTTTTTTAATGATCAAAGTTAAAATGAAATTTTAAATTTTTAGAAAAATACGATATTTCAAATGTAGAAAAAACATGATGCTTTAGAATCTTTTTGATAAGGATCCGAATTTTTTATTTAAATTTTAAGCTTTCTGTTTATTAATTAGTATTGAAAATTTATTAAGTAAATATAAATATTTTGGCAAATTGAAGTTCATGAAGCAAAGTAAAATTTTTGATCAAATTTCAAGCGCTCAATTTTGCTCAAAAATTTTTAGATGCTCAATTAAATTTCATCGCAGATTTTTAATTTTATTAACATTTTAAAGCTTTATTTTTAAACTTATAAGCAAGATTGAGCGCTTGAAATTTGATCAAAAATTTTACTTTGCTGTTCATGATCAAATGCAAATTTCAAATCAAAATTTTTAGATTTTGATTGAAATAAAAGGAATTTTTATTCAATTTTTTAATAATTAATGACTAAACTTTATTAAACATGATTTGTTTGATCTTTAATTAGATAGAAAATTATATGATACTTAGTGATGAAATCGAATATGCATATTCGAACCGATATTGGAATAAGTAGCATTTCGAATGAAAATTAGTTTTGAATTAAATTTTTGATTATAAATATTTTTGAATAATATACTTGAAAATTAATTTATTTAAATTAAAAATTGAGTCTCGAAAATATTCAATTTAATATTTTAGAATAAAAATTAACCAAAAAAAAGTTGATTAATAAATATTTAATTAAAAAAGAATTAATTTAATGAATTGAATTCCAATTCGATTTGGATACTAAAAGTGTGCCAGATTTTCACCAGTCAACACAGCTCTTCTAACATTTTCTGAATTAAAATAGTACCATCCATCTTACCATGTATCAAATAACTGTTCTGATTTAACCAACGCTACAATGATACTACAATGATTACTAGTTGAATTTATCTAAAATTCAAGATGTTTTTTTAAATTAAAGTTAAGTTCGAATTTTAACTTAAAAATAGATAGTTTTCGAATTTAATTTCAAAAATAAAAATTAATCAAACATAAATTCAAATATATCTTATATTCAAGATTTTATTCGAATATACTACTTTTTCATAAGTCTTTTCATATTTTTTACTTATTCAAGTTTTAATTTGTATCCAAAAAGCTAATTTGATTTCATCACTAATGATACTTTAACTAAAGAAAAAATAAAATCTTAATCAATTTTTAAAAATTTTGCAGTACAAAATTTAACTTTGTTTTAGTAATATATTTTAATTAATATTAAAATTTCATTTAAAGCCATAATTTGAATAGCTTAAGTCGATTTTAAATTTGTCTTTAAATTTTCAAATAAAGATTTTAGAAGAAACAATTAAAGATCAAATAAAAAAAAATATTTGTTTTTTTTAATTAAAATAATAAGTATCTTTTGGTTAATTTAAAAAAGAATTTAAAAAAGATTTATCATTTTTAAGATTTTAATCGATTAAATTTTGATCATTTGATTATGATCATTAACTTCAAGCTGCCACATATTTTTTAAGTTTTATATTATACTTTTGTTAAACGATTAAAAACTTTACACGAAATTTCTATAATATGATTTTATTTATTCATTCTAAAAGATTAAATGATTTAAGGAACTTTAAATCAATTATTCAATAATTGATTCAAGGATCAACAAGCTATACAGTTCAGAAAGATTAGATCAAGCTTTTAGCATATGCGTGATATGAGACTTGGAGCTGATTAATTTTATATTGAATTGTAAAGTTTGTATTAAAATTTAGTATTGTAATTTATGCGGTAGAATTTAAACATGAACTAATAGTTTGTTCAAAAATTTTGAAAGAAGTTTTCTTTAGTATTTATATTAAACTTTGTTATGATTACTTTTTTATGATAAACGACATTTACTTTTTTATGCTCTTCCCTTTTTAAATATATTTTCTAAATAGTTTATGTAGTTTATTTTATTTGAAACGCATTTTTAAATATTAATGAGAAAAATTTTTTTTCTCATTAATATTTAAAAATGCGAAACATCTTAAAATCACATATTCAAAATTAATTTTTCAAAAATCTCAAGTATTATCAAACTCAAATTCAAAATTTGGAGGACGAAAAGAAAAAATTGGAAGAAAGTCTGAAGGAGGCAAGCGATAACTTGAACGTTTATGAGGAAAAAGAGAAAGTAAATTAATTTTTAGAATTTTTTTTTTAATTTTTACTCTTTTATTCTTAGAATCTTACAAAAAATCTTTCTTCCATCGAACAAGAATCAAAAAATTTAAGTTCCAATTTGGCTAAGAATCAAATTTATATCGATGATTTGACACAAAAATTAAATGACGCAATAAATCAAAAAATTCAATCTCAAAAATCGCACGAACAGTTGCAAATTAAATTCTTGGAATTTTTTTATTGTATGAATATTTTTCTTTAAATTTATTTTCAAAAAAAATTTATTTTTTTTTAGTATCATCATTTGATAATAATGAAATAGTGATAAATGAGTCGTTAAAATTACACGATGATCCAGTATTGTTCAATTGCAAGAGTGGTGCTGAGTTTTTAATCTCTCAACTTCAGCCATTCGAGGTCGAATTTTCAAATTTGATATCCACCTATCACAAATACATTGATAACAGAACAATTTTGAATGATGAATCTAATTTAAATTTTTCAATTTTAATTAAAAATTTGAACAACTTTTCAAATCTAGTTTCTAAAGCAATTGTAAATGGCAAAATTACGGCACTTACCGCTAGTGCTTTTGAACAAGCTGAGGTTTTGTCTGACCTATCTAAAAATATCGGTGATATAACTTTGAAAATATATCACAAAATGAAGATATATAATAATCTAAAAAATGATCTTGACGTTCAGCAACTGGATGAAATTATTAAAAAAATCAATCAAATTCTAAATGAATTGTTACCAAAAGTCTATGACATAAACAAAGAGGAAATCGGCGATTTAATTGAGCAAGAAATGCATAATACCACTCAAGCGATTGAGGCTGCTGTTGCCAAACTTGAGTCACTTATTAACAAGTCAAGAGAACAAGAAACAGGAGTTAAACTGGAAGTTAATGACAAAATTTTGGATAACTGCACTGGCTTGATGAAGGCAATAAAAATATTAATTATGAGGGCCAAAGATCTACAGAAAGAAATAGTGGTTCAAGGAAGAGTAAGAAGTTTTAATTATTTTTTTTTCTAAATTAATTTTGTTTTTTCTAAGGGTACATCGTCTGCCAAAGAATTTTACGCCAAAAATCACAAATGGACTGAAGGTTTGGTTTCTGCAGCAAAGCTTGTCGGCTTAGGTGCCAATCTGTTAATGTATATTTAGTGCAATAAGCCCTCTAACTTGTTTTAAATTTTTTATTTTAAGTGAAAAAGCTGATGTATTAATAAATGGTAATGGAAAATTGGAGGAAATTATTGTAGCCTCTAACGAAATAGCAGCAAGCACGGCTCAATTGGTTGTCGCATCAAATGTCAAAGCGGACAGAGAAAGCAAAAATAGGATGGCATTAATGGAAGCAAAAACCAATGTATCAAATGCAACCGCTGGACTTGTTGCCTCAGCTAAGTCTTGTATTCAGATTTTTGAAGAAAAAAGTAGCCTTTAATTTTTCTCTTGGTTATAATTATTTTTTTTCTTTTTTTAGACACTCTTGATTTTTCAAATTTGAGCTTCCATCAAACGAAAAGATTGGAAATGGAAGCACAAGTTAAAGTCCTTGAGCTTGAAAAACAATTAGATAACGAAAAGCGTAAATTGTATAATTTAAGAAAACAGCACTATAAAGAAGAAACCCAAGGATAGAATGTCAAACTTCATTCAACTATATCGAGCCTTTAATAAGGTTTCTTTTTTAAAATTTTTATTCTTAAAAAATGATATAATTATGAATTTTTATTTATCAATTCTATTTTATAAGTAATTTTACATAGAATTTTTTTCTAAATAATTTTTGAAACTCTAATTAATTAAAAATTTTTGTTTAAAATTTATCTAGTAATAAATCATCCAGTTTTTAAATAAATTTTGTTTAATTGTTCAATAAAATAATAAATTTCTTACAAACATTTTTTTGTGTCTTTATTCTTAAACTCTCAAAAAATTATAAAATAGATTCTAATAATCTTGATTATTAGGAAAAAAGATGATTTTGCTATTTTATTTTATATTTTAACTTAGAGTTGTTTAAAAGTCACAAGTCTCAAGTCAAATCCAAGTCTGGACTTTTTTTTATTTTTTTTTCTAAAGTTCGGACTTGGACTTTAATTTTAGTGACATTAAACTGTGACTTAAACATCACAGCAATTACCTGGAAATTCAAAAAATTTATGCTGTTCAGACTTTTTATTTTTAAATTTTTAAGTCCGGACTTGAACTTTATTTTGGAACTTTTAAACAAATTGTTTTAACTAAAATAAGTTATTCCATCAACTTAAGTTCGTATGATACTTTCTACGCATGCTTACTTATAAGCCGGCGAACACTTACACATTGATGACTCTAAAGTCACATCGTCGAGGAAGAGGATAATTGATGTAACCTTTAACATGTATCCAAATACCTATTTTCAAGCAGACTGGTCAAACTGACAGCTGAAGAAATTGCCAAACAAGTTATTGACAAGAATACTATATTGTGAAATTTAAATACAAATTGAACAAAAATTTTTCCTTTTTTGATGAATTAAAATTAAAGTAAATAAAATGTACTTAAAAAAATACTGCAACAAAGTTTCACCTTTTTTTACTTAAAATAAAATCATTATTTTCTTTTTTTTTATTAAATTAAACCAATAATCAATTTAAATCTTATTGGTATTTTATTTTTTGTCTTATTAAAACATGAGAAAAATTATTTTACGTTAATAAAGGTGCAACAAAGTATGTTGCACTATGTTGCAGTATTTTTTCTAATATTTAACTTTAATTTTAATTCATCAAAAAAGGAAGAATTTTTGTTCAATTTGTATTTGAATTTCACAATACCCAAGAAACCTGCTTCAAAATTGTTGCCGAACCTCATCATCCTGACTGATGATGATTATAAACTTAGTGAATTTCTTGTACAAAATCTTGTCTTTATTTTAATATATTTTCGTGGGAATGCTATCACATACTAAAATATGACTTACATTCCTGATGAGCACACAACCAGAATAACACACAAAAAGCTATTAAGTTAAAAAAATATTTTAAGTATTTTTCGCTTAGTTAACAAGATTTGGGAGTGAATATGTCATTTTTGAATTTAAAATTATTTTGTCAACTTATCGGACCTGATCAAATTTAAGTCTTTGAACTCAAAACAAAATTAACCAGATTGTAATCAATTTTTTAGATTTCACAAGAGATTAAGAAAACGGCAAAGTTAATTTTCTTACAAACATTCCAAAAATAAAACTCTTTTTCATTTATTGAATTTGATAAAAATGAACTTTGAAAAATTTTATATTGAGACGAATTGAAGCAAAATATTTTTAAGGAATATAAAAAATAAAAAATTATTTTAAATTTTAAGAAAATATATAAAATATACCTTTTTTTTGGATCTTACTAGCGAGATTTTATCTTGCAATTTTTTAATTTAATTTAGATTGGTTTAAAAGTAATTGTAAATTAAGAATTGAAACAATTTTAAAAAACTGTTTTAAATTAAAATATAATTTGATAAATTACTGTAATTTACTGTAAAATTTTGCTTTATCTTATTCTTTAAATATGAAATATTGTTTGTTTACAATTACTCAAAATAAACAATACTAAATACATACAGTGGTGTTTCGAATTTAGTAATTTACAATAATTTACGTAAAAAATATAAAATTTACCAAATTTTACGTAAAATATTGTAAATTTACAAAATTAAAAAAACGTAAATTTATCAGATTTTACATAAATTAATGTTTAAAATAAAATGTCCAAAAAATTGAAATAATTTGGTAATTCCAATGAAAGGAATTGAAAAGACATTGAAATTAAATTGCACTTTTGGCATTCAATTTCATTTCAATTTTTTACAAATTTTTTTTTTTAAGATAAATTTACGGAAAATATTCGAAATTTGCCAATTTTTACGTAAAATCTGAAAAATTTACGTTTTTTAACTTTTGTAAATTTACGTAAATTTAATATTTTTACGTAAATTATCGTGAATTACTAAATCTGGAACACCACTGTTCTTTAATTAAGAATTTAAATTTTCTTTTGGAATGCTTTTATTAAAATTTAAAATGCAGTAGAAAAAATCGTTTGTTCAAGAGTTAAATGAGATTTTAAAAAAATTTAATTTTTCAGGATAAAGTCTAAAATAATTCTTTATTAAAAAAGGCGCAAGCAAAAAATATCTGATTTTTTTGGAAAAATTTATTTAAAAAAACTTAATTCTTAGAAAAAAAAATCTTTTATTTTTTGAATTTAAATTTATGTCCAATTTTTTAATTCATCTGTGCACATAGCGACCCATTTAGTATACTCTTCATATGGATCAATTAAATCTTCGGAAGTGACCGAAATCGATTGTTCGATTGAAAAAATACTATTTGTGTCAAATTTAAAATCCAAAGAATCTGGTAAACTATCATTTAAGTAATCACGATTCGTTTTGAAATTCTTTTTTTCTTTTCGTTTCCGAATGTGCTGTATAATGTCGATTATTCCAGCTGCCATCTCGATCAGTTCAGACACTTTCTGCCTTCTCGAGTTAACAAATCTATCATATGAATTTAATGGTACTTTATTAAATTGAGCTTTGGACACTCGTGAAAAATGTATCCTCGGTATTAAATGTCGGTCAAAATTCATATCGGAAAGATAATTAATTATCATTTCTTCATAAATTTTAAGAACAGTCGTTATATAGTTATATGAACAATAAGAAACAAAATGATATTGATATTTGGAAATTGGATTTTCTGTATCAAAATATTTTCTCCTTAATTTAGAAAATTCACTATCAAATGGAAAATAATAATATTTTGAATTTTGTAAGCACAAAAACTTAGATTCGTTTGGTTCATATTTTGCTCTTGGAAACCTGTCTGTTTTTGGTAAAAATTTAGGAGCGTTTTTGGGACTTAACCGATTTTTGACATAATTGTTTCTGTATTCATTTTCTGGCTTAGATGAAAGTGAACCAAAGCTTGATACAGAGTTGCAATCAAAAGATGATCTAGATTTGAAAGAATTCAGATTAGAACTCGGTCTGTGGTAGAAATTACGCTTGCTTAAATTTTTGATTTCTGGTAAAAAAATTTTACTCTGATCGTCTTTTTTAGGATTATTTCCGATCATTTTCCTAAACCATAATAATTAAAATCTAAAAAAAATTTATTTGAAAATAATGAGACCTAACATTTTATTTATCTTTTTCAAAGACATTTATTTATCTTTTACTATCAGCTATAATTTAATTTAACTTATTCAAAACTCAATTGCTATTATCAAATCGCATATTATTATGATTTAATTAGATTAAAATTTTAATTCTATGAATAAACTGTTGATTTTTGTTTTTAAATTGATAAAGTGAAAAAAAAATTTAATTACCTAAAACTTTTACATTAATTTAAAAATTTTATCTAAAAAACGAAAAGAAATTAGTAACCAATTTAAATAAAGTTTATTTTTCAATTTTTTTGAGCAAAATAGTAAAATTTTCGATTAACAACTAAATCTTTTTTATTTTAGTTCTTTTATTTTTTACTTCCTTTTTGCTCACTTTTTTATCCTTTTTACATACAAATAGACTCAGGTTTCACTTCAATCCTAATTCCAAGAAAGATTCCATATGAATCCAGACCAGAAATATTTTTAAATTTGATAGAGACCAAGACGAATTTGTAATTCAAATAGTTGATTTCTAAGGCTGAGAGTGACATCTTAAGCCATGCTGATGAAATTTGAGCTTTATTATTATTTTAATTTATTAGCTTAAAGCCTCATAGACAAAAGAAGAAAAGAGAAATGCTTAGTGAAAAGTTTCAAAAAAATAAAAAGTACAAGCTGTTTTACAAATTAATTTTGATTTAAACATTTAAGTTAAAAAAATATACCTTCAAAAGGTCATTTAACATATTATAAAAATAATAATTGTTTAAATTCGATACCATATTTAGTTTAATTGTAAGACAACAAACTTCACCGAGTCAACTAGACCTCGATTTTTTCCAAGAATAAATGATCAATAAAAGCTATTGAAGTCTTGGTATTCTAGCCATTTACATCAATACAAATTTTTTTTCCAACATTGCTGAGTTTCTTACACAACGAAGTATTTTTCTGGTCATAAATTTTGTAGTTTTCAATAAGAAACACCAAAATATTTTGTTTTTCTTAAAGTTTTTCTACCATCTCTAAACGTAAGGATTCCAACAAAGGTCTAAATTTAGTAAATTTCCTAATTCCAGACGGTCTCTTAATTAACAAATTCTGCCTGGATGAAGATTAAAAAAACATATAAAATGTTACTAAAACATATAAAAAGTGAATCAGGCATTTTTATTTTATAAAAATATGAATCAAAACATAAACTTATTTTTAAATTCTGTGAATAAAACATAAATTAAATTTATCAAAAAGTGATCCAAAACATATAAATTTATACAAAGTATAAAAAAAATTTAAGTCAATTTGATCAATAAAAAAGGTTAAAATCTCAATTTTTTCTTTATGTTTTGTTTTTTAAGATTAACATTTTATATGTTTTTTTAATCTTCTTCCATTCTGCCTTATGTCAAGTTCATTTAATTTCTTTCGCCAATATAGATCAAGTCCAAATGGAAACGAAAGATTGATTGGCAAAACTGCTTGTACAAAAAACTGACCAAATACAGACATGCAGACTTAGGTTTACAGGCTAACCCGTACAAATATTAAAAACTCCTTTCAACTTTCTTCCACATTTCATCAACAAAATTCCAAAAGAGGTCGTTATCTCTTATTGGGAGACCTAAATATTCTGTATTCTGTGCTTGCGGTATCACAGAACCGTTAAAATTAAAGTTATAACTAAAGATTTATCTTTTTGTAAAGAAGGCGTACAGATTTGCTTAGGTTAAAGTCAATTTTCTACCATTGAGCAAATTTTGAACATTTGTCCAGCAGTATTTGGCAATGACCAGAAAAAAATAGCTTGTATCACAATGAGCTTTATATCTTTTAAGTTTATCACTAAAATCAAGACGTGCTGGACAATGTGCACATGTTCGATGTAAATTACTCATTTTAACAATGAATTTACAAAATATACTGAAAATTTAATAAATTGTAAAAAATAATCAATTATTGAAAATGACACTTGAAAATGAAGAAATTTTATCTGAGATTGAATAAAAATAAAAATCAACTAACATAATTTTCATTTGTACATTTTTTTATTTTCGTTGTTATTAATTTAAATAACTAAAGGCTCGTTTTTTTTAACTTAAAAAAAAATATCTTTAGAAAAGAAATTAGGCGGTGTTTAAATTTTAATGTGTTTTACACACTTAAAAAAGGTTTAGGAAGTTTTTTCCCCGTCGAGGTCCCGATGACATGAGGGTAATTGTGGGACCCAAATAGCACTAAACCCTGAATTTTTTATTTTAAGAGCAATTTAATTTAATGAAATTAATTAAATTTTTAAAAATGTTGTAAATTTTTAAAAATCTTTATTATTGACCAAGAAATGAACATTTTAAGTATAAAGTTGATAATTGATATTTACATGTATTTTTAGTAAGTTTCGATTTTTGATATTTTTGGATTCAGCTCGTGAAGAACTTAAATAAAATAAGTCAAGTGGACTCAAGATTGACTTCTTCTCTTCAACACGTCAAAATGTGTGGTCATGCATCATGGTCATAAAAACAAAAATTTTGCTTATTTTATCAATGACAAGCAGTTATCAACTTCATAAACCGAAAAAGACAAATCTGAAATAGAAAAATCAAGTGATAGCAATGGTTAGGTCGCACCAGGAAATCATTCACTCGTTTTCGATTGTAACTTGTTTAGATCTCTGTATTTGACTTTTGTTCGTCCTCTTTTGGAATTTGCAGTGCCTGGTTGGTCTCCAAATCTTAAATCTGACTGTGAATGCTGAAAGGATTCAAAACAGATCTACGAAATTTGTTTTTTCAATTAGTAACTAACGGTATAAAAGCAGATTGAAGACATTCAACATTCCAAATTTGGTGGAAAGAAAAAAAAGAGGTGATCTTATTCAATTGTACAATTTTATGCACGGAATAGAATTGGTTGAAAAAATCAACAATTTTAATGTCACAAAAAATCAAGGAAGAGGTCACTGTTTCAAATATCACAAAGAAATTTCGAGGTTTCAACAAAAAGATAACTTTTTTTCCAACAGAACCGCAAACATATGGGAACTCGCTGCCAAATCATTTAGTTAAAGCCCCTAATGTTAACAGCTTTAAAGCAGGCATTGATTGCTGGATGAGTAGTAATCAATCATATCAGCTGTCTTAGTGTGCCTTGTCAGCACACTTACTGGCTGGAACTACTACTACTACTACTAAAATATTTTAAAATTCAAAATTTTGATTTTTTTCATATTTTCCCATATGCTTTAAAATCTCTAAATATAAAAAGAAAGCTAAGTTTTAATTAAATCTTAATATCGAAAATTAAAATCGATGACTTGGTCACAATTTCACACAAATTCATTAAATTCAGAAAAAAATTTTAATTTTATTTTTTTAAAAATAAATAATAAAAACTGAATTAAATTACAATAGTTTTAAAATTTTAATTTTTCAATTCATTTGTACACAAAAAAACCCATTTTGTAAAAACTTCTAAAGGATCATAGACATCTAAAGAGTCTATTGAATTGGTATGATATGAGACCATGCTTACTGAATCATTTTGAAGCCTGAATATATCACCTATCGACTCTGGTTTGCTAAAAGAAAAGTGTCTTTTTTTGCTTTTCTCAATTAAATCTATTATCTTCATTGCTATTTCAATCAAGTAAGAAATTCGAAGTCTTTTGCTTTCCATAATTTCATTCTGGCCTGATTGCATTTCTGGTAGAGAATTGGTTTTTAAACCGAATATGTGAGGCTTAAGTGCTATTTGAATTCTTGGCAATGAATCAGAGTCATAATTCATCCGCGATAGACCGGAAACAATCAATTCTTCATACATTTGTAGCATTGTAATTTGGGCATCATATGAAAGAAGCGAAGTGACATGATGCTTGATTCGACTAGAACAATTGTTCATGTCCAAGTCAAAAAATGAATTCCTAAGACTGGCTTTGCTACTGTTGTCTTTATGGATGAGAGAATTTCGTCTATTGATGGAATTTTCACTTCGGAAATTATTTAAATTTGATCTAAGAGATGATCTGCGGGAAAGAATGGTCTCTGGAGCTTTCAACTCATTAATAGATAACCTTTTGTTCTCTTTTTTACCAAACGGCTTTGAATTAAAAAAATTTCTTGATTTCACATCTCTCGGATTGTCATTTTGCTCAAAAATATCAAACTGGGAATCTGTGGATAATTTTCGATTTTCTATCATGATGCCTGGAACTGTAAGTCTTTGTTGACCGTCTAATTTATCCATTGATGAAATTGGATGAATTAGATTCAAATGAGACATAAAATTTGATTTTGAATCGGATCTATCAACTGATTTTTTGATGGGTTGACTTAGGCTCGTGATAATTTTTGGAGTTGCTTTTGTTTGAACCATTGCAGATTGTTTATAAAGATTTGAAGACAAAAATCTAAAGATTATTTTTAAAAAACCTTGATAAAATTCTATAATGCATTTAATGAATTCTTAGGAATTAAATTGTGTTTTTGTGAGAAAATTTGATTTAAAACAGAATTAAAAAAATTGGATGTTTCATTTTGGCTTCGATAATTTTCTTAAATTTACCTTAATCAAAATCATTGATTATTTTTTTAAGATCGCTTTTGCTATGTCTACCTGATTTTTGAAGCTTCCTAATTTTTTCTAAGCTAAAACGAAAAATACAAAAATGTTTTTCGGAAAAAAATTTCAATTGAAAAATTTTCTTTTACAATTATACCAACGTATATTATATAACCAGAACAATCAGTTTTTTGGTTTAACACAGATTTAATTAGAGTTGGCATTTAATTTTTTGATAGCTCCCGGAAATGTTAAATTTGAAAAAAAATTTATTTGCTTTTTAAAATAAATTGTATTTGATTAAAATAAGCATTGGATGTGCTTTAGAAAATTTAACCAAAGCAAAGCTAATTGCCTAGATACAAAATCTCATTAAATAAATTAATTGCTTTTTTGTTTTATTTTAAGATAATTTTTTCTTCTTCTTAAATAATTGCGATTCCACCCAAGCCTAAAAAGCGAATTTAAAAGCTATTTTTAAATTGTATCGGATATGATGTATGACGATAAATTAAAAATATAAGGCGAAATTATTTTCTAAAAATAATTTTAAAAAATTAAGTAAATCTTTTTTTCTGAATAAAAGATGCTTTTAATTGAATTCTTAGAATTTTAGCTTTTAAATGAAGTTTTATATATTCCTTCAAGGTGAAAATTTCCAATTAGTTTATTAAAAAAATTTCTTGTTTCAGAAAAGAAAAGCTTGAAAAATATTTGCATTCGGTTTATTATTTCAGTTCATGAAAATTTTATACTGTATATTTTATCCAATTTTATATTTAACTCAAACACATAGGAGTACGTGAAGTTGATTTTATTTCGTTCATTTCAATTCGGATAAACCTTAATAATTTTTTTAAGAATAGTGATTTGTATATGTTACATTTTCCTAAATTTTTGAAATTTGAAATTTTGAAATTTTTGAAAAGATAGTCAATTGATTCATTTTGGTTTAAATTGCAGATTTTTTTTTGAAGAATGTTAATTTTTGGTGAAGCAGAATTTTCACAAAATGTAACATTTTTTAAAAAAAAAATTTAATCAATAACTTAATAAAATTTACTTATTCTTACTGGATGATAACTTAATCAAAAAAATGAAAAAGCCTAATAAAATTTTTTCATGATAGATGTATGTAATTTTCAAAAATGTTTCTTTTAAAGCCTATATACTAGTTGAGATTAACTTAATTTTGTGTAAATTTATTTATAATATTTTAATCAATTAATAAATATATTGCTAACCATGCATCAGATAACATGCGCATTATCCAATTGATAAATCTTAAATATATGTATGATTTAAAATAAATTTGGTCGATTAATTTTCTGAGTTAATTAAAAAAAATTCTAAAAATTAAATATTAAGTAATGATTCTATTAATATCTAATCATTTACAACCATATTTAAAGAATTTCTGCTCATTCTTAATTAAACTAATCTTAGTTATTTTTTGGAAAAATTTTAGATCTTCAACTCAAAAGCTCATTTTTTAACAAACTGAATCAAGACAATGAAATTTATTTGAAGTTTTAAGGGTTTCAATTTTAAAGCTTAGAAAGTGAATACTGTGTTAAATTAAATTTAAGTAAAAAAAGCGACATATTTTCGTCAGGTTAATGCAGCAAATTTAGATCAATTTATAGTATAATTTTTATCTAAATTTTTAAAATGGTTGTATTCTATCATTAATATACAAAAAATTAAAGTGATTAATAATATCATTATTGATGTGATCAGTCTTGCTAAATAAAATATAATGATTACAATTCCAATAAACATTTTGGACGAGACCCATTCGATCTTTCTTTCTAAGTATAAAATTTTAACATTTAACAATAATTTTTTTTAAATTTCTAGGATTTATTTTTAAAAACTCTGTTAAAATTGAAATAAATATGTTTTTTATTATAATGAAATAAATTTTGCAACAATTTTTGTTCCAAACTCTATCGCCGCGGGAAATGTGATGGTAAAAAAATGCTCGAAAAACTGGGTAAAATTTTGGTTCACAAATTTCAAGTTTATAAAATGTTGGGCCAATAATCTTTCTAAAAATTAGCAAGATAATTTTAAAAATAAATAATGCCAAAAAAATCATAAATAATTAAAATAGCGTAGTTGCGTCATTTGTGCCAATTTTAGAATCACTTTACTTTTAGTTAAAAAAAATCTTACTTGAAAAAAAAATTAAAGCTATTTTAGATCAATTATGAAAGAAATTCAAAAGAAATTAAAATCAGTACTTTGAAGTTAAATTCAAACTGCAAATTCACCTGTAAAATTTTTGATAGCTTTGCTTGAAAAAAGTACAAGTTTCAGCAGTTCTTTTACTCAGTTAATTATATTGGGAAGCAAGAAATAAAAAATTTTTGAAAAAATGTCTTTTTCAAAATCTTTTTTGAAGTAAAAAGCCATGGTCTTATTAAAATTATCTGAGAATTTTTCTCTTAATTTAATTTGTAATTCTTGAGTATTCTTGAAAAAGTATAAAAAAAATCTTATGATAATAAGTTTTAAAAGGTGATTCCATTCGTAATTCAAAAAAATGGAGACTGGTCTGACCATTTTTAATGCTTTATTTTACATAACCAATTATTTAAAATAAAGAATTAAAAAAATTTGATTGAACTTTTTAATTTTTTAAACAAATTTTTACCAAAATTTTCCAAATTTTACTGAATTTTATCCTCACAAAATTCGTTTTTTACGTAAATTTACGTAAAAATCGGTAAATTTTTTGTTTCTCAATTTCTCTAACTCAATTTTTTTTAATTTGTTTAACTTGCTGAAAAAGTTTAAAATGGCCTATAAAAAAGTGATTATTTTCGCATTTTTGTTTCTAAGTATTTTTTCGAAATTTTAATAAAATGACCGAAATTTTCGAAATTTTTCGTAATTTAAACTTTTCTCATAAATGAATTATTTTTTAAAATTTCAAATAATCCTAGTATCAAATCAGCACTGTATTTTAAATAAAAAGTTAAAGATCCTACCCATAAAACATTATTTATTCTTAAAAAATTCGTACAAATGTCAGATTTGTGCTTAGGATGAGTATCTTGGTGAAGTCCAAACCAAAGTCGAATTCTCTCGTCCAAAATGGGAATAAATAAGGCATTGAGAAATTTGGTTCAAAAAACAAAAAAAAATATTAAAAGTGCCAAAGCTTAAGTTATGAAAGACCAAAACATGCTCTGTAAATTGTAGCAAATGCTACATCCTTTGTACCACCAATATGCTGATTCTGCAAAATTCTGCAATAAATCTGCAGAACTCAGAAAATTTTGAATTTAGTATATTATATTATATTATATTAAAAATCCAATTCAACTTTAAGTGGTGGTACAAGGGATGCATCAGTTGTTACAATTTACAGAACATGCTTTGGTCTTTCAGAACTTAAGCTTTGGTATTTTTAATATTTTGTTTTTGTTTTTTGTACCAAAATTCGGAGTTATGAAGTTCATTTGAATTCGATCGTTTCAATTCAGAAAAATTTGAATAACTTTTTTACTAAAAGAGATAATTTAGTTCTGTAAAATGCTTAATGTTTAAGCGACTTTGCTTAATCCGAAAATAAATGTCTGCACAGTTAATTAGAATACTTTTTAATGGCGTGAAAAATGCAGAAAATTGCAGAGTATTTTGCAGATCTATTTTACTGCATTAAGCAAATTCGCTTATAATTAAGCATTTTATAGAACCAAATTATCTCTTTTAGTAAAAAAGTTATTTAAGTTTTTCTGAATTGAAACGAACTTCACAACCCCCCAAAATTCACAATGCCAATTAATAATCGGACAGAATTTCTTAATATAATTTTGAATACTTGTTTTCTCTAAACACCTTTTTTGATGTGTATTTTAAATTTTCTATTAAATTAATTTTGTGTAAATAAAATCAAGTTTTTCTACATTTTACTCTTTTTAATTTTTACCAAAAATAACCAAAATTAACATTATTTTTGGTAAAAAATAGTTATTTTTAAAATCGTTTAAAAAAAAAAATTTAAATTTTCGATTTTTGAATAAAAAAAGCCGCTTTGAATTTTACCAAATTTTACCAAAATTGTCTTAAAATCCTGACAATTTACAAAATTTTTTGTAAAATATCTCTTTTTCACTTTTCGCATTTTACGTAAATTTTCGTATAATGTGATAAAATTTGGTTAATTTACAGTATTCACGTAATTTTTTGTAAAATATTTGTTTCAAATCACCACTGTAAGTCAATCTTGTCACAATTTTTCAAAAAAAAGTCTTAATGTCTTAGGATTCTTTAAATAAGAAATCATCTACTATAATTATTTAAATTTTGAACTCGATAGCAAGATAAATGTTAAATTTGTTTTAGATGAAATTTTTTTTTATACTTTGAAAAATTTTTTCTAAATGAATAAAAAATATTAAAATCAATTAGCGATGAATTGAATTTTTTGTTGGAATTTTTTTTTATTTAAATGAATAATTATTTAATTAATGCTATTCCGCGTTCCTTTATAAAAATTATACCTAAAACAATTTATCATCTTCTTTGATTTAAATGTCAAATAATAAATTTGCTTCATAAAAAGATGATCAGGAATAAAAGAAAAAAATTAAAATTAAAACTAAAGCTATCAGAAATTTAGATTCTTAAAAGTCAAAATTAACTGAAGTAAGACATAAAAGACCTTAGAAAATTATAAGAAATTTAGTCAAAAATATATTGAGACTGGATATCTGAAAAATATCGCCCCGATAGTTTTAAAGTCTATTTAGTTTCATTTACGAAAAAAAGCTAATAAATACATATATCAAAATCTATGGACTTTGAAAACCCTCGAAAACGTTTTTGACACATAATTGGTTTTGACCAGAATGTTAGTTTTCAAAATACTCCCAGATTTGGATTTTGCAAGTATCTTTGAGGACTTTTGACTTTAAAAAAATGAGATGGCAAACTTTATTCCTAATTTGAAAACTTTTTTAAAAGTTTTGTAATTAAAGCTAATAATAATGTTAAAATAATTAAACACTTTATTGAAATTTTCACGAAATAAATTTAGATTTCCATTTAATTTTTTTTCAAAACATTCCAAATTTACAAAATTTACCTTTTGTATTAAAATTGATTATAATTTTTTTTCAGACATCAGCTATCAAAAGATGTATGCTGATATAAGTTTATATAAAATTATTTAAAATCAGCTGATTCAGCTGATATGAATTTCCGGCACTATGATCGGCAGAAAATGGATCAAGCTTAAGTAAACTAATTCGACTTATGTTCGTATTTTCGTTTTTCTGTGTAAATTTTTAATTAAGATAACCTTAGCCTCTTTTTGGTTTGTTTTTATACTCAGATTTGTGAAATTTTTCAAATTCTCAAAAGGTTTTATTATATTACTTAGATTGAAAATCATTGGTGTTTAAATAATCAGAAGGTAAAATTGATTCAAAATTTTATGTAATTACTCTATTTTTTGATGACTTTTGGTAACATCACAATCTTCTTTAGAGCATGTTGATGAAAATTAAGATAAAACTTATTTTTTAACCAGTCATCAAAATTTTAGAAATTTTAGAAATTTCAGCAACAAATGTTTTTTATTCTAGTTTAATGTATGAAAAATAAAATACAAATTTCAAATTTTTTTTTCTCCTCGAGCTATTTCAAACTAAAAATGAACCATTTTTTACCCAGAATAAAGTTCTTTTTTTAAATGTTATTTTAACATGTGATTTATAAACAACTATAGTATATGCATTATTTATTTTAGATTTTATAGTGAGATCAAACTCCTTATTTTCAGTGAAATAAATGCGAAACGTTTGGAAAAATTTCACTCATTTTACTCGACCGATAATGCCTTTTAAACAACCAAACTGCTTAACACAAGAACATGCGACCAGGCTAATTCAAAATGTTGATAACTTTCTATTTGACTGCGATGGAGTAATATGGAACTGGCCAAAGCCGATTGAAGGCGCTGTGGCATTTATTAACAAATTGAAAGAGTTGAACAAAAAATGCTTTTTTATTACCAATAATAGCACCAAAACACGAGAAATGGTCATGGATTTGTTGGTGAAAATAGGTATCTCGAATGTTGTTTTGGATGATATTGTATGTACTTCATGGATATTGGCACAGTATTTAAAATCGATTGACTTTAAAGATAAAGTATATGTAATTGGAAGTGGTGCAATAGCGACAGAATTAGAAAAAGAGTCTATAAAACACATTGGAATAGGTCCTAACCATGAACAGATTCCTGATCCTGCGAAATTTGATTATGCTAGTTTGATAAAACTAGATCCCGAGGTTAAATGTGTGGTAGTCGCTTTTGATCATTATTTCAATTACCCAAAAATGGTAATCGGAACATCTTATGCACGCCGCAAAGATTGTCTATTCATAGCAACAAATGATGATGCTCAATTTCCTACCGGAACTTCGCATGTTATAATTCCGGGTACTGGATCGTTTGTGAACGCTATGAAAACAAGTGTAGGCAAAAATCCTATAATACTTGGAAAACCTCATAGAACTATGTGGGAGGTTTTGGAAAAAGTTCACAAATTGGACTCAAATAGGTCAATAATTATCGGAGATAGACTTGATACCGGTTAGTTTATTTAATTCAAAACAAATTTCACTAACTTAAATTTTCTTTGTATTTTAGATATAGCTTTAGCGGCAAATTGCTCTCTAGGATACAGTTTAGCTGTGTTAAGCGGTGTTACAGATGAAGAAATGATTCAAGATTATGCCAAATCATTGGAATCTGAAAAATTAAGCAATGATGAAGCTAAGTGTGTGCCAGATTTTTACGCAGAAAATCTTGGAACATTTGAAAAGTTTATTAGGGAACATAGTTAATATTTAAAAATTTTAAAATTTATATAATTTTTAAATCAGTTCAATTCATGGCTGAGATTTAATCTTAACTATTATCATAGCATTATTTAAAGGTTATTTAAATTATTTATAGTTAATAAAGATATTTAAAATATAAATAAATTTAAAATCATATCTGATTCTTTTAAAATGATCCTTTGGCGCACATAAACCTTTAGCTCGTTCCACAAGAGCTCAATTGGATTTATAAAATTAATTGCGTTCCACTTCTATTTCTTTAAAATTTGGATTAATTGAAAAAATTTCTAAAAATTCGTTTTATTTTAATCTGTTTGTTACCGCATCTACCCGATACTGTAACTTGACTCTAGAGGTCTATGGGGATAAGGATGAAATTTAATAATTAGTTTGAAATAATTATTTAGAATATTTATTTAAAATAAGAAAACAGTTTTAGAAATAATGAGAAATAGTTGAGTTTGGCCTAACTTAACTTTTTTGGAAGATATTCGAATAAAATCGAATTTCTAGAATATCGAAACTCATATTTATAGTCCAACAAAAGCTAAGTCTTAATTAAAAAATAATTAAATCGATAAGACTACAAAAATCAAAAGCACACATCAATAAAAATATAATTAAAAATAGATTAAAATACAATAATAACCAGAACGATCAATCATTTAAAAATAGATAAATTTTGACTATTCAAAGATATAATTAGGTTATTTAGTCTGCCAGTAACAGATCTCCCCCGTTAAAATTGTCATAGTCCCTATGACGCTCTTCCATGTAAAATTTGGGCTAATTCTGCTAATGGGAGTATGCCATTTGACTGTTGATTGTTCATAAGGCATTTAGTATTACATATTCTGACAAGTTTTAGAATTACAAATATATTAAAGACTGCTAGAATAAATGTTACAATAACAAAAAATATTATAAATGAATTAAATTGTTTTTTAAAATTTAAAAATTTAAATTCGAAATAATGATGAGATTCCGAGGTTTCAGTTACTGATGCACTATTGATTTCGTCAGTTGGTAAATTGTAAAAATTGCCGTTGATATCGTTAGCTCCATTTATGTCATGAAATTCTTTGACAAAGTCATACCCTTGTACAATTTCTTTATGGTGAAAGTAATTTAAACTCGAGAAATTGAAATGATCAAGTTTAATATCTTGAACAATTACGTTATTTAGTTTGAATTCTTTTATATTATTACCGACTCTAACTAGGGCCCATTTGTTTGAAGGTAATATGATTCTATCGCTAACTCTTCTACAATTTATAGTATTCGAAAAACTTTTTATAAAGTTATTGTTTGTTAGAAAAGCGTTTATTGTTTTGTTATTTACTGAAATTAGAACAGGTATTTCTACAAAGCAAGAATTTGTTTGTAAAATTTCGATTTCTTGTACTTTATAACATGGAGGAATAAACAAAACGTTATTTTTTGAGTAAACAACTAACTTGTTTCCCATGAAGTCATATATCGTATGAAATGAATTTTAGATTGACGCCAAAATTTTTAGTTGATTTGTGAATAACGAGCAAAATTTTAGAAGATTTCTTTCATGTTCGTGCATTATTTGTTCTTCTACATTGTAGTTCAGATAGTCGTTTTCGGCAATCATTAGATCGTTTATGTCTCTAGGCGTTATAATATTATTATCATCTCTTGCTAAAGGAAAAGATGCTAATATTTGTGCTATTTTACTAGATACCGGTGGTTCGAAAACTAGAAAAAGTCCATCCGTCGTGGGGTAAAGTTCTAAACCATAATCATCTATTGGGTTAGAAATTTGAAACAAATATTTGTGAACTAGTGAGTAAATTAGATTATTTTTCCTAATAAAATTGTGTCCAATAAATATTGTTTTAAGTGGGTTCTTCTTTACTATGGAATTGTTCCAGACGATCACGGAGTCCGACAATTTACAAAAAAGATCTTTAGGTTTGCACGAATTTAGACCATTATTAAATAGTGTTGCATTTAGATGATCGCTTACTATATGTTTTTTATGGTATCTGCAAGCAAAATTTTCGTAAGTTACGTCTCTGTTCCATTGAAATTCACCTTGCGGAATTTCGTTATACGAACAACTGTTATCGTTACAGTTCATACTTTTGCCGTTACATTTATTGAATTCTATCATATCTAAGCATTGATTTCTACTTAGTTCTATAGCTTCCTGTTTAAAAGATTCTTTTGTTTGAAAAAATAACGATTGATTTAAATGTCTAATATTTTTCTTCATGTAACATTGATAACCAAAATCATTCATAACGAAATCAATTTTTGATAAGATCCGAATGGTTAGATTTCTAGTTTTAACATTCATTTGGTTTAGTTTGGGATTAATGCAATTAAAGTTTTGGTTAATAATTTGATTGTTGTCATTTATTTGACAATATGTAAAATCGTCTTTAATTTTTTGACAAAAAACAGAATTAAAAATAAAGAAATACATCAATATCGTAAAAAGTAGGTTGCTATTCACTTGCGGTTTAGTTTTTGTCGTTTTACGTTTATTAATTTTTAATGTGTTTAGGTAATCGTCTTTCAGCGATTTGTCAACTAGTGAACCTTTTAACCAACTATTATCTGAAATTGGTTTACCTTTCCACTTAATGAGGTATTTGTAACCTCTTCCAATCTTTCTATGATCTAAAATTTTTTCAATTTTATCAATATCCTGAAGATTATCTATTTCCTTATTTTTTTCGAATTGTTCGGTAAGTTTCAGTCTCCATCTAGGGTAACTATCTTTTAGTTCATCTCCTTTTAGGTCTGTTAAAACATAATTTCCGTAATTTGTTTGGCTTTTAATAATGTATGGACCGTCGAAGATAGGTTTAAACTTATCCTGTATTTTTTCCGATTTGATGAATACTTGGTCGTTAGGTTTTAGAAAATTGTAACTTACATTTTTTTGTTTATTTTGTGTGGTCGTTTGTTTATTTTGTGCTTTATGAAGATTTTGGACTGCATTAGGTATGATTTCATCTTGAAGTTTTTGGATTTCAGCTGTCCTTCTTATAAGTGCCGATTCATCATCTTCACCATTTTTAATTTCCCATGATCTTATTGAATTCATTTTTCTTCCGAATAACATTTCATAGGGGCTAAATTTTGTTGATGAATGGTTTCTTGTTCTGTATGCCATAAGAACGTATGGCAAGTATTTATTCCAGTTTTCTGGGTCTTGTGCCGATTGTTTTCTAAGTGCAGAGACTATGGTTTGGTTGACTCTCTCAGTTTTTCCGTTTGTTCGCGGATTGTATGCTGAAGTAATTCTTCTTTTAATATCGAACTTTTTGCAAAGTTCGTCAAGAATTTGGTTAACGAATTCTGGTCCTTTGTCAGAAAGAAATTCGGATGGTGGTCCGAAAGTTGAGATAAATTCCAAAATCTTTTCGGAAATTTCAATTGCTGTTTTTGATTTGATTGGGTAGGCAAATACAAAATTTGATAGGTGTTCAATTATGATTAAGAGTCCTATATATCCATCGACTGTTTTTGGGAGTCCGAAAACTAAATCGATGCCTATCCTATCGAAAATCGATCTAATAGGTAAGGTCAATGCAGGGTGGTCTATTACCTTTGATTTATCAAAACGAATGCAAACATTGCATTTTTTGATGAAATTTTCGATTTCATCTTTCATAGCTTTCCAATAAAATTCTTTTGATAGATTTGTGTAGACAGTCTCTGTTTTAAAATGACCTAGGTTATGTGAATTTGCTATTATATCTTTTCTGTCCTCTATTTTTGGTACTAAGAGTTTAAAAGATTCGTTTAAGAGTTTTCTGAAATAAAGTGTGTCTTCTTCTTTTAACGTAAAGTGTCTAGAAAGTCTACTTACACGTTTAACTTGTTTTTTCGACGATCCTTCGGGATGTCTATTATACTTGAGAAAGTGTAATAAATGCGAATCTTGGTACGGGTCAAGATATTTTGTTGATAAATCTTCGTCGTTGTTATCGGTTAATTCTGCGATCATGACTGGACGACTGAGTGCATCGACGTTTGAATGTAGTATTCCTTTTCGATGTATTATTTCAAAATTAAACGTTTGTAAAAGTATTGACCATCGTGTTAATCTAGCATTTGGGTTATTTATAGTTAATAGCCATTTTAGTGCATAGTGGTCAACGATTATCTTGAACTTTTTACCGTAAAGGTAAGTTCTAAAGAAATTAACCGCCCAAACTACAGCTAAGCATTCGAGTTCTGTAATTGAGTAGTGTCGTTCGCTACCTTTTAATAATCTTGACGCGTAGAAACAAACATATTCGTTTCCATTATCATCGGTTTGTGTGAGAATCGCTCCAAGTGCAATTGTGGATGCGTCTGTAAATAGTCTAAATTCTTTATTGAAATCTGGTTGTCTGAGAATCGGGTAACTAGTAAGTTTATTTTTTAGATTCTCAAACGATACCGTACAGCAATCAGACCAAATCCATTGCATTTTTGGTGATTGAAGCGCGTGAAGTGGCGCTGCAATTTTAGCGTATCCTTCTACGAACCTTCTGTAATAGTTCGTTAGACCTAAAAATGATTGTAGCTGCTTAAGAGTTCTTGGCTCTTTAAAATTTTTAATAGCTTTAATTATTTCAGGATCCATTTTTAATCCGTCTTTATCGATTATGTGTCCTAAGATTTTTATCGACTCTTTCATCCAGCTACATTTTTCTGGATTTAATTTGAGATTATATTCTCTTAGCTTATCGAATACTTGTCTTAATTGATGTAGATGATCTTCGACGTTGTCCGAAAATATAACTATATCATCAATGTAAACTTGACAGAATTCGAAATTCCCTAAAATTTGTCGCATTAGCATACTGAAAAATGCAGGAGCATTACGTAGACCGAAAGGCATTTTATTGAACTCATATATTCCGAAGGGAACAATAAATCCTGTTTTATGTTTACTGTCCTCGCTAAGTCCTATCTGGAAATAACCTTTCCGTAAGTCTAAATGAGTGAAAATTTTACCTTTTGACAGTTTGTCCAAAATGTCGTCAATACGTGGTAAAGGATGTAGAAATGGCTTTGTCATTGAGTTAAGTTTTCTGTAATCTACGACAAATCGAGAGCCACCTTTTTGTTTGATTAGAAATGCTGGAGATGCCCATGTACCTGCTTTGCCTGGTCTTATTATTCCGGCATCAAGCATTTTCTTTACTTCCGCTCTTAATTCGTCGTTTACTGAATTTGCTTGTCTATAAGGATTTGACATTACTGGAGTTTTTGTTGTCGTTTCGATGTCAAACTTGACATTTTTACATTCTTTTAAATCATTTAGGCCTTTTGCGAAAACATCTTCGTTTTGTTTTAGAAAGTCATCTAGAACTTTCAAGTTTGTCTGTTTTAATTCGAATTTAGCTTCACAGTCTATAGTTTCGTCTGAAAAAATGTCATCTGGTTCTTGGTCGGCTAGGTAAGCGTTTATTTCCGTTTCGACGTCAGATTCTTCTTCTGAATCGAGTTTAACATTTTTTCCTGGGATTTTTAGGATTCTTCTAGCTGGATCTAAAACTACTTTTGTTTGGTCGAACCAGTCTAAACCTAGTAAGACTTCGATATGACTGACGTTAGTTATTATAAGTGATAAGTTAGCGACCGTTTCTTCCACTTTTAATTCGATTTCTTCTGTTACACCGATAACTTTATTAGTTGAACCGTCTGCTGTGTTTATTGATTTATCCGAAGCTAAAATATTTAAGCCTAATTTTTTAGCTGTATTTAATCCTATAATAGAAGATGAAGCTCCAGTATCAAATACTACTTCGACTTCTTTGTCTAGAATAAAGCCGGTGTGTTTTAGCAGATCGTTTGTTTTTGTCAAATCTTCGACAGTCATTGCGTTTTTGCTATAATTACTTTTATCCTTACGTTCTAATTTATTTCTTTTATTATATTTCTCTTTTTTGTCAATGCTACGACGACGATTATTATTTTTGTGGCATTGGTTTATATAGTGTCCTTCTGAGCCACATCCATAACAGACTATTTTCTTTTTATCCCTAGGTTTCTTACTATACTTATAATCGGATTTGTATTTTTGGTCTTTTTTATGTTTATAAGGGTATGGCTTATTTCTCAATTTAACTTTAAAACCTGATTTCGAGCTTGCGAAAAAGATATCTGAGGTTTTTGGATTTTCCGACATCTTAAATGCTTCGTAATTCTCAGCTACTTCTATTGCTTCTTCTAAAGTCTTTGGTTTACAGAATTTCACGTAGCCTGACGTAAGACCTGAAAGACCATCTGTAAAATAACTAATTTTATCAGTTTCATCCATACTACTTATTTGATTCATTAATATCCTAAATTCGTTTAGATAGCTGCTAATATCTCTATTAGCTTTTAGATTCTTTAATTTTTCTCTTAACTTAAATTCGTGGTCAGTTGGTTTGTATTTTTTAGTCATATGTTCGCAAAAATCAGACCAGCTAATGACCTTTTTTGTTTTTTTCTAAGGCTTGAAAGTTATGAAGTGCGACATCTCTTAAAAATGAGCTTGCCTGAAGAACTTTTTGTTCATCATTTATTATACCACAACCCTTAAATACTCTATCAACAGTATAAAGCCAATCTTCAACTCGTTCCTTATCTGTGCCATGAAATTCCTTAATTGTAGTATTTATTTTTAAAGATGAAATCCCTTTATGACAAGTTTTTGTTTTATCTACGTATTTAGAGCGGGATTTTCTCTTTTCTAATTTCCTATATTTATCTTTTTTCGTTTCTTTTTTTGATTTTCTATCGCGGGTACTTTCTCTGCTACTGCTAGTAGATGATGAACTGCTTTCTGTCTCACTACTGCTCGGACTTGTGGAAGTTTCGGATTCAGATTGACTAACTTCCGAATTCTCACTTGAGTTTGACTTATCAGAATATTCTACTCTTTCTAATTTAAAGTTAGTTATTTTTGGTGTTTTTTCCATCGTTTTAGTTTCATTTAAGATTCTTTCTTGATTAAATGGAACATTATCCTCTTTATTTTTTACTGTGGATTCAAGCAAATTCGTATTAGTGTTCGAAAAAGACATTTCGTATCGAGGATCGAATTTGTAAAAATTTTCCTTGTAGGGGCTATTTAGATATTTAGATGATTTTTCTAAGAGCTTAATCTTATCTGATAAGGAATTTCTTTGAGTAAGAAGTTCGTTTTTCATTTCGAAAAGACTTTCGTTTTCACTTTTTAGCCTCCTGTTCTCGTTTTCGAATCTAGTCGACGCCTCTTTTTCTAATTGTAATTCGAATTCGGCGTCTTGTTTCTTATCTAATAATTCATTTCTGCTAACTTTAAATTGTTCTAATTCTATGTTTAAGTGATTATATTTTATCTGGAGAGAGATTAACTCGCTTTCTTTAGTATTAAATTCTTTTTGAAAATAGTTTTGGCTTTTTAAAGCTTCTTCTTTTTCTTTATTGACTTTATCAAGACTCCCTTTAAGATTGCTACATTCTTCTTCGGATTGTTTTAGTAATTTCTCAACTTCTTCTTTTTCCTTGTTAGAAGTAGTAATTTCGAGATCCTTCTCATCAATTACTTTCTGAAATTTCTTTATTTCATTACTTAATTTTTTATTCTCCTCATCCTGAGTCGACTCTTTTTCTCTTACGAGGTTTTCAACCTTCTTATTTAGAGTATTTGCATCCTCTCTAAATTTATCTATGGTTTTTTCAGCTTCTTTTAAAAGCTGGTCTTTCTCATTGTAACTGGTTTTTAATAATTCGTACTTTCGTAATGTAGAAGTTTTTTCCGAATCTAACCTTTCTGCATCTAATTTATGCGAATTTAATTCAACTTTTGTTTTATCTAAAAGTTTTTCGCATTCGCCTAAACATTGTTTAATTGCGATTAGTGATTTAGCATCCTCTTCTCTTTCTTTTTTTATTTCTTTAATGCCGGCTTCGAGTCTGATGCATAAATCATTTAACTGGGTTTGACCTAGCTGATCGAAACCCTCTGGTAATTCGAAAATTGCTCTAACTGGCATGTTTCTATTAACCTTGTGTATATTTATCTATATACTTATCTTTATTTTATTATTTAATAAATATATTTAATCTAAATTTCCCCTAAACTTTCACTTAAAGTTTAAAATGTACCGCGTTTAAAATTTCTTATTTCTTAATTCTAAATTCCTAATTCTTAATTCTTAATTCTTAATTCTGAATTCTAAATTCTCTAATTCTTAATTCTTAATTCTTAATTCTTAATTCTTAATTCTTAATTCTGAATTCTAAATTCTCTAATTCTTAATTCGCTGCTACCAAATCTGTTACCGCATCTACCCGATACTGTAACTTGACTCTAGAGGTCTATGGGGATAAGGATGAAATTTAATAATTAGTTTGAAATAATTATTTAGAATATTTATTTAAAATAAGAAAACAGTTTTAGAAATAATGAGAAATAGTTGAGTTTGGCCTAACTTAACTTTTTTGGAAGATATTCGAATAAAATCGAATTTCTAGAATATCGAAACTCATATTTATAGTCCAACAAAAGCTAAGTCTTAATTAAAAAATAATTAAATCGATAAGACTACAAAAATCAAAAGCACACATCAATAAAAATATAATTAAAAATAGATTAAAATACAATAATAACCAGAACGATCAATCATTTAAAAATAGATAAATTTTGACTATTCAAAGATATAATTAGGTTATTTAGTCTGCCAGTAACATGTTTTTCCATTAAAATATTAATTAAAAAAAAAACTAATATTTTATAAATTAAGTACAAATTATTTCAATGAAATTTATTAATAATAGATAAAAATTTTTCAAGTTATTTCATCATTAAAAATTTTCCACTTAATATTAAAAAATCATTAAAATAACACATTAGGAAGGACATAGTTTTGCCATCCGGTTTTTAGATTTTAATCAAAGTTTTAATTTAAGATGTGTTTTCTAAATTCGTATATTATCTAAAACTAAAGTGCTCCAGTTGTGACATGGGCTTTTATTTTTTACAACAGTAACGTAAGCTAACCAATTTAGATAAAATAATTAACTTACTAAATTTAGCCGAAAATTAAGTTAAATTTTATGAAAATATTTAAAAATTTTTAATACTCAAATTTTAAATTTTTTTTAATATCACAGACGGTCAGATCAAAAAATGAATATTTGAAGAATCTATAAATTGTGTCAAAATTTTTTCGTTCATTGATCAATTTTTGATCCAATAAATAAGATAAAAATTTTTAATTTTTTGTTTTGCTTGATAACATTGGTCATTGAGGATAGTACCAATCGTTACAGAAAGCACGATAGATTATTTGATTATTTAAGTTTTTATTTGTTTTTATAATATCATGTTTTTTAAGAATATAGATTTGATCAAAAAATTTTAAAATGAAAGTTTCTTACAAAATGATGAAAAAGATGGAAATTCTATAATCATTTTTATTTTAAAATAAGTCTGAATTTTATTCGTGATCAGCTTTTTCCTTTGCAAATGATTTAACACTGATTCTAAACGAAAAATTCTCAAGTGAGAAAAAAATCGATTTTTCAATTTTTTTGAAGTTTATCAGTTATAATTTTTAATTATTTTTTTAGTTTCTTATATTAAATGAAATTGTATCGAAAGGTGTTTTTTTCTTATTTTGAATTTTGCCTCTCACGAATGCTTTGGTTAACAAAAAAAAAAACTTTGATAAATAATTTAATAGAAATGAAAAGAAATAAAAATTTTGTTAATGCTCTTTATAATTGGATCAAAGAATGCAGTAAAATACTGTATTTTTTATTCAGGGCTTCTTTATTGTGATATTGCTTTTGTTAAATCTGCACTAATACTTATAATTCCTAAAAGAATTCAAATCTAGAACTGAGTCAAACGAAAATTTAAAATTAGAAAATGCACTTATGACTAAATGCATTTTAAAGCTTTTTGAGTGTATTTTCTTAAAAAAATTAATTTCAATTTAGTGCTTTGTAAATATATGTGCCGTAAATCAATTAAAATTATTTTCTTAATGTTATCAAGAACATGACAAGTTTTTTTTTAATTTTTATTTATTAATTAAAAAATAAGAGAAGCTGTTAAAAATAACTTCCATTGATAACAGAACAGTTAAGTTTGTAAATAACGGGTGTAGAATAAAAAATGCCACAAAAATTTAGTTTAATTTGCTATAAGAGTGGAAGACCTTTCCCAATTTTTTTCAAAGTTTAAAATCAGGCTGACCCTAGCTTTAAAATAAATAAAAATTTTATATTATAAAGTTGAATTTTCGATAAGTTGATTGTAAAAAATGTACGAAACCATCAAAAAAGATTTGTACAGCTTTGAAAAAAGTAATCAAAATTTGCCAAAAGCTGAAGTTGTAGGCCAATTCGCTGGTCTTGGATACAAAAAACGTTCTGTTTATCGTTGGCTAGATGTTATAGAAAAAGATTAAACTTTCAAGAGAAAAAAAGGTACTGGTAGATCTGCTAAAATTGCCACAAAACTAATGGTTGCTAAACTTAGAGCCTATTTCAATCATAAATCGGATCGTTTGCAAAGAAAGATGGCTTGAAAGTTTAATTGTCACTATGCCTACATCGGAAAGATTTTAAAGAAGTTATTTTAAAGATGTTAGAATTTAAAATTTTAAAAACATCAAAAAGTATAAAAAACGCAAGAGACTTCATTTAAATGCTAACCAGGAGAAGGCAGCCAGGCCAAATTTTCGTCGAATGCATTTAAAATAAAGCAGATATGAATTTATAATTGATGACAAATCATATTTCACTCTTGGCAACACCACTCTGCCAGGAAATAAAATTTTTTATAGCAGTAACGTTAGCAAGACGCCGGAGAGTGTAAAAAACAAGTACGCTAAAAAATTTGAAGAAAAATTAATGGTCTGGTTGGCTATTTCACAAAGCGGAGCAAGCGAACCATATTTTGTACTTAGTGGTTTAGCGGTCATACAACATGTCTTAATCATTCATTCTAACAAATTCAAAATACCAGGATTTATTTTAACATGTTAGGGTTCAATATGTTCAAAATGTTTGATGCAAAAATAATAGAAAAAAATTTGACCTATATAAATTTGACAAAGTTTATTTAGAATATTAAAAAAAATGTTTGACTAATTATTCAATTAATTAATTAAAATTAATACTCAATTATTAAAGATATATTTTTCAAAAAATAAATTTTTTTCTTTCATTTTAGTCATTTAATATATCACAAATTTTTTTTTTCAAAAATTACGTATTTGTTTGAGCGCCTGTTAGATTCACCAGTTGAAAGTCTAATATTAAGATTTTCTGTATGAGATTGTTCTAACTTTAAACAGTCAATTAAACTTAGTAAGTGAGGATGGGACTTGAATATTGTTGCTTGAATACCACAATGCCAACCTTCTTAGTGATTATTAGTCCTTGGAAGACCTATTTTAGTCCTTTGAAAAACATTCCAAAACTCTAAATCATATCGCAGATTTTTTCTTATTGACATTCGTCCTCGTCCCATTTTACCAATTTAATATTCCCCGAAATAATTATAAAGATCTTTTAAATTTGAAGGTGCTGAACTTTTTAATTCGAGGAATATCTAAAACAAAATCAATAGGGACAAAAGCTAGACAGGCCAACATTTTACAAAAACGACGAGTTAGATTGTCATTGTCTATTTCGTTATATTCAGCTGCTAGACCAAGAGATTGAATATGACAAAAAATTGCTTTTTTAAAATGAAAAAAACAACCGTATGTTGTAGTTTCTGGGAAAATACACTCGATGGAATTACCAACTTTAAAATCACTTGAAATAGTATCAGGATCCGATTTAACTTTAGACTTAATAAACTGAAAAAATTTTTCATAGACTGTTTCTTGTTTACTTGTAAATAGGCCATAAACTAATGGCAAAGATTTTCCTTTTTTTTAAATGTACAAAGAAACTAATTGTGTGAAAATTAAAGGTACCGCATCAAAGGTCCAATCGCACATCCAATTTTTATACTCTTCTAAAAATGCTAAATTTTTTTCGATATTAAAAATCAGAGTTCTTTAAAAGTCACAAGTCTCAAGTCAAGTCCAAGTCCGGACTTTTTTTGTTTTTTTCTAAAGCCCCACCAAAGACTTTAATTTTTTTTTTCAAAAAAAATGAAATAAATGAAAAATTGAATAAATGAAAAGTTGAATAGTTGAATCAGTTTTAAAAAGGAATAATAGAAAAATTGTATAGTTGAATAGTTGAATAGTTAAATTAGTTAAAAAAAAAAAGAATAATTGAAAAGTTGAAAAATTGAATAAATGAAAAGTTGAATAGTTGAATTAGTTAAAAAAAAAAAGAATAATTGAAAAGTTGAAAAATTGAATAAATGAAAAGTTGAATAGTTGAATTAGTTAAAAAAAAAAAAAGAATAATTGAAAAGTTGAAAAATTGAATAAATGAAAAGTTGAATGAGTTATAAAAAAGAAAAATTGAAAAATTGAAAAGTTGACTAGAAGATATTTAAGTTGTATAATACAAATTATTGTCCATGAATGCATTTTTTATTCTACACTCGTTACATGCGCCTTAAAGCAATTAAAATTGTTTACTTTATGATATCAAGAACATGACAAATTTTTTTTTTAATTCTTTATTTATTAATTAAAAAATAAGATAAGCTGGTAAAAATAACTTCCAGCGATAACAGAATAGTAAAGTTTGTCTTTAACAAATAAACTTTAAAAATTCATTCAAAAACAAAAAATAAAAACAATATAAATAGTAACAAATTCTAGTCAAAGTCAAATCGAAAATCAGCCAAAACAAAAGAGCTTAATTCATTCTTAAAAGAAATTTTTTTTGTTCAACAATAACTAAAAAAAAACACGGCTTTAAAAAATCAACAAAAAAACTGTTTGTTAAATAAATTTTGAAAAATTGAGATATTGTCAAAGAGTCCATTGCGAACAACTTTCAATACCAATCGACCAGTCAATTCCGATCCAAACAATACCTAAATTTTACAATAGCAAAAAAAAAAAAACAAATTACAATCGAATAGATTTTTTTGTTCATTTTTAAAAAATGTTCTCAACAACATCGAGAATTGAAAAAATCCACTAAAAAAATGTAACCATGGGAAAAACAATGTGGGACAAAAATTCCCGCTCGCCTAAAACTTTGTTCCATTTTTTTTGATCAACAAGCAAAATTGCCAGCTGCTGTCTACTCAGATCCGAACTAAAAAAAAGTAAATATTTGCGGAAAGCCAATTTCCAGTCTTGCAAAAAAATAACAATCTAAATTTTGATTAACAATTCTCTTCAATTAAACAAGTCCGAGTGTGTGGACTCGACAAAAAAAATTTAAAAAATTTCAACAACATTCAAATAAACAATAGAAAAAGAAAAACAACAATTCAATAAATCTGAACTTTAAAAATTAAACCATGATTAATTTGAAGTTGTGGCCGCTTCACCAAATCGAGCTTCTCTCTAAAAACCATTAAATGCATTTATACTGTTTAGAACATTGTTCGACGAGGCTTGAGTACTGGAATAAATAGATGAATTGTTGTTGGCCAAACTGGGCGACTCTTGGTTGAGAGGCGCAGGACCACTCTGGCCGTTGTACTTGTACACGTAGATCCTGTAGTCTTTGCTGGCGAGCACAATGGAGCCGTCGTCCATGAGGCCCACGTCGAAACACTGGGCATGCTTGACCTTGGACTCGAGGGCCGTGATCATGTGACCCTCCTGGTTGAACACAGTCAAGTTGAAGTTGTTGTGGTTGTCGGCGACGAGCACTTCGCCGCTCGAGTTGATGCCGACGCCGATCGGGTAGTTGGTGATGCCCTCGCCGCCTATTTGACGCAGAAAGTGTCCCTCGTAGTCGAAGACCTTGATGCAGTGGGCCCGGTTGTCGCTGATGAATATTTCGTCGCGGTCGTTCGAGCAGCAGCAGCCGTTCGGAAACTCCAAGTACTTGGCACAATTGAACTTGTGGAGCACGGTGCCCGTCAGATCGAAGATGATCACGCGCATCACCTTGCACTCGACCACAATGATTCTGTTCTTGGAGTCGACGCAGACGCCGCGCGGATGCTGCAGTATGTTGGCGCCAAACTTGCGGATAAATTGTCCGTACTGGTTGTAGATTTGAATTTGATGGGTTGGCGAACGTTCGGTGACCACAATGTCGCCCGTTTGCTTGACCACTGCCACCCGGTTCGGGTACAGCAATTGGCCCTCGCGTTTGCCGCACTCGCCGAACTTGAACTTGAAGCGGCCATCGCTGTCGAATATTTGGATGCGGTGCGAGTTGGTGTCGGCCACAATGATGTCGTTGTTGGCGCCGATCGAGACCCCGCTCGGCTCCGTGAACTGACCGTCGGTGACGCCGAACTCGCCAAATTTACAGCTGTACGTCATTTTTAGACGCTTTATTTGCGACTTGGCCGGCAATGGGTTGGACGCCGCCGCCGACAAACTCGACTCGTCGTACGACGATGCCGCCGCCGTCATCTCAAAGTTGCCGTGCTGGTCGCTTGACGACAGAGTCGATGATGACGACAACATGGTCGCGTTCGAGCTTAGACTCGACTGCCGCGAGCCCTCCTCTATCTGGTCGAATGGCGACGAAATTTTTGTCTGATTTTTTGGACCCGCCGACGACGACGACGCCACCACAGACGACCACGACGCCGCCCGGTTGCTCGAACCGCTGCTGCTCTGCTGCTGCTGCTGCTTTTGACCTTGACCTTGACATTGACCTTGACCTTTAGATGTCAAATTTTGGCCGCCTGTTTGCTGACCGGCGCCGCCCATTATTTGCTTGCTGTTCATGTTGGACACAAACTGGTCGATTAGATAGTCGGCGCTGGTGGCCGAGTACTGTTCGTGCATGTCCGAATAAAAGTTGACGTTCGAATTGAGCGCTTTTTGTCTGTACGATTGATTAGATGCGTCGGTGGGCTCGGCGGCCGAGTTGTTGCAGCGAATGTAGCCGAACGACTGGTTGACCATTTCGTGGATGTTCTGCAAATTGGTCACGAATTCAATTGACATGAATCGTTGGGCATCGCTGGCCTCATTGTCCGTTTGGTCGTTGTCGCCGATGGCGGACTTTTTGCACGGCTCGTCACTCGACTCGACACACTTGGCCGAGCCGTTCTTGACACCACCGCCGCCGCCGTTCTGCTTGAGCAAAAATTGAAAAATGGCGTGCAGTTCTTTGAGCAGATTTTCGCGCTTTTCGCTCAACACTTGAACCCAGTAGCCGAACGTTTTCTGGATATCGTTCTCGATCTGAAATAGCCGCGACTGCTGCTGCAACTGAATCTGCTGGTTGGCCTTGCTCTGCTGCTGCTGCTGTTGCTGTTGCTGTTGCCGCTTTAGAAGCGAGCCGTGGTCGACGTGATCAAAATTGAAGGCGTCGAGCATAAAGTTGTTTTTGGACTTGTTGAATTGGTCCAGGCTGATGGGAGAGCTTTTTGAGTAGGTGGCGATTTGGGGCGACGAGTTGGTGGTGGTGGTGGAGGACGACGAGCTGGACGAGGCCGACGACGGCGTCGACGACAAGTAGCCGGTCTTGAACGGCGCCGCGTTGAACTCGATCGAAGCAGAGGACGAGTTGGCCGAGGCTGCGAAGTGCGAGCTGGCATAGTTGGGCACTAGTGAGTCGATGCCGTCGTTGGGCACGATGGTCTCCTGGGAGCAAATGGGGCAGGTGATGATCGCGTAGCCGAGGCCCTTTAGCTCGGTCTGGATGCACGCCGACTGCACCAGACACGGCTGACAGAACGAGTGAAAGCAGCCGACGAGAGTCTTGCCGTCGAGCATGGGCTCGATGCCGCAGTGGCCGCATCGCTGCTGGCCCGAGTTTGGCTGCCCGCTTCCAGCGCCCAAGTGCTGCTTCAGGCCGCTCATGTCGAACAGAGCCGACTTGAGCATCAGCGACTCGTTGTCGTACAGCGAGTAGTTGTGCGGCAACAGCGAGCTTTTTTTGAACAAGTCTGCGCTAAGATTCAGCAAGTTGGTCTCCATGGGGTCATAGCCACCGCCGCCGCCACCACCGCCGCCAAGATTCAACTCGTCGCTGGGCGACATCGGTCGGTTCGAGCTCATGTACGACGACCCGACTAGCTGCGCTGCCTTCGATGACATTGTTAATTTGGTTTAAAGGGTTTTTTTGTTGCTTTCGTTTGAGTTGGATTTTTTGTTTGTCATCAAAATATGAAAACGGAATGGAATTAAATATTTTGTCGAAAATCGAAAGTGCCAAAAATCGATATTTTTTTTTTATTTTTTTTCTCTTCCTTGTTACTTTATATTTTTCTTCTAGAAATCTAAATAATAAAATATTGATTACAAATTATTTATAATATCATTAGCTGTTTAATGAATTTTGAAATTTAGAGCATGGAATAAAAGAGAGATATTGAGAAAGAGAGAGAGAGTGAAAATAATTTATATTTTTTTTTGAATGGGTTCAGATGGTTTAGGCTGCGATCAGATCGATGAGCATTTTGAGAAATTGTACAATTCCATTCTCGTAAAATAGCATTGAATGAAAAATTTAAATTTTATCCTATTTTTAAGATGTTTGCTGTGAATTTCAAAAAAATAAAAAAATTGGCAAAATTTTTCTAATCTGAAGAAAATTTAAGTGAAATGTCCAAAAAATTTAATTTAATAGTCCAACTTTTTTTCAGGTAATTTATCTGAAAATTATGTTACTTTTGTTCGTCCACTTTTGAGGCTTTGGACATTCCAAATTCTGGTGGAAAAAAGAAAAAGAGGTGATCTTATTCAATTGTACAATTTCATGCACGGAATAGAATTGGTTGAAAAAATCAACAATTTTTATGCCACAAAAAACCAAGGAAGAGGTCACTTCTTCAAATATCAAGAAATTTCGACACTCCAACATAAAGATAACCTTTTTTTTAACAGAACCGCTAGCATATGGAACTCACTGCCAAATCAATTAGTTAAAGCCCCCAATGTTAATGGTTTTAAAGCAGGCATTGATTGCTGGATGAACAGTAATCAATCATATCAGCTGTCGTAGTGTACCTTGGCAGCACACTCGCTGGTTAGCCAGCTACAGTCAAAACTACTACTACTTCTACAAACTTTTTTCCAATTCATTAGATAATAATGATCATTAATCTGATGACGTTTTAATATTTAATAATGATGTAGGATATTTTGTTAATGACCAAATGGAGTCGTCTTTTCCAAGTGAGATTGGTCAAACATCTCCTGTTAATGAATCAGCACTACTTTTAATATTGAAACCAACAATTGATTTATGGGATAAAAATTTCACCAAAGATGCCCCAAAACGCGGTGCCCCAACTTTAGAGAACGAAAAGAGAAGTCAATAAGGATCCTGATTGTATAAATTCAGATGGTTTTAAAAAAAATAAATTGATTCATTTCTAAGATCAGATGGTTTCACCATTTAAGAGAGTACTCTAAAATTATCTTTAAAAAATCTTAATTTTTGTAACACTTGTAACTAATCATGTAATTCAAAGTCAATTTCTTGCGGTGAATGTTATTTACATTATCATCAAAAATTTGTTAAAAGAACTTATTTTCCGTCAAATAATTTGCAAATGTAATACGTTTGTACCTGTTCTAATTAATCAATCTTTTTCTAATATTTTTACATATAATATAAATACAATATAAATGTGTATTTTCTACTCTATTATATGAAAATGTATTAACTGTTCTAATTAATTAATAAATTTAAAATCTATTTCATATTATTCCAGCAATATAATTTAAGTTTGTTTTAAAAATTTTGAAAATTTTTATTTTTACTCAAATGACGCTATTTTTCGACAATTGACGTAAAATAACGTAAAGTTTTTACTTTTGATTGCCCATTATTCTCTAAAGACTTTAACTCTATTGAGAGCGAATAAATCAAACAAGTCTAAAAGTCTTTTTATTTGGCCTCTTTTCTACTTGGGAAAATCAGTGTTTTATCACCTTTTTTAAAGAACATTATTTTTAAAACTTTCCGCTTATAATAATTTATCTAGATAATATCACACTTGATTCAAAATGTCCAAAAAGTTTAAATATAAACCAAAATAAGTATTGAAGACTATTGATAAATTTAAAATGAAATTGTTACATATCTGGTATCTTCAACATTTACAAAGTTCTGAGAATTTTCAAATTTGATCAAGTATGTTTTTACTCCAATATTTCGCTTATAAGTACCCTAAAGCTAAATACATGGATAATTCGCACTGCTACTGAGAATTGTAAAATTTTTTATTTTTTCAAAAGTTAAAATATTTTATCAATCAAGGATAAGAAATATAAAAACTACTCTCCACCCTCCCGTCAAATAACTTACAATTTTCTTACATCTCTCTTGAAACTGATTTTTAAAATTAATGTTCTTATTTTAGAATAAATTTATCTTCCGCTGTGGAGAGGGTGAATGGATTAAAAGTAGGAATTAAATGGTATTTGTTTTTCTGCCATGGTGTCTCTGACTTAAATTTAATTCTAAATTTATTTTTTTTCTTTTTTATCTTTTATTATTATTTATTTCATTTTCGTATTAGATCAACTTTTTTATTTTTAATTCTCATTGTACTTATTCTAAAAAAGGTTAATTAATTTCAAATAAATGAATAAATTAAGAGAAAAATCTTAAATTTACGGCAATTTTTACAAAATATCCTATTTTTAAGCTGCTCTTCGTAAATTTAAGGGGAAATATAAAATGCCAAAATTTTTTGAAAAAAATTAAGGTTTTATGTCTAATTGTAATTTTATCCCAAAATAAATATTTTTCGTCGTGTTTTGCGTAAAATCTAACTCACATTATTCCAGCAATAATTTTTAGAGAAAACTAAAAAATTTCCAAGAATTTTATTTTTCTTAAAATCAACAAAAAATAACGCTAATTTTCGTTAATTCTTGATTTTTTAAGTAAGGGATTTTTCAATATCACTTATGTTCCTGAAATAGAAATAATCACAAATACAAGAGTTGCTAGTATTTGAGTTTAAAATTTCCCTCTATTTAAGTTTTTTTTTATTTTATAAAAAGCTAAAAAAAAATACTGCCAATATTTAACTTCATTAAATGAGCCACTAATTTTTTTCCTTTCTTATTTTTTTAAATTCTATATTACTTGAATTATTTAATTTTTTGAGTGCAATTTTTTTTATTTTTGTTTCCGTCCGAGCTTTGGCTTGAAGAGAAAAAAACAAAAATCGTGTTCTCCTAAAGAGAAAATCCATGAATCATCAACACGTAACACATGATTTTGTCTTTTCTCTAATAGAAGATAAAAAAATCTTTAAAATTTATTTTTGATAGCAAGCCAATTTAGTTTAATTCTAATAACTTCCTTGAGAGCCCAATCTGTCTAAATAGCATTTATTTTTAATTAAAGTTAGTAAATTCTTGTGCAATTATTATCTTACACTTTGTTATTTAATAATTACTTTCTTGGTTAAATATTTAAAAATATTACAAATTGATTGTTTAACACTACGGTTTATGGATTGAGGAAACAACTTATGGAAAACAGCATTTCTAATATTTATGAGTCTGGTATGCTCGTCTAATTGTGTGACACATTTTAAATGTCCGTCTCATCAGCGATTAACTTTTGGTTAATGTTTTATTAAAATTTTAATTAATAAATACTTCTATTCTATTAAAACTATTTTGGATCATTCTCCGACATACGGAGCCATTCAATATCACTGATTTACATAGACTACTACAAGGATTTGGTTCTACATATTTGGTTCTCAGTCTTCATGAATCTTTTACGCATGTCTCATTGTGAAAGTAAATTGTTTCTGATTACGATTCCCAGATAAGTATTGGTAAGATCATTCAAGCAATTGGTGCATCTAGCTTTTTTGTAAATGCAAAAGACTTTCCAGTGTTTTAAAATATAATAACATATAATAATATAAAATAATCGAAGGGATGCGTGGGTTAAAACCCAAGTTTCCGTATATGGTGCATGCACCAACATAGACCTCGTCATGTTAAATTTTTTAATTAAAAAATGCTTGCGCTTTAAATCCGCCTTTTCTAAAACCATGTGATAATAAAAAAGTTCCAATCAAAAAAGCACGGTTTATAAAAGATAACCGGTAATTAAATTTAAAAAAAAAAGAGGTAATTTGAAAAATTATTGTTTATAAATTATTATTATATTAATATTTTTTTAAACTTAAATTTTAACCCCGCTCTCATGTAAAAAATGTAATAAAATTTTACCTCTTTTTTTTTCTAATTTAATTACCGGTTCTCTATAATAAACCCTGCTTTTTTAGTTGGATTTTTTTTTATCAACACTGGGTTTAGAAAAGGTCGATTAAAAGCGCAAGCATTTTTAAATTAAAAAATTTAACATGACGAGGTCTATGTTGGTGCATGCACCTTAAACGGAAATTAGAGTTTTAACCCACGCATTCCTAAACAAAGGTATACAGTAGCTATTTGACGATTGACGACGACGTATGAGATCTTCTTGGCGTCTCTTCTTGCCTGTCCATGTCGTGTAAAGTGAAAATATTCTAGCTGGTTCTTCTTTCGATTTTTTATCTCAAGTCCAATATATCTAGGTTTTTGGGGGTTAACTTTTATTTAGTATTGCAATATCACCCGCAAAATCTAAGCCGATTTTATAGATTTACAGAGAAAAAGAAGAGAAAAAATAATCAAAAGTGATGGCTCTTTCACCCGACTAATTAATGAGTTAAGCTAGTTTAGGGTGAAATTAGCTTTTAGTAAATTGAATATCTAATGAGTTTAAGTTAAGTAAGTAATGTGCTCAAAATTAAAATTGTTCTGTTTGTGAATCACTAAAAGGCTAATGACATTTCCCCTGAAAAATATTTGCGCTTATCTTAATCTGTCTTCTTCGAGGCAATTTTTTTTTCATAGAACAATTTATGAAGCTTGATTAAACTTGGCTGAATAAAGCATTAATAAATTATGCGCTTGTTATCTAGTGGCTTTAGACTGCTGATTTTGAGTTGAATTTTACTCCAAAATTTGATCGCTATTATCAGCGGTAGATAAGTTTAAAAGTTATGAGTTTTGAAAAAAATTTCAAATCGTTCGAGAAAACAAAAACAAGTTTTTTCAAACAAATTTCACATGACTAATAAATTTTTATTACCTTTGAACAAATAATTTTGAAATAAAATGTTATTTTGGTAAGTTTTAATTTGAGAGAAAAAGATTTAGAATTTAAAAAA
>QEOQ01000180.1:1932377-1950703 GCA_010279815.1 Brachionus plicatilis
TTACTCTATTTTTGGTTACAAAATATTTTTTTTCATTTCAGACATAATTGAAAATAAAATTGACATCTATCAAAGACTGTATCCTGGCAACGGATTTTCTAAATTTTAAAGTCAAACAATTGACGGCTATGATCACAATAATAAACAAGACTCTTGGCTCTTAAAATGTTACAAAATTACTCTCTGTGGGCAGTTTGTAATTTTGTTGTTTTTGTTGTATTCGAAATCAAGCTTTTCTACTCATAATTTATTAGCTTTCTTACCGATAAAAAAAAAAGCTCTCATTTAGCGTAATCTTACTTGATAATAATAAAGTAGTTTGAAAATCGATTTCAATTGTAATCATAATTTGAAAATCTTATTCCTAAATTGTTGTATTAAGATCTTAGATTAAATAATTTAACAAGAGACTAAAGCCTAGTGTATCTAAATATAGGATTAGATAAAGGATTAAACTAAACAAGATTTTCATTTTAGAATTGAGCAATCGCTATCCTTAATTATTTACTTCTGCATTTTCACTTTTATCCTAAAACAAAATATTAAATTTAACATCCAAACGAAAAAAGTGAATTTTTCGTTGTTTCTTTAAGTTTATGTGCAAAAAAAATTGTTATACAATTAATTCAAATATTTTAGAAATTGGAAAAAAATTAATTTTTTTTAGTATGATTTTGGAATGATGGTCCCCCCAAAAACTACTGCCTAATTTGACAATTACGGCCCATTTAGAAAATTAAAAACCGGGTTGATTGACGGACTTATCCAAGTAGTTAGACTTTGACCCATTTTTTATCTCAAATGCATTCAGGTCAAGAGATCTCGAGCAAATTTAAAAGTTGCTTTGGATATTTGAGATTTTCTAGTCAAACTTTTACCTCTTTTTTTTGTTGGGTTAAAGCTACAAAACTTTTTCCTCAAAACATAGACAAAATTAATTTACCAGCTTAGAGAAAAAAGAATGCATTTGAAGTGTGTCAAAGCATCAATTTTAAATTATGGGCACAAAAGAAAAGCTTAAAAAAAATTAATCTAATCTTGTCCAACTCGGATGCCTAATAAAAAATTAATTACTAGAAGAGAAAGAAAATGATGAAAGATTTTGAAATTGACTAACAGAGCAGCCGTGCCATCTACAAGAGATTTTCTCTTGCTTTTTTTCTTTTTGTTCTTTTTATTCCAATAATTAATTTTAAATGCAAAAAAAAAAAGAAAAAATGAATTAAACAATAGATGGGTTTTAGCATGAAACGAAATAATTTGAATAAACCGTAATTTAAATTATAAATAATTATGATTTTTTGGAGGAGTGCGACTCGTTTGACCACAATGCCACTTGGGCACAATGCGCACCAGCCATTTTACATTAATCATAATTTGGTAGTAAATTTTCTCATTTAAACTCGAAATATACACCCAAGAAGAAGTGGTTGCTTTTTTAGAAAAATATTTGTTGAGAATTAAAGAATTATGTTGATTTATGCCCAAACGGCACTCATACTCCTTTTTTATGTATCTTATTTGATTTATTTGTGAGTAGTAACTAATGAAAAAAATTTTTTTTCTAGATATGTACGCTTTCGTTCTCATTTGATCATGTCAAATAAATTCGTTTAAATTATGATAATAAAATTCAGATATTGTTTTTTTTCTCTCTCATTCTCTCATTCTCTCTGTGTCTCTTGATATTTCTTCTCATCTGATTTGACCAAATATCATCCTGTCAAAGTCGGCAATTGTCAAAAAATCAATAAAATCGATTTTCAGTTTGCTGATTATATCTTTTTGACATTTGACATCGTCCACGAGGCATTAGTTTGCATGATAGCGGCACAAATGCTGCATTGGAAAACTTGCATTTAAGATTAGCTAGCGTCTCATGACTCGGCTATTTCAATAGTGGCCTTAAAAAGCCTTTCTTCCTCTCCCTGTCCTTTGCTACAATTTTTGTTCACCGCGAAAATTTAGTCTAATTTAAAAGAAGAAATCGTTTACTTTGTCGCAAAAAAAAAAAAAAACAAGTCAAATTGAAATTAGATATCGAAACAAGGAAATTCGAACAACAATATTTACTTGTTAATTAAAGGCATTTTTGTTCATTTGTTGACGCTTTAGTATTTGAATTAGCGCTAATGCTAAAGCCTCAATTAAATTATTTATCTTATGTGCGTCATAAAAATAAAAAAAAAAACTTATTTTATTAGCAAAAACAATTAAAAATTTTTGTTTTAAATATTATGGTTAGTTGGAGTCAATTAAAGCCGGAATCCCTCCAAGTTAAATTCTTAAATTAATATTTTGAATTTGAAATGGTGGAAATATGGCGGTATATTTCATTACGTCATTAACAAATACGTAAAGTGTCGAATACTTTAAGATGACCGGCTAGACTGTTTTGACAGGACATTTTTAATTCTTTTAAATAATCAATAAATAAAAAATTAATATAAACAATTTCAATTGAAAGGAATTTCTCATTTACAAAATTAATAATCATAATAAAACACTCAACATTTTTTTTTATTAAATGTTGAATTTTAATAATCAATAGAAAAAAATTAAAATACCAAATTCACTTAAGATTTATTTAAATACAAACTAATACCAAAAAGGCCTAAGGAAATTTTTGAACTGGCTTAATTTAAATCGACTGACTACTTTAGTTTTACCAGCTCTGTTTGATTTAAAAAAATAAATTATTTAAGTAATAACAGCTACCCAAAAACACCGAGTCCAAAGAACACAATTTAATTAATTAATATCCCTAAAATCGGAAAAGCCATTTAAAAAAAAATTCTTGAATTTATCCTTTTATTATTTATTTTTTATATATCTTATTTAACTTTATTTTAATTAATTTCGGAGAAAATTAAAAAAAAGTATATTAAATAAAATTATATTATAAATAAACCTGTCAATATTATATATTATATATTGGAGTATATTATATATATTATAATAAAATTATGAATTATATAAATAAAAGTATTTTAATTAATATTAATTAAAATATATTTAATTATCATTTTCCTATGTATTTTTATTCCGACGGAGCATTAGCTATTAAAATTAAAAATTAAAAATTAAAATTCATTAGATCAAGATATATCGAATATTATTATTATTATTATTATTATATTTTATTTATTTGAGGGAAACCCTCAGGCTACTCAGAATGGAACAAAGTCCTTCTTTTTAGCCTAACGATTATTAAAAAGGATCAAAAATTGTTTAAATGCGTTTCGAGTAAAAATCAAAAATAAAATAAAATATCGAATATCCAACTCGATTGTATAATTGCTATCTAATAAAATTTTCTTTTTTTTCCTGAACTATCTTATATTTAAACATGTCTAACCTCTCTCGCTATTTTAATAAATAGTTTTTAATTTTCTTTTGACTTAATTATTCTTTTTTTCTTTTTATTTTATTCTATCTTATGTAACTTAATTTAAATTTTTTTACATATTTTATTCTGACGGAGCATTAGCTCGGCACAGATAAACAAATAAATAAATAACTAAAATTTCTAACTGAATCTATAGTATGGGACAAAATTTGTTTTACGATTCCTTTGATGATGTGTATAAAAGCAGGCCATGAATGACAGTGCGCAAATCGTACGCGCTTTTGCTTAGATGTTTTTTAAGGCAAATTTTTCTGCGTTAGTTTTGTATTATTTTTCTTAAATAAATTCTTTTGTATACACAATTTATTTGATTTTATTACAGACGTCAAAAATGAATCTACTTCGTAAAATTAAAAGCTTTAAATGGAGTTCATCCGTAAGAATCAATTTAACCCTCTATAAAACTCTAATCCGCTCGTTGTTTGACTATTATTTCATTATTTTAAATTCGGGAACAGAAAAAATAAAGCTTAAACTACAAAAAATGCAAAACAGGATTCTGATAATTATAAATTTTTTTCCGCTTATAACAAGCATTGATACTATGCATAGAGTACTTAAAATTGATAAAATAGAAGACAGATCCAACCAACTATTCATCAAATTTATGAAAACGAGAGCTCAACATGATCACCTCTCTAAAAGACCAAATGAATCACAACAAAAATTCAGAACAGTTTTTGATAAGCTACAATGATAAATTACAATAATGTAACAGACTGACTGAAAAGAAGGCACTACGCCGTTCGGAGCTGCCAAGAGGAACTAATCCCTCTAAATTATAAATTAAATAAATAAATAAATAATTTGATTTTATTATGAATATTAATGTAAAAAAAAAGAGGAAACTCAACTTGGTTGCCTTAACAGGATTTTGGGAATAATGAACGAAAAATTTTAATTTATAATTAAGAAGACTTAACATTTTCGAATGTCTTATCAAATCGAAAACAAAAATGCTTAATGAATTGATTTTCTTTTGCTAAATTGAATTCGATTATTTTAAAAAATTAATTTCTTTCTCATGCTAGCTTAAAGACCTGGGACAATTTAAAAGGAAAAAATTGTCATATGCTCGAAAATAATTTGATCAGAAATTTTCAAACAAAGCCAGCAATTTACTCGGAAACAATATAGCATTCAAAATGCAATTAAAATAAAACTTTTCTGTTTCTGTACTTTGTTGAGCACTCATTTGTCTGCATGATGTCTGATGCTTCTAATTTATTATACAAAAATTTTATCTATAAATAAATTTTATTTATATAAGGAAAAATTTCATCTTAATAAGCGATTTTTTTTTAATTCATGGGAAATATATTCGACTTAAATTATGAGAGTGAATTGAAGCGGAGAAGAGCTTTTTTCACTTTCTATGTTACAATTGAATTAATAATAGCACACTCGTGTTCAAAATTGGAAACCAACCGATTGGTTTTAGTTTGATATAGAGCGTATAAATAATTTGAAATTAAGCACATTTATGTCTGAAGAATCTGAAAGCTCTTCAAAAATTTAAATAATTTAATCTCATGCATAAATCTTTGAAATTAAAATGAGAGACAGTGGCTTCTATTTGAGCACATAACTCAACTCCAAGATAATATATTAAGAAAAGCCATACAAATGGTCTACTATTAACTACTATAGAAAACTCAATTTTCCAATAGCTCTTAATTAAAATCAAAGCGTTCTGGCTAAATGATTTGAGCAATTCTCTCATTGTCGATCATTAAATGGACTCTGACCCATCTACGCAAAAATGGCTCAATTTTAAATAAATTTTTGTAAAATGCTCATTTGTTTGTGCTTGCCTAAACCAGTGCCAAAATTGAATCAAATTTATGTAAAATCAACTTTTTTTTTTCATTTTTAAACCCAATTTTGTCTAATTTTTTTTCGTACAAATCTAAAAAAATTAAAAATTAAGATCCAATATAAAATAATTACAAATAAAAAATAAATTCACAACGCTTCTCTAATTATTTCACCTAGACTCGTTTTTAATAAATCTGTCATTAAAAAAAGATTAGATTAATTGAAATTGCTTTTCCTAAAAGTCTAGATAAAAAAGTTGAATTTCGACAGCTATTGGAAATCAGAAGATTGCAAAATTCGATAGATTGAAATCTGAAGTAGCTCATTATTTTAGATTTTTTTCAGACAATTTTTCCTGAAATACGATAAGTTTTTAATTATTCCAATATTTTGAACAACAGGAATGATCGAACTCTGAAAATATTCCCTGCGAGTTCTTATCATTTGAAATTCAATCAAGATTCAATTTCTTGACGATGAGCCTCTAAAGTACACAATTTTGATAAAAAAATTTATCGAACTTCTAAGATAATTCTAGTAAAAAAAACAAGTATTTTATGAGCAAAATTAAATATTTGATGAAATTTCTTTAGTTATTAGTTTCCCAGGCAACAATTTTGTTACCAACAGTGAGCATTTTAAGCTAAAACATTTACTCGAGAACAAAAATGAAAAAAAAAAATTAGAAAAAAAAATTACTTTTTGACATGAAGTGTTTTGAAAAGATTTTGAACAAAATTTCAATTAAATTTGTGTGTAGCCTAGTTCAAGAAACCCCTTAATTAATGAGAATGGTCACTATAAAAATAGAAATTGTTCCTAAAGATAATGATGTTATTGAATTGCTTTTAGAAATCTAAGTTTTAAATGATAATATATAAAATTCAAAAATGCTTTACCTAGTTTTATCAACAACATCCTTTTGAATTCAATTTAAGCTAAATATTGCCAGCTTGCTATTTTATCTAAGCTAGAATAAATGCTTGACTAGCACACTTTTGCTAGTTTAAGAAAATGAAAGAAAAATCCAACAATTGAAACTTATTGTGGAATAATTTTGATAAATTTTGCTTATGACTAATTAGATTAATAACTAGATTGAGTTGCGATGAAAATTTTAAAAATAAAATTTCCTTCCTAAAAAAATCTAGATTTGCTATTTGATGCAATATCCAAAATCAATGGATTTATATTTCTTTTTGATTCATTAGTCTAATGAGCGATTCTCTCTCTCTCTCTTTATAGCCCACATCTTACCAAATAATTCAGTAATTCTATTTTAGCTGCTAACTAAATAAATACTTAATTTGTACAACATTTAAATATAGAGACATAGCAAAAAATATAAATTAGTTAAGCTTAAAAATAATAGTCCAGCACGTTTAATACATAAGTCATGATCAAAATTTATTTACTAATTTCAATTGGATCAAATGTTTCGTTAATTTGGTATTTCTGTATCCTAAATTAACTTTTTCCATAGAAACTAGGAGATAATTAATTGAAATATTTGCTCGATTTTTTTCAGCTAAGACTAGCTGTTGTTAGCTTATGGATTTAGTTGGAAAACAAGAAGTATTTTCGAAAACATCTTTGGTATTTGGGCTCTTGGCAATTACCATTTTAAAACTTAAACTAGATAGTTGGAAAGAAATTAACTAAAAATTCTTAGTGATACATGCAAATTTTAGAAAATTTAAAATAATATTCTTCCATCAAAAGAGCTCGAAGCGTATTTTTTATATAATTGAGGAAATTGTGCCCTAGAGAATTTTTTCAGTAAAAAAAAAGCACATCTTTTCAGAAATCGATTGCTGGGAAGCTATTGCAAAAATTTTATGTTAAATTTTATAGCGTAGAAAAAATCTTCAAATAAACAAAACCTCTAAACAAAAATATCTTTATGCATTTAAATTTTAGCATAAAAAATTAATCAAAAATTTTTGAAATTATTTAAAAATTTATATTCCTTGATATATAATATTTATCTGTTTGCTAAAAAAAAATTTAAATTTCAAAAGTAATGAAAAAGCAAGATGTAATTTTAATTTTTTTAAATAAAATAAAAATAACAATTATGACAAAATTATTAATCAATGTCTAAATTTGTTAAAAATTAAACTTTTTTTTGTTAATCTATACAAAGAAATAGCAATCTCTTCCTTAGCATTAAATAATTAATCTCATTAAGTAATAGAAATTTATTTTACCGTGTCAATAATAGATATCATGATGGCTTATCGATTTTAAAATCTTTATTTTACAAGGTCAACGTCGATTTTAGAATTAATTTAAACGTTTAAAGGACTTTATAATTTAGACTTTGATTATTAATTTTATTCGTATTATTATTACTTTCAAAAAATTAATTTAAATATTAAACTGAAAATATTTTGTTAAATATCTAATAAATCTTCAAAATCATTCTTAAAAATTTAAAGTTTTTAAATGTTTTTTTCTTAATCCTCAAGGATGCTTAAATAATAATTATGAAATTTTATATATTTGGAATTATTTCTTTTTTATGTCACATTTGTTTTATCACTAAAAAACATTTAAAAGCAAATTTTAAGTTGATAATTATTTTTAAAATCTCTGAACAATTAATTTTTTTATCCATTAAAACGGAGCAAACCAGACATTAAGTTCAGAACTATTTATTTAAATAAACAAACTCTAAATATCTAAGAATTTAATCTAGATTTTAAATTATTGATGCATTTAATTTTTTTTCTTTAAAAAAATCAAGATATTCGCTTAGATGACATTTATGCAAAGCGTTTGCCGCGTCAAATATACTATTTGAAAAAAAAATAAAGTTTTTGGAAATTTAACACCAATTTTGTTCTTTTAAAATATCAGCATATAAAACATTTCGCACGGTTTTCATTCATTTGTCAATAGGAGATTATCAATTTTATATCAAGTCATGATATAATTTTTATGGCTAAATCTGATTAGATTTATTCCAGATTCAAGATATTCTAGTATTCACTTGTTATTTAAGAATAGTATATTGTATAAATTCTTTAATTTCATTTATTTAATAAGCTAAAACTAGTTAAGTCGCTAAATCAATTTTTTTATTCAAAAATAGTTTCGTTATTTTCCCACTCAGTTAGTATACTAAAAAAATACATGCCTTGTTCAAATAACCTTTTCACATTAAAAGGAAATGATTAAACGATTTTTATGTTTACATTAAATTCAGTATGTCTATTTACGTATTCATCTAGTAACAATGGATTTTTAAAAAAGGGTTGTTTGGTTTGTTTTAATTAAAAAGATGTTTGACATTTAAAGGATATTAAAAACACGTGAAACAATTTTATGAAATTCTAAACTTAAATTTTAGATAAATACGAAGATAATTGTTTTGAGTAATCTTTCGGAAAAATATCCATATCATAGAGTATGAAATTTAAACCCTTTTTTATTGAAAAAAAAATATTTTAATTCAGATGAATTTTTACTAAAAATTTAACTCATCATCTTTTACAAAAAGACCATCAATAGATGGTATTTGGATTATACAATTTTTTATATAAATTTAACAGTTGGCAAGTTTTTTTAATATTTTACATTTTTAGAAATAATTGCGAAATTAAATTTCAAATTTTAACATGCTTAAGTATTGAGTTTAAATTAAACAACGTAATATCAAAATTTCAAAAAAGTTAAATAGAAAAAAAACTTGCCAGTTCTAATTCTTATTTTTTGTTTCCTCAATTAATGATTTATGTTATATCCTTTTAATAAATATCACATTTTACTCAGAATGCAATAAAAAGAAATGTAATTTTTCAATTATAAAGCTAAGAATTATTTTAAATATGCATTAAAATATTGATGAATTTATTTTTTTTAGAAAGGTAAGGCTTATATATTTATAATACAGAAGCTAAAAATCGTCTCAGTAACAATGAATGTAAATTTAAATAAAAAAATTCATCTAATAAATTTAATCTTACAGCGGTCCTAATATAAACGTTACGCCATAGAACCGGCCGGCCGGCCGGCCAGCGGTAACTTTGGCGTCCTAACACGTCCGAACAGTCCGACCTTACTAGCCGGCCTCACAAGGGTGGCCCGTCAGTCCTAACAGGCTTACACGGCTGACCTAGCCGACCCTTCCGGCCAACACAGCCGGCCACATGGCCGACCTAGCCGTCCACACTGTCCAATATAGCCGGCCGACCCAGGCGTTCAATATTTTATAGAATTTTATTTAAGATATTTTTATTTATTTACTTGTTTCACCTGAGAATTTCCTAGTCAGGCAATATTTTATTTTGATTTAAAAATGATAAGCTCATTTTGGATAATTAGCTCCCATTAAGAAATCCTCATATGAAACTCCTCATATGAAAAAAATAAGGTTTTTTTTTTAATTTTTGATAAAAAAATAAATATTATTTCTTTAATATAAAATATTGAACGCCTAGATTGGACAGTTCTGTCGGACGGCAAGGTCGGCTAAGTTGTATGCCGGTTAGGACGGACGGGTCGGAGCCGCAAACAGTCCTGGACCGATGGCCGCGCCGTTGTTTAACGCGGCTTTTTTAGCGTTACGTTTTTATTAGAACCGCTGTAAATGCCGACTCCTCGTCTTTATTAGAAAAGCTAAAAGTTTTTAATATGAGTTAATTCGTAGTTTTGGTTCTTTTAAAGGTTTTTGATACTTTTAGGTAACAAAAAAATCCTTGCAAATATACTTATTTTTAGGTAAATCAGATAAAATTAAGAATTCTCGTATCTAGTATTAATTGTACCGTGTAGTCAGAAATGCATGTTATTTAGTTACAAGACTTTAAAGTGATTAGTTTTTTAGAAAATTAAATATTTATTAAAATGCAAAAAATAAAAATTTTTTCAAGCAATAATAAATAAAATAAGAATTGTTCTAATAATTTTATTGATGAAAATTTTTAGTTAAAAGTTTTATTTTAATGTTAGCTTTTAAGAGAATTTTTTTCATAAGTAGATTTTCACTACTTTTTGTTATATATTTTTCATGTTAATCAAATCATTCTATATTTTGATACAGACAAAAAGTTTTCTGGTTTCAACATAGAAATTAATACAAAAATAAAAAAAAAAAATTTTTTTTTTCCATTTCCAAATTTACAAATTTAGCTCATTAAATGAACAGTATTGTTTAAGATAGCGTCAGATTAACCAATTTAGTGTTGGTAACTGAATTTATTGTAAAAATTATATTTTAAAGAAAATTTATTTTTCAATTTGATTCAATTAATCTAAATCATTTAATTTTCATGATAAGTTGAATAGCTGCAACAACTTTTATTTGAAAAGGAAGTGATTTAACATTATTCCTCATAATTCATGAATTGATTATTTTAAATTTTTCTTTAAAAAATCTTTTTTAAATTTAAATAATTTTTCATTTCTTTTTTTATTTAATTAATTCATTTATAACCATTTGTACTTAAATCAAGGCTTTTATCAGGATAGAGAAAAGAAAGATTGTAAAATAGGCTAAAAGACGTGTGTGTGTATTTTAGAGTAAAAAATGTGTTAACACAAGTCAATATTGATATATTGCGTAGTTCATATTATTTTTTATGTCTAAAACTTAAAATGATTGATCAATAGTGGACTTTTAGACCTAATTATAAAATTATAATAATTATAATTATAAATTTAATGCATAATTGAATTAATTTTTAAGTCTAGTTCAAATTGTATTTAAATCACAATTACTACTCTATTTTAATAATTTTTTTTTATTTTTTTAATCTGAGGGTCGGTACAGAAAAACAAATAAATAAATAAAATAAATTATTATATTATTTTCTTTATTTTACTCTTTTGCCTTTTAAGATTAAATTAATAAAAAATAATATTAAAAGTAAATTAAATCAATGTTATTGAAGGACAAACCTCTTTCTTATTTAAGATATTGACAAGTGTTTATTGCATTAATAATAATAGATAAAAGATAATTTTTAGAATAATTCGCACTGCACTTGACGACATTAAATATAAGGCGATAAAAGTTCATTGAAAAAACGAAAATGTTGTCATACTTCACACATATTTAGTCCAAAAAGTTTTATCAAAAATTTTACAATTAGATAATTTTTTTAAACAAAATAAATAATTTTGAAACAAGGTTATTTATAAAATAATTTTACTAGAAGGTCATTTTAAACTGGATTGTTTTGATTTTTAGTTAGTCCAGTGAATAAACACCTAGTCCATTAAATTGTTCAATATCAAAAATGGAACAATTAAATTTTTTTTTATTAGCGAATATACATAATTTAATTATAAATTTTTTTCAGACTAATTTTAATTTTTTTAATCTATTTGCAATTAACTTTAAGTTTTCTGTGATATTTTTTTTTTTAGCCAAATAGATAATAAATAAATGTTATCTAAAAAATCATTTTTCTAGAAGGTAGTTTTAAACTTAATTGTTTAGATTTTTAGTTAGGTCAGTGAAAAAACACTTAGTCCATAAAATTGTTCAGAATCAAAAATGGTGCAATTAAAATATTTTTGTTAGCGAATATACAGTGGTATTTTGAAAACAGTATTTTACGAAAAATTAGGTAAAATACTGTAAATTAACCAAATTTTACAACATTTTACGTAAATTAACGTAAAATCCAAATAGCGAAAAAGAAGTATTTTACGAAAAATTACGTAAATATTCAGGATTGTGAGATAATTTTGGTAAAATTTGGTGAAATTCAAAATGGCCAATTCAAAATTCAAAATATTAGTCACTGACCCAGCAAAAAATCAAGTTTAAAATGACCTTCTAGAAAATGATTTCTTAGATAAATTTTTTTTTTTTAAATTGTCTTTTTTGTTGAAAAATAATTTCACAGAAAATTTAAAAATTAATGCAAAATTGATTTAAAAAAAAAATTAAAATTAGTCTGAAAAAAATTTATAATTAAATTATGTACAGTGATGATTAAGAAACAGTATTTTACGAAAAATTAGGTAAAATACTGTAAATTAACCAAATTTTACCACATTTTACGTAAATTACCGTAAAATCCGAATAGCGAAAAAGAGGTATTTTACGAAAAATTACGTAAATTTTCAGGATTGTGAGATAATTTTGGTAAAATTTGGTGAAATTCAAAACGGCCAATTCAAAATTCAAAATAATAGAAAAAATACCTTTTTTTTCCAAAAATCGAAAATTTTAGAAAGTTTTTTTTTCATAAATTGGTTTAAAAAAAAGTTATTTTTAAATTGTTAACAAAAAAAAAACTTTCCTAAATTTTGGATTTTTGGAAAAAAAAGATATTTTTTCAAATATTTCGAATTTTGAATTTTAACAAATTTTACCGTAATTATCTCACAATCTTGAAAATTTACGTAATTTTTCATACAATACTACTTTTTCACTTTTCGGATTTTACGTTAATTTACGTAAAATGTGGTAAAATTTGGTTAATTTACGATAGTTTACCTAATTTTTCGTAAAATACTCTTTTTAAATCACCACTGTACATAATTATAAAATTTTTTTTCAGACTAATTTTAATTTTTTTCAAATCTTTTAATCTTTTTAGCATTAATCTTTAAATTTTCTGTGAAATTATTTTTCAACAATAAAGACAATAAAAAAAAAAAAGTTTTTCTAAAAAATAATTTTTCTAGAAGGTCATTTTAAACTTAATTTTTTGCTGGGTCAATGACTAAACTTTGAAAATATAAGACAAATAAAATTGCACAATACAATTTTTACAACACAATTAGTAATTTGTAATCAAAAGCGGCGTTAAACCCCGCCCCGCAAATCCAATCAAAACATTAATCCACCAAATCCACCCTAGTAATCATCGAGTACACACAAAGTTGCTTGAACTTTGTTCAAAAAGTGGCGCTTTTTCTCCATCACACAATAAATTATTTCATGACGGACGGTTAATCCGTCTAAAAACAAAACTCAACAAATTTCCACCATCAACTAAATTTAACTTTATTTAGACTTTTGGTTCTAGTGTAAATGTGACATCATGTTCGATCAACAATTTATCGAGACAAAGCTACGCGGCTCCTTGCACCACCGAAACTCGTTCGACGCCGGCTACGAGTCGCTGCTCTCCCAGACCAGCTTCGTGTCCAACCAGAGCCGCACAGACACGAGCATATTCAGTGCGCCGGCCACACCAGCCAAGACCAGCTCGGCCCACACAATCAACTGCAACAGCTCGGCCACCAGTCCCGACTTCAAGCAACAATACGTGGCTGACGTGAGCAGCATTTACTTTGCGTCGATTCGCACCGACTCATATTTGTCGCCGGCCAAAGTCGCGGCGCTCGCCTCACCCCTAAAATCGCCCAAATTCGACCAGTACGTGCATCAACGCGACCACTTCGCGTCCAAATTGCTGCGCTCGCCCGCCTTCAAGCCCAGCAACGTCCTCGGCCCCGCTGACGACTCCAGGCCCCAGATCAAGTCGTTCACGTCGCGCTTCGAGTCGAGCTACGCGGCCGAGCGCTTCGTTCGGCCCAGCCCCACCGAGGAGGAGTTCATGGAGCTGCTGATCAAGAACAAACACTTGCCGCGCAACCCAGAGAACCTGATCGGCCGCAACATGGGCCTCGACCACTTTGACATTTTGACCGGCCTTGCCCAAAAGACCATGCTCAATTTAACAGACAAAATTCTTGGCTACATGCACACAAGTGATTTGGTGCGCGTCGCCTCTGTGTGCCGCACATGGCGCTCCATTGTCAGACAAAACAACACGCTCAATAGACACAGAGTGGACTATTTGAAAAGCAGGAAGTACATCTACGAAAAGTTCAAGGAAAATCGACCGTACACGCCGAGTGAAGGGGCCGCCAAGTCAAGACTTAGTCTGGAGCAAAAGCGACGCTTGCTTAAAGAGTACAGACTGCACAACTCGATGCACCTCGAGCCAGACGAGGCCTCGGCTCTTGTCAAACACGACAGTGGATCGTATGTGTTCGCCAATTTGGACAACAATTGTTTGAACAACATCAACAGTGGGTCGTGTCGGGAAGAGGATTTTACGTTTAATAAGAAGAGGAGGGAGTGTGGCGAGTGTGAGCAGGAGTCGCCGAGTAAGCGAAGAAAGTCGGGTGACACTTTGAACAATGAGTTGTTTAGTGCTTGTAATTCGTTGTTCGAGTGTGTTAGTAAAAGTCAGCAGGTTGTTCCGCAGCGGCCCGGTTTGTTGGAGAGGCAGTTTGAGCAGATTAGTTTGGGGCCGGTCGCCGACGCGGCCATGGTGGTCGAGAGTTCGCCTGTGCGCAGACGCTCGCCGCTCAAGCGACAGATCAGTGTCGATTCGGCCAGATGTGTCCAGATATGCAGCAAAAAGAGCAAGAGAAATTTGAAGAGACTTTAGAGAGAGAGCGATTTATAAATTTTTTTTTTTCTATTTTTGTTACTTTTTTTTATATGTTTACATTTTCTCAGTTGCTTATGACAATGATACTTATTCATTTTTTTTATGCTCAATTAATTGTAAATTTGTCTTTCTACTTTTAGACTCAAAATTTAATTTGATTAGGTCTGAGGTTTTTTTTTTTTTTTTCTCTAGAGAATAGATTTTGTGTACTTATAGGTGAATGATGACAATTTTGATGCACAAAATACGGTGTGTTTTCTAAGGATTTTTAATTTTTTTTTTAATTTTTTTTTTTGGAAAAAAAAGTTTACTCAATGTAGCAAAATGAACGGTGCTGAATTTATTCAACATTTAATGCTCAGTCAGATTTATTTCTTTTTCTCATTTAAACTTTTGGTTTTTATTGTTTAAATAAAATTTTAAATAATATTGGCAATAATCGTAAATTAATAAAATTGTATTTAATATTTTGATTTTTTTTTTCTTAAATTCAGTTTAAATCGGCAAGTTGAAGTTACAGATCAAATTTTTTTAGATCAAAACGATCATTTAAAATTTTGGAAACTTAATTAATCTAATGATTTTGATAATTTTTAATGACTGATCTCTAATTTATTTAGCAAAAACAGTCAATAACTTAAATAATTCAGGTTAAGTTAATTCACAAATTCAAATTTTATAACTTTTATATCCATTCATTCAAACTTGAATAATTTTATTTTTCCACTTAAATAAATAATAAATTTTAAAACAGTAAATTTTTTTGTCTTTAAAAGTAAGCTTCCAGTCAAATCAATTAAATCATTTAAACTTATTAAAGTTCAATAAAAAAGGACATTTTAAAATTTTAAATGTGAAAATAAACTTGATTCCAGATTGTAAGTAATTACATTGGAAAAAAAATTATTTTTTTTCTTTTATTAAAAAAAATAGGCCGTCTGTAAAGTTGTCCACAAATTTAGAAAATATTTTTTAAAATATAGTAAAAAATTTCATATATTCAAAAATAACATAATTAATTGAGAAAAATATCATATAATCAAAAATTATTCAATTAAAATCCTAATTCTTTATCTATTATTTATTTTATTTATTTATTTGTAAACTGTACCGAGCTTAAGCTCCTTCAGAATAAAATCAAAAAAATAAAAATTAAAAATTAAATTAAAGTTAATAAAATGAAATAAAAAAAATTAAAAATTAAGTAAATAAGCTAAAAAAAATGAAAGTTAAAAAGACATAATTTAGAATTGATTGTTACATATGGAACTTGTTTACTTAGTTCAAGTTTCAGGAAAAAAAGAAGAAATAGTTAGGTAGCAATTACACAATGGAGTTGGGTATTCAATATATCTTGATTCGAAACCTTCTTTGTATTTCTCCACTAGTCTTACAACCAATGGAATAGAATGATTCAGTCCTGTCCCAACATATCTCTCACTCAATTCAAAAAGCCGATTCGAGACTGTTAGTAATTTGAGTTTATTAAAAGCCTCATGATGCAAAATATTGGAAGGAGTATCAAATTTTAACTTAAGAATAGATCTGAGTGCTGTATTCTGAATTGCTTGTAGTTTTTTGTTATTATTTTCTGAAAATAAATTTAAGCAAGGAAAAGAATAGTCTAAAATTGATCCGACTAAAGATTTATATAAATTACCTAGTGTGTTTTGATTAAGAGTTCGAGTATGAAGCCATTGAAGATCAACAAATTCGAGTGTTTTTGACGACCAAGAGACAATCAAATTTACAAAATTCATGCTTTAAGACGCTACAAACAAGTTAGCGTTAGCGTATTTTCCAGCTTTAAAAGGTGGAACAACTGATCGTGCAAAGTCTTTCCACTCGCTTGGCTTAGCTTTATGTAGTTGTTAAAAAAGTGTGGATTTTTCGTTTGTTTTCAAGTCAGTCAAAATTGCATGTTTTAATGTTTATTCCGTTCAAATTTCGCCAACAATTTTGATTACGGATAGTGCTGACGAAATCACAAATGGCCTCAAAGATGTTTTCGTTTTGGAAAAAAGAGTCAATTGTTGGGCCCGTGTATAGCGTAACATAGAACAACGCCTCTCAATTTTTTCAAAAGAAGTAAAAGAATCTATTTAAGCGGATGTTAACTCTTTACAAGAAGTTAAATGATATGGGTTTATCTCTCTGATTTTCAATCTTTCATTAAAAATTGTAAAAAATAAAAAAAAAAAAAAACTTGCTATCGTTTTTCCAGTACTTTACTATTTCTTTCTTTTTTGTACTTTATTTTTCAAAAAAAAACTTTTTTTTTGTTTTCTTGACTCATTTTAAAATTGTAATTTTTTTACTTATCTAATGGCAGAAGGAGTTTTATTACTCAGAGCCATTTCAAATTTAAATAAACATTTAAAAAAAAAACATACAAGAAGTATTTCGTTCTGATTTATTCGAAGTTTTAGTCGAATTGTTTTAAAAAAAATGGAAAAATAAACAGGATACAATTAATACTTTTTTGACTTATTTCTAAGAAACGTGGATTAAAAGAAACGATTGATTATGAGGGTTATTGTACAGGATTTCCAAGCACAACAAATGCGCTAGAATCGAGTCATGCAAAAATCAAGCAGTTTATCAAAACTCGATTAGGCTTGATTGAGTTTTTAAAAGAATGTCCAGATTATTTAATCTAATATTGGTCTCAAATTCGATTTGAACGAATCGTCGCTATAAACAAAAAAGCAAACTAGAACGATTGAGATAAAGAATGTGAACGTCAAAGAGTATTTTACTGAATCTATTATCACAAATAGTGAATTGTTATTCGCATACGATTGGAATAAGGAATCTAAGCCAATACACCATTTAAGAGACAATCTCTATATACTTAAAAGTGGCTTAGATGGTGCACTTACGCGGGACGAATGCAAGCAGTATGTTGCGTTGCTTGACTCTAAACCTTGGACAAGTTTAGATCAAATGATTAAATCAATTAATTCTCTTCGAATGATTACAATCATTAAAGAGGATTGGATATTGATCACATATTTTTCCAACAAGTACAGGTACTCAATCACAGACATTAATGGAATATTCTACTTTTAAGTTATTAATTCAAATTTGTACTAATAAATAATTAAAATCACACATTTTAAATCTGGCAATTGAAATTTTCAAATTAAATTAGCTAATTAATTCCATTTTTGGGACAAATTTAATTAATGACTATTTCTCATTTTAAAAATTCTATATTTTCATAAATTCTTTTTTTTCTGAAAGAAGACATGACCAAATATTTTGCGCTAATTTTTATAAGGTAATTCGATATTTTAGAAAAAAAGTTATTTAAGTAAATATTAAAATTCGATCATTAATAGGCTCGATATTAGACTATTCATTTCCCTGTCTAAACTTATTTTCAGAATCAAACATAAAAAGAATTCAGGCTATTCAAAACTCAGCAGTTCGATTCATTCTTAAACTAAAATATGATACACCCTCCGACATATTACATAATGAGGCCTATGATAAACTAAAACTGTTAAAAGTCTCTAATCGACTTTTTGAGTTGGCTGAGAGATATGTTGGAGTAGGACTGAGCCATTCTGTTCCATTTGTAACCAGACTGGTCGAGGAGTACACGAAGGGTTTCGAATCAAGATTCATCGAATACCCGACTCCACTGTGTAATTGCTACCTAACTATTTCTTCTCATTTTTCTGAAACTTCAACTCTGTAAACATGTATCACATATAACTTTA
>QEOQ01000180.1:1950810-1988974 GCA_010279815.1 Brachionus plicatilis
TAAATAATAATAAATAATAAATATAATCGATCGGTTTTTTAGCTCTGAATAGACTGATCTGTTTTCATCTGGCTTTAGGTTTAAATCAAAATGAAATTTTCATATTTTAAAAAATAATCAAATTTAGAGACAGAATTATTTTTAATTTTTATTTTTATCGACTAAATTTTTTTAATTGGTGATGATTCCCAACATTTTTCAGCTCATTTATTTGTAATTTGTACACACATTTTTAGAAGTTCGTCCTGTTTTACTTAAAAAATACTTTTTCTCTCAACCAGCTTGATTAAAATTTTAGAATTGGAGAAATATTTATAGAAAAAATTATAAAGCATTTTTTTCTTACTTTTAGATAACTATATATGTATTATATAAATAACTTTAAACTCTTAAATTTCAGAAACACAATTTAATCTTATAATTAAATAATGTTTACAGTCGAAACTCGTAATAACGAATCGGTCCGTTCCAAAAAAATGTGTTCGTTATAAATAGGTTTCCATTATGAATGAATGGGAAAAAAACATAAAAACTTTTTTGGTTCCAAAAATTTCAGATCATGCGGCTGGATAACCGAAGTGCAGTTAGTTGGAAAAAACTTTAGCTCAACGTTTTCAAATTATTTTTCTGTCTTGCGTTTTAAACTTTAAATTGATCTTTTCGAGCCAATCTTCAAAGATCTTTAAATTCATCCACGAACTTTTATAATAAATTATAATAATAAGTAATAAATTGGCAAATTCTGTTTCAGAATTCTTTTCAGGCAGGTATTTCTTTCTAGTTCCTTTACTATCCGGTTGAACGGTACTGATTTGATAATTTTCTACAGTTTTTTCGTTATTAGTTAAAATTGTCGAAACAGTTGAGTTTGAAAGGCCGAATTCTTGCGCGATTAATGATGTAGAATTTCGTTCTTTACTCTTATTGATAATCGCAATTTTAGTATTGATATCAATAATTTTAAAGTTTTTCATCTTAATAAAGTGGTTTTATACTATTAAATTAATTTTATATAGGTAAAGTAAAATTATAAAACAGTTATGAAAAGTTTAATTAATGATAAAAAAGCCACAAAATTTCAACAATGCCTTTTCGAGATCGAAATAAATTAATATTTATTTTTTTTTATTGCAGTAAGCTCGCCATAATTACTGAATTTTTTTTTCCGATTATCATTATAATATCTAGAATAGAAAAATTTAAAGTTTTATTTTAAATTTTCTGTTGATTTAAATAATATTTTTTTGCCATAAAAAATTGTAACAAAACATCCTGATTTTCTTGAAAATTTTCTTTTTTCCTTCAAAAAAAAAATTGCTATCAGAAGCTCTCTACTTTGAGTAAATCTGAAAATATGGTCAGATTTCTTAAATATTTTTTAAACTATACCTTATGCATTTTGTCCAGATATTTCGTTTTTTTTTGAAATATTTTATTGTTAAAATGCTCACATTTTGAGTGTGAATGATTCACTTAAATATTTTTCCGAGTCAATCTCTCAAAATCACCTTTTTTTGCTATAATTTGTCTGTGAATGATCGAATTTTGGTGACCTTGGTCAAAATTTATTTAAAAAATACTTATTTGACAATCATAAAAATGCTTAAAAGCTTTTTTCAATATTAAATTAAGACTATGATCTTTCATTTAACTTTATTTAGACTGAATTAATTTGTTTCTTAAAACTAGAAAATCTAGGATTTATTCTCTTTTTCTTCTTTTTCAAATTTGAATAAGAGCTTACTAAAAAATTTCCCAAATTTTTACCTATTAGAAATTGAAACTTTCAATTTTTTTAAGCAGAATAAAATGATTTATTGTGCTTTGTAAAAATTACTAAAAAAATTATAAAAGCCCGAGGAGTAATTTTTATTCCTTTTAAGCCTAAAATCCCAGAGAGAATCAGATTTGATTATTTTCTTATTGGTAAAATTAAAGATTGATATATTTTGTGATATTTTTAAAAATAACTTGAATAAACTTTCATGATTTTTGATATTAAAGATTTGACCATAACAAGAATAAAACAAAACATAAAAATTTTTAATCTAGATTTTTAAATATAAAACTTTCAAATTAAATTAAATCAATTTTATGATTTGTCTTAACTATTAAGACATATCACACAAATTATGATAAATGTGAAATCTAGACACAATTTAAATGATTTTAAATTATTTTAAAATGTATATTATGGCTAGTCATGTGACTAAAAACCGTTTTAATCTATACGATTTATTTTATCAAATTAATTATGAAGCTTTTTTAAAAATGTCTAGTAAGGATTTTAATAAAATCTACACACTTCTATACTTAAAAAAAAGAAAAATTGAAATTTTTCATAATAATCTTAATATAATTAAGATTCCATATAAATATTGAAATTCTTCTCATTTAACATGTAAAATTACAAACAAGTGTTTCTTTCACACTAAAATTTAAAATTCTGAAAGCTTTTTTAAAAATTTTCAACATGATTTCTAAAATAATCACAATAGAATCCAAAGTCCATATTGATATTATTAGCGAGCTAAATCAAAATAGATTGGAGAATATTGATAATAATCGGTTATTGAACGACTTGACAAACCAATTTTTTAATGGTTTCTTCATGCTTCGTTCAAATCCTGGAGGAAATTTGACCAAAGATGACGTGGACGCATATGTTCTATTCTATAACTCATATTCAAGCTGGCAAAATAGGACCATTCATCTAATTGATTTATGGTTTCGACCAACTTTGAATGATAGTGAAAAATTTTCAATTTTGAAAGATTTAAAATCAAAATTGTTTGAGTATGCCAGAGAAAATTATTTAAATCGAGTTAACTACCATTTGGTGGAAAATGAGAAAAACAAAAAATTGATAAGTTGGTTACAAAATGAAGAACTTGGTGCCTTAAATCTATCAAAGCTAGAAGACTGGTTAATTTATGAAATGGATTTGGAAGGAATGAAAAATTTTATTTCTTTTGATTCGAAAATGCCTGAAAATTACAAAATTATTAAAGTTGATGATATCAATCAATTTTGTATGCAAATACACGATTTAATTCATGAAATTTCAATTTTTGAAAAAATGGAAGATCAATTCAAGCTGTCTGTCGAAGGTTTGACCAGAGACTACAATTATTTGGATGAAAAAAAATTAAATCGTTTCTATGAAACAATGGTTGTTTTAAATGACAAGGATGAAGTTGTTGGATATACCATCTATTACAAGATTTATGAATTAAAACGAGGAGTCGGATGCTATTTGGAAGACTTGTATATTCAAGAAAAATATCGTAGAAAGGGCCTTGGTGGAGCTTTGTGGAAAAAACTGGTCAAAGACTGTTTGGAAAAGTTTAGAGCCAATTTTATGCAATGGACTGTTTTAGCCTGGAATTCACCAGCTATTGACTTTTATCATAAAAGTGGCGCAAAAAATTTAGAAAACTTGAGTCTGTTTAGATTTCCGACTAACAAAATCTACCAGTAGAGAGTCTTTCACTTTTTATTATTATAAATTTTTAAAAAAATTTTTTTTTTTGTCAAAGACCAAAATTTTTTTAAATTATTAAAAAAAAATCAAATAGAAAAATCTCTTGTATAAAATTATCTTTTTATTTATTCAGACATTTTATTTAGGAATTTATCTTTGAATGTTACAGATAATTACAATTGGATTATTGCGAAAAAATCGGAGACACAGTTCTTTTGTCATATTTTATCAACTGATTTAAAAATATTGTTTGAATTTCTGTGATACTAGATTGATATGAAATTTTCTATTTCTTTAACTATTTATTATGCAAACTTTGATAAATAAATAATTTTCAGTATCTAAAACGGTGCTAAAACTCTAAGAAATAAAATAAATAAAAATTTAACTTCTGTAGATAATTACTCAGTTTGTGTAGATAATGGTTAAAAATACAACATTTATCAATAATTTATTATTCTTTAGTTTCAGTCACCACACAACTAAATCTCATAAATATCAATTTAATTTTTGAACCCATCTATTTAGTAATTAAAATTATTTATCATTCAAAATTCATTGTTTCAAGTGTTTCAAGATTTTTTTTTATAGATAACTTATTTTAAATTTGATACCTAAATAGTCTAACTCTTAATAATTGATATTGAAAATTAAAGGGGGTGTCAAATTTAAAAGCTATTTCATGGTTATAAAATAATGTTGCTAATTTTTTTTTAAAATTTTATTCCAAAGTATTAGAAAACAAATTTAGTAAAACGTCTTTTAAAATATTTTTTCCATTTCATCAAAATTTGAATAAAACAAATTTCATAATTCTAACTAATGTTTTTTCCAAATTTTATTTGGACAATATTTTTAGTACTTTTTTTTTAAATTTTATTACTAAATCAATCAATTTTTAAAATGAAAATTTATTCTCACATAAAAATCTACTATTCTATTAAGTTCTATTTATTGAGACTTAAGTAGTCTTTGGAAAGTCTCATCGATTGCAGTCAAGAAATCATTTGTATTCAAGTACATACCTGGTTTTACACTTAAAATATTTAAAAAAAATTAATTTGATTTTTCCTTATTTTTTCGGGCTTACTTTTTAATTCCATGAATGCAACCAGCTAAATCTTTTGTCAATTTTCCTGAATCGATTGTATCAACACAAGCTTTTTCTAGGAGGTGAGACCATCTAATCAGCTCTTGATTTCCATCTAGCTTTCCTCTATGCTCGAGACCTCTGGTCCAAGCGAAAATACTAGCAACCGGATTCGTGCTTGTTTCTTTTCCTTTCTGGAATTCTCTGTAATGACGAGTGACAGTACCATGTGCTGCTTCGGCCTCAATAGTCTTACCATCTGGACAGACTAAAACTGAGGTCATTAAACCTAAAGAACCATAACCTTGGGCTACAATATCCGATTGAACATCGCCGTCATAATTTTTACAAGCCCATACAAAACCTCCCTCAGATTTAAGCATCTGTGCCACCATATCATCGATCAAACGATGTTCGTACCAAATTTTTAAGCTGTCAAATTCGGCTTTGTAATTTCTAATTTTGGTTTAAGTTTATATTTTTGATTAAAATTTTATCAATCAGCTTTAAACTAACTTTTCATAGATTTCTGCGAATATGTCCTTAAATCTACCGTCATATTTTTTCAGTATGGTATTTTTTGTCGACAAATAAAGTGGATATTTTTTCATAATCGCATACTGAAAACAGCTATGGGCAAAACCAATGATAGACTTTTCAATTTTCAAATTATTTTTTAAGCTTAATTTAATTTTTAAATTTTACCTCTTCAGTGTTATACATTCCCATGGCAACTCCGGGACCTTTAAAGTTAAAAACAGTATATTCTTGCTTTTCACTACCATCAGCAGGCTCATAAGTTAAAGTCAATTTTCCAGGTTCTTTGATAACCAAGTCAGTAGCTTTGTACTAAAAAAATAAATCTAAATAATTTTTTTCGAAATTTTTTTGATAATTACTTGATCACCAAAAGCATGTCTTCCAACAACAATTGGATGTTTCCAGCCAGGAACCAACAGAGGAATTGTTTTACACAAAATTGGCTCTCTAAAGACTGTGCCGCCTAGAATATTTCTGATTGTTCCATTCGGACTTAGCCACATTTTTTTCAAATTAAACTCTTTAAAAAATTAAATTCAATTTTTTTCAATATTTTAAGAAAACTACCTTTGACACGATCTTCATCAGGGGTGATAGTAGCACATTTGATTCCGACACTGTATTTTTTTATTGCTTCGGCTGCGTCTATGGTTACTTGGTCATTGGTTTGATCACGATAAGGTAATCCCAAGTCGAAATATTTAATCTCCAAGTCCAGGTATGGTAATACGAGCTTTGGTCACAAATTTTGATGAATTAATAAAAAAAATTCAAGAAATACTTGTTCTTTAATTTTTGCCCAAATAATTCTTGTCATTTCATCTCCATCGAGATCGACTACCGGGTTATCAACCTTGATTCTTGATACCGAGGCATCTAATAATAAAATTAATTAAATCTGATCTAAATAATAATTTTAGATTACAGTTTCTTTGCAAATTCTTTGAAATTTGCACTAGACTCGACTTTGTGTTGACCAGGCTTCGTAGCATTTTGATTATTGCTTTTTTTTTAATAAGACGCAAATTTTTGATCTATTTAAAAAATATCAAATTTATTTTAAGCAAAATACTTTAGATTTAAATAAGTAAAAAAAAGGGTGTTTCTACAGCAAGTTTTATGTTAATTTTTGTTCACTGTTTTAAGCAAAGAGATGAAAATCAAAAAGTTCTTTGGTTAAAAATTACCAAGACGCACAGAATTTATGTAAACAATAAAATTTAGATCGTGACATAGAGTTTGAAAATATCTGCTCTAAAAAGCAGCTTAAAATTTTCAAAATGTATAGATTTGGAAAATTTTGAAACATAATTTTAATGGCTTATCTATGAACGCGATTTTACCTAGTTTTGACAAGAATTTCATTCAAAGTTTAAAATTTAAGATATCTTTTTCATCTTGAGTAAACATTTTGATAAAAAATTAATGATAATCAATTTTAAAAGTTCGCCAAATCATTGAGATAAATATCAATTTTTTATCATGTTGAACACAAAATAATCTAAATTTATAGCTTTATAAACTAAAAAAATAATAATCTAATTGAAATTATTTGAAGATAAAATCTTTGCCTTTAAATAAGAAAATTAAAGGACAAATGATTAAAGTTTTAAAATGAAAATTCTTAGCTTCATTGCTTGAAATTGATTACTCAATCAAAGCCATCTATTAAAACAAGAAAATTATACATTTAGAAAATAATCTTGACTATTAATTGAAATGAAATTGAAATTAATTTTTAATAGATTGATTTTGATTTATTTCTTTGATAGAAAGCTTTTAAATTTAGGAAGTGGAAGTTTTTTTTTTCTAGATTCTTGAACTTATTTTTACAATCTGGATTGGTAAATGATAAAGTTAAATTTTAAATTTCAACTTCTAAAAACGAAGTCCTAAAATGGTTGTGTTTTTTCAATTAATAAAAGAAATTACGAAATTTCAATTCAGAAAAATCGTGATTAGATAAAGACACGATACAAAAATAGGTAATATCAATTTTTTCGAAATTTTTTTAAAATCTTAGAAAATTAACAAATTAGACCTTTATATATAGAGTCACAAAGTTTCCATGCGGACAAACATTTTACGCACCCACTATCAATAGATTTAATAAAAAAATTTAATTTATTTTTTACCAATTATGATTAAGTGCAGGGTTTACTTAATAAATAAAAATTTATCAAGTCTTTTGACTTGACTTAAAAAATTATTTTTTAAAAATAAACCTTTTACAGTTCCATTTAATTATTAAGGCGGTTATTCTTATTTCAAAGTCTTTGAAATGAATTTTTTCAGAAAATAAATTTCAAGTCAAGTTAAAAGATTATTAAAATCTTTTATTTTTTTATTTTTTTTAATTGACTTTTTTTTCTGACTTTTGCGCAAGTCTGACACTTACTAAGATTTAATTTTTTAATTTTTTATTAGGATTGACTCTCCTCATAGATTGAAAAGTAAATAAATTATCTTTAGGATTTTTATAATATAATGACATGAATAAGCATTGAATTAATACCGTAAACCCTTGCGCATAGGCGCAGCAGTTAATACCAGGCCCTACAACTACCGCAATGCGGCTAATCCCAGTCATTTCATGTAAAAAAAAATTAAAATTGAATTAAAAAGATTTTTCGCGCCTAAGACAGGATCCGGGATTTACCATGTGGTAAACCCAGGAATTTGTCGTTTTACCGCACCAAAAACTGATTCATAACCGCGAAAAAAAAAATTAAAATAAGCATTTAAATGCCGGTATTGGTCGATTTTAATTTAAAAGTTTCGAAACAACCGCATGCGGTAAAATTAAGTTTTTAAGGAAAAAAAAACATTTTTTAAAAAAAGAAAAAAATTGATTAAAAATTGGTTCAATAAAAAAGCGTAGAAAAAAAGAAAAAGGAAAAATTGCAAAACCAACTTTTTTAAATTTTTTTCTTTTTTTAAAAAATGTTTTTTTTTCCTTAAAAACTTAATTTTACCGCATGCGGTTGTTTCGAAACTTTTAAATTAAAATCGACCAATACCGGCATTTAAATGCTTATTTTAATTTTTTTTTTCGCGGTTATGAATCAGTTTTTGGTGCGGTAAAACGACAAATTCCTGGGTTTACCACATGGTAAATCCCGGATCCTGTCTTAGGCGCGAAAAATCTTTTTAATTCAATTTTAATTTTTTTTTACATGAAATGACTGGGATTAGCCGCATTGCGGTAGTTGTAGGGCCTGGTATTAACTGCTGCGCCTATGCGCAAGGGTTTACGGTATAAACAATAAGTTTTAAAAATAATTATGAAAATTTTTGGCTCAAATCATAAATTTAGGTGGGATTGGCAACTGGTTTTGGTAAGTGAAATTAATGAAATAAAAAAGCAATTTTTGAAAAAGAAGTCAAAATAGCACCTGCCGCTTGTCTAGTTATACCTTTTCATTAGCTTTCGATTAATTAATTTTTTATTAATATATCTATTTAAAATGAAATATTTACGTCATAAAAAAATATAAAACATTATTAATAAATTAGCTTCGACAAAATAAAAATTATTTTTACAGTAATGTATAAACCTCTTACTGACAACAAAAAAGTTTACAAAATAAAATTAATTTAGCTTATTTTAGCTGTCACAATAAATCTTCAAGTCTCATATTACAGGTCAAAGCTTGTTGTAGTTTTAAAATAAATTGTTAAATAAGTTAATAAGTTCAGAATGACGAATTATATTTTAAATTTAAAGAATTTATTTTTCCAATTAAATAAAAAAATTTTAAATCGGTAAATTTTTTTCAAAAATAACGCACCAATTTCCTTGTTCATAATAAGATTCGATGATTTTTGCCGTGTCAATCTTCTCAAATAGCTTTTCTAATTCATTTTTTTCAAAAACATGATAATATCTCAAAAAAACTTTCGACTCCTTGTTTTTTTGGTCAGATGGCTCGCTCTCGCCAGACATGTCCCCACTTTTTTTCAAAGTTTTTTCATTGTAGTGCCAAGCTACAAAAACATCTTTTTTCTGAAACTCTTTTCCGAATGTATGAATATTGGAATCTTGATTTTCTTCGTCGCTAGTCTTTTTTTGTGAAATGTAAAAAGATTCTTTTTCCTTGTACTTTTGTTCTTTGGCCCACACTGTAATCAAGCATCGGCCTCCCGGCTTCAAAATTCTAATCATTTCATTTATAGACTTAATTCTTCTTTCCTGAAAAAAATGAATAAATGATTTTTTTACAAAATTTACTTACCTCAGTTGATAAATGGTGAATTACTGCGATACAAATTGAATAGTCGAAAAAATCAGTCTTTACAGGGACACAAAGGCAATCGCTTACAAAGCAATTAAAATTTCGCTCATTACATATTCTAATGAGCCCTTCACTAAAATCACATCCAAAAGAATACAAATCATTTCTTAGATTTAAATATTTTCCATTTCCGCATCCAATGTCGATCATGAAACTTCTAGGCTCCATTGAAGTTATAAAACGAGCAACGCCAGGCCACGCTGAGTGTCTTGTGTGACTAAAATGATCGGCAATTTCATTATATATGCTTTGAACATAGGATTTTTCAAAATTTTTTGCTTCACAATCAGTCGATGGAATTGTCATCTGGGGCTCATCAATTTTTTCCATTTTTTTTTTCTGCTCACTAAGAGGAATTACTTTTCTAAATGTCAACGATATTCGCATGTTTCTTTTGAGGACCAAAAATTGGCCTGAATTCGAGTCTTTAAATAAATCATGCTTTCTTTCCGGAATCGAATGACTCCAATTAAATCTAGATTCACCTTTTAGAACTAGCAAACTGTTCGGTTTTAGTAAAATTTTAGAAATTTTTTTTGTCTCTTTTTGCCGAAATTCCATCATAGCACTTGACATGAGACTTAGGGAAATAATAAAGTTGTCAAAAGCGACAGTGTTGTCTATGTGGGGTCCAATGCCTTGTCCAGGTTCGTAGAAATTTACTGTTAATTGATCGGGTTTCACATGAATCAACTTATCATTCAACATTTTCTCAAATAATTCATCTAAAACTTGAGGCATTTTGTTTTCTGGATCAGTCAATGGCTTGGTGTCATCGCAATTGTTAGAACCATATTTGAATTCGTATCCAAAGTGCTTAACTCTGCGTCGTTTTAAACCCACCACTGAATTTTGATTTTCGTCTTGTTCTGTAAAAAAATCGACAATTTTTTTTGCATAAGAATCCTGAATGTAATCTTCCAAATAATCAATTCCTTTTGGCAAACACTCGACTTCTTCAAATTCGGTAAATTGAACAGTTGTTTGTGGAACTTTAAAGATTGAAAGTATAAATTTTAAATGAAAAATGTATAGAAAAAATACCTTTATCTACCGGAAATAAATAGAAACATAGTGTAGTTTGATTGTTGGTAGTGATTACTTGTGATTGTAGTTGGTTTATTGCTTTCTGAGTTGATTCTGGTTCTTCGAATATTATAAAAGAATACGGCTTTTTCTTTTGCATTATGATATCAATAATTTTGCCAAATGTTCTGAATTTTTCTTCTATAAAATCTGCAGATATGTTGTTATCTAGACCGCAGTTACCAACAAACAAAAACTTCAAGTAAACTGTTTTTAATTAATTTAATCCAAAGTTTTTTTTTATTTTTTTTTATTTTTATTCAAGAATAAAATTTAAAAAAAAAATTTCATAATTGAGTCCAAAAATTGGTGATCAACAACTGGTCACACAATTAAAGACAAAAAGGACAAACTTAAAATATCAGTTGTTGATAGTATGTTGTCAAAAACTGTTAAGATTAATTTATTTGTTACAACAAAACAAAATGAACTATTGCATCATTAGCAATATTATTGTAAATTAATTGAAAATGTGAATTTTGTTAATGATTATTAAAATTAAAAAAAAATTTCCTCCATAATTTTGGTCATAAATTTTGTGAGCCAAGTTAATGTGGACAAAAATTTACACTATGATAGCTTCGATTTACATTATGATAGATCATAAAGTGGTCAACACATATATTTATGAGTTGGCCTCTTCTTCCTTAAATTTCTAAAAACATCATCTATAAGCCTTAAAAAATAATTAAATTTCGTCAGTTGTTTAATTTTCAGTACCTGATATCAAAAAAGAATTATATTAAATTTATTTGTTTTATTCGTGTGTTATATAATGAATTTTTAGACGAAGAATTTAATTAAAATAAGATATTTATTGAGTATAAAACCAAACGTATTAATTAAATTTTAATATAAAAATTTGAATGAGATTTTTTAGAACCATTTTCAATAAAAAAATACTTTTTATTCATTAGGCAAATTATCTTTTATATTTTATTTTTTTATTTCTTTATTAAGTTACTGATTAAATATTTTAAAACATATAAGCGTAATTTAAAAGAATAAATTGAATAAAAATATTTTGCTATTTTGAATCCGAATCCCATGGACTTATTTTATAGGTTTATTTTATATTACCAGCTTTTCTTGATCGTTTGGTTTTAGCAAAAAAAATTTGTTTTCTATTTTTGAATCAAATTTTTTTGTTTTTAAAAGACATAATAATATTTTATTATTTTGTGTGAGTAATTTTTTTAAAATCTATATTCTTAAAGCAATATCATAATTTTTAGATAAATTATTAAAACTTTTGCTCAATTAATTTTAGCTAACTTACTTGAGAATCATCATCGACTCTATTTATATTATCGAGCTTTTTTATGATTGATTCATATTTTTTAAGCCTATGTTCAAGTTTTTTATTTCTATATTTGGCTGAAATTGGATTTTCAATTGAATCATTGATGCCCATTTGATTTAAATTGTCAGTAATTTCATTCGACTGCATTCTTTTTTATTATTTTTATTTTTAAATTTAATTTATTTAAATTTTCGTTCCAAGAAGTTAAGCTTGGCTTTATTTAAAAACATTTAATTAGAGATGAGGAGCAATTAAAAAAAAATTAACTTTTAAAAACTTTATTTCATTTTTTTTTGTTTTAATAAAGAACTCTTCAACGCCATCTTAAAATTAAAAAAATTAAATTCTAGTCGTATTTTAATTTAAATTTTACTTGTTTTTCTTTGAATGAACGTCTGTGTTTTTTGTTCAATTTTGGACGAAGCATCTGAAAGCTTTTAGTCTTAAGCTTTTCTTTATTTGTCTTTCCTAGATTTGAATCTTTGTATCTATGACCAAATTTATCTCTACCTTCTCTTCCCTCCTGTGACAAACAAATTTTGAATTTTAAAATTAAAAAATTTTGTGCTACTTTACTTTAACTTTAGCCATTCGAGTCTCTTTATCGTGAGCTCGCTTTTTGTTAATGTAAGTGATCGACGATAATGGAACTAGACCATTACTGAAACATAAAAATAAAAATCAAGTCAAACTTTTTTTTAATTTTACTTTTTAAATCTTTCATTATCTTCTTCAATGTCAGAATCAATTTTAATTTTCTTATTCTTGGAATTTTTATCAAAATTTCTGTCAGTCAATTTCTTCTTCATCTGTTCAATTCTAATTTTCTTAAACTCTTCTTGAGTTAAAATTCTTTCAGTGGAAACTTTTTGAGCTTTTTCCTCTTTTTCGACCAAACTCATCAATTTGTTCTGATCTTGCTCAGAATTATCCTCATCTTCACCATCACTAGAAACATCAACCCATTCTCCTTCAGAATTTTCCTCTTCTTCATCTTCACTATGCTTTCTTTTTTTCGGTTTTTCATCTTCTGATTCCGATTCAACCCATTCACCACCTTCTTCATCAGAGTCTTCAATGTTGATTGTTTTCTCAGGCTCTTTTGGTTTCAAGCTTTCCAAGTCAATAATTTCAGCGCCAGGTACATAACTCTTTGCATCCAATTCACCATACTGTCTTGTCTTGGCAAATTCAGCTATTGATTCTTCAGTAGGCTTGCCTCTCATTTTACGATGCAACATCTGAGGATTTTTCTCTCTGAACAATTGAATCAAGGACTTGGCAGCGCTTGAAACAGCCTTATCTTTATAAGTTTTATATAGGACCAAATCTCCGAGGAGATCTTCGCTCATTGCCAATGGACATCTGTCGCATATTTCTCTAATAGCGTTCAGACCGACTGCTATCACCTCTGTGCTATTTCGTTCAGTTATAAAATTATTTGCTATTGCCATTAAAACTGGCTCAACAGTCTGAAAAAAAAAATTAAAAAAAATTGATTAAAAATTTTTTAAATTTACGTCTGGTGGAGTGAGATCGTGAGATGATATAGCAGAAAACCATAAAATTTTTGTTACCTCTGTTTAAAAAAAATATTAAAATATAAAATAAAGATTTTTTTTCTTTACCTCTTTGATGTGGATTCAGAAATCGAATTAAAAAATGATGAAAATTATTCAAAAAAAGCTGATGAATTCCAATTAGTCGAGATATTAGGTCTAAAATTGAAATTTTTATTTCAAAACCCTCATTAGTGGTATCAACTAGTTTGAACAGTTTTTCAGCAAAATCTTGCGGATCATAGATCAAATTCAATGCGCTAAAATGCGGTATGTCATTTCCTTTTTTTTTCTTTTTCTTATCTTTATTAATCGATTTCAGGGCTCTGTCAGTTCGTTTCTTACGCGATTTGGTCTTTTTGCCTACACGCAAACTCAACATAACTTGTTGAGTCGTTTTTTCATCCTAAAAATAAAAAAAATTGAGAATTACCATTAAAAAATAAAATTTATTTGCAAAATAATAGGGTTTGAAAATGTGAAAAACATCAAAAGCTTAATTTATTTCAAAGATCACTCGCTAAAAATAACAGTTATGGTTAAGGGTCTTATTCTGAGAAATTTTTAGTCCAAAAAAATTGTTTAGAAAAATTTTAATAATAAAAATGATTTGATATAAAATTGAAATTAATTAATTATTACTTTTTATTCACTTTAAAATTCAATTTTAAAATTAAAAAATTATAAGCTTTAAATAACTTAAAGTTTTTTTGATTCATCATTAAATTTTTACTCACTTTAAATTGATCAAAGATCAATGAAATAATTCTCTTGTCTAGCGTGAGTTATACTTGAAGATTTTTTTTATAATTTTTTAAAGTTTATATAATTCACTAATAAATATAAAATTTAATTAAAATATTACAGATTAAATATCCATTCTAATAATTATCTTCAAAATCTAAATTATTTTTCACGTTGGTTAATAGCAGAGTTGTTTATAAGTCACAAGTCTTTAGTCTGAGTCTGGACTTGATTATTTTTTTTAATTAAAGTCTGGACTTGGAATTTACTTGGAATTAATTTTTTTTCATAATCAATTTTTGTTTTTTATAAAATTCAAATAAATTATTTGAAAAATCTAAATTTTTTATCAAACAAATATTTATGAATTATCACTTCTTTGACCTACCAAACATTTTGTAATACATAATAAGACTTCAATTCTTAGTTAATATTTCTTCCAAAAAAAATTTAAATCTAAAAAAAAATGTCTCACTTCAGATTCTGATTCACTTTCAGATTCTTTTTCTACATCTTTTCCAGCGAAAAATTGAAGAGCCAGAGCTAGAACTTTGGTGATCTTTGTAAAGCAGCATTGTGAAATAACATTTACTGTTTTAGCTTCGTTCCATATTTGTTTTTTATACAACTCAATCAATAGATTCTAAAAAAATCAATTGAAAAACTTAATTTGGTTTCTTCAACTTACCAAAGAATATTTGGCTACTAAAGGATGATTTTCTCTAGTTAAAGTGAACACATACTGCTGGACTTGCTTCAAATAAAAAATATAAATAAATGTCTCTACAATTTAAAAACAAAAACTAACTGTACAAAGTTTGAAATTTTTCAATTTTGTTTTAATCTTCTTTACATCATTTAGCATAAAATCAAATAATGTTTTTCTTAATATTTTGTCTTGACACTTGATTAAGGTGAAAAATATTTCGAACAGTGGTTTGGGTTCGATTAGGCTTTTACTTCTAATCAGCATCAAACATTTGCTAAAAGTCTACCAACAAAAAAGCTTAAAAAATATAAAATTTAATTTATCAAATACCAGTCTCATTTCTGGATTAAGAACAGTGGCATAGCGCTTAAGAATATCAATTAATTGTTGTGGATATTGTTTAAGCTCATCGGTAAAGCAATGAGACACATGAGCAAGAAATAGTGACAAATCAGCCAACTGTTTATTAGGTTTGGCTGGCTTCATCAAATATGCTTGCAAAGTTGATTCATAGTTAAGATATGTTTGGGAAAACTTGAATTAAAAACAAAAAATTTAAATCAGTCATCAAGAATTTTAAAGAAATTACCTCATCTTTGTATGACGTTGGATCTCTTTTGATCCTATTTTGAAGCTGCAGCAAATTTGTTGCAAAATGATTCTTGGTACTGGTCATTTCTATGACAGATCTAGACGGAAAAATATTTGTTTTATTTTTTTTTTTAAATAATGCTTTGAAATTTTACATGTGCTTCAAATTGAAAATAATTTATTCTTAAAATTTATAATTTATATTTTATTAAAAAGAAAAAAAATTGTCTTAATTTAAAATTTCAATTTAAAATGAGTTAAATTTTTATGCAAATTCAAAAAAATTGTCAAACGAAAATTTCTTTTTTCCTTTTCTAGAAAATTAATTTTTTTAATTTTGGTATCAATAAATTTAAACGAAATTAAAATTTTTTTAAAATTTTTCTAAATCGATTATTTGATAAATATAAGCTTTTAGGAAATTCCAAATTAAATTATATCAAAATTTCTTATTTTTTAGTGAAAAGATTACCGTCTAAAGAAAAATTGATTTAAAACTGAATCTTAAAATAAGTCTCTATTTATCGATTTCTGATTATTTTATTTTAGAAATTTAAATTGCATTGTTAATGAAAAAAAGTTAAATTGATCAAATCATTATTTGATACAAGCTAGTAAATTTAATTTAAAAATCGTTTAATTCTTTTAAAATTAAAACTAATTTAATTTAAAAAAGACAATAAAAAATACTTAACTCAAATGATCTTTATTATTTTAATTAACATGTAAATTTAAATAAAACTTTTTTAACTTAAAAAAGTTATTAATTGAATTAATAATATGGTAACACAGCCTAAATGTATTTAATGTAAAATAATTTGATTTTATTTGATAAAAATATTCGTTCTGTATTATCAAAAATCGTCAATATATTATAAAAATGAACCAGAATAAACAAAAAGGAGTTAAAAAAAATTATTCAATGGAAGATCTTGATAATGCAAAAAAAGATGTTTTTTGAAAAAAAATTGAACACTACTCAAGCTTCAAATTTATACAACATTCTGAGACAATAACAAAGGGTTAGAGTTTCAATGTGATGAATATCTCGACTAATCTTTTAAACTAAAAAAAATAAAATTTATTTTAAATTCGTTATTAATTCGTTTAAATTTTTTTCTAAATAGTTAAGTTGTAGCGTATATTTAAAAGAATAATAATAAAGAATATTTTAGATATTTATATTATTAAAAAATACAAAAAATCCTTTTTTTAATTCTTGTTGAGCTAATTGGGTGAATTCGGTGAATATCCTGAAAAAGAGGTTAGTTCTCGGGCTAAATATTTACAAAATCAGGGGTAACTGGGTTAACCTAATTCACCTCAATAAAATCTCACAATAAGGTCTCACCCAATTACGTACCGCAGGAGGTAAAGAGGTGACTAGAAAAAACTGGTCTAATTCGGTGAGCATTTTTGGAGTTTTTGAATAAAATGAGTGCGAAATATGCAATTAAAAAAAATAAGTCAAAGTAAAAGTCACTAAAATTAAATTCCAAGTCAGGACTTAAAAAAAGTCCGAACTTGGACTTGACTTGTTGTGAATTTTCAACAACTCAGTTCTTGATTAAGATTGATGCTCATTGCGATCACAAAAAGCATTCCCATTCCATTCTATTACCATTCCATTAATTTAATTTAAACCATTCCATTCCGTTCCTCTTTCAGGAACGGAACGTTTCACTTTAGCAAGAACCACTGTATTTAAAGTTAACAATAAAAAAATAAAATAAATGAAGAAAATTTTCTAGTCAGCGCTTTTAAATTATTTTTGAGGTGAATGTTAAATGGCGAAAAATTTTATTTTCATTTGATTGATTTTGCCGACAAAGTAATTAAATTTCATTTTTCAAATTTGATAAAAAAACATTTTAAATGTGTAATTAAATTTCAATGCATTTTTTGAAGTTGCAATGCTTTTTAAAAAGTTAAAAAATAAAGCTCTAAAATTTAATAATTATGAAAAAATCTGCGATGAAATTAAATTGACATTTACAAATTTTTTGATCAAATTTGAATTTTTTAAATTTCTTATTTTAAATCTTGTTAAATTAATTTTTTAGATTCAAAAAAATTGCTTCAAAAATGTCTTCGAGACGGAAAACTTTACTAGCAAATGAGTTGCCTTTATTTGGCGAAGTCGCAGAAAACGACGTAAACGACGATGTTGCCGAAAAAAGACGTCGGCTGTCAAGTATTAAATCAATTAGAATCAATAAATTTAGGATAAAAAAAATATTTTTTATTAGTTCATCAAAATGAAAGCTCTAGTGCAATTCTGCAAAGAAAAAATCGCATAATTCAGGAAAAGTAACTATTTTAATTTAATAAAGTTTAAAAAAATATTATTTTATAAAAAAATTAGCAATGAGCTACAAAAATCACTGAATGGTTCAAGTAGGCAACCATTGACACCGTCGACTCCTAAGCCATCAAACGAACAGTTGTCATGCTTGTACAACAATTGTGTCAAGTTGCTCAACGAGAATGTATAAATGCTACCTTATTTAATTCTGAAAAAAAAAACTTAACTTTTTTTTTTGACAGAAAATAAATACCAAAAATGCATTTCAGCTAAAACTCATCGACTACATGTCTGATATAGTTCTGAACAAGGAAATAAGCGGTGGAGATACTAATTTTCAAGTATGTAAATTCAGAAAATTAAATAGAAAAATTGCATTAATTTAAAAAGGTTGTTGGCTGCACGATTGATGTAGGAACTAAAATTTATGCTGCCAGAGTCGATGCTCTACACCAAAATACATACCAAATGTTAGACGGTATACGCCGTTCCGCAACTAATGAAGACAATAGCGAGATGGCAGGTTATTATTTAAATTTTTTATAGATTTATCAACTGATTTTTAAAATGAGACAATTTATTTAGAGCAAACTACGGATGATTTTGGTGGTAATGGTGATATGAATGATAATGACCAGGGTGATCAAGGCAATAAAAAGACTAAAGCAAAGAAGAAACGAAATAAAAAAAGCTCTCACATCGCTGAAAATTTGGACACAATTACAACTAAACTGAGAGATGATTTTCAAGATGTAAGTACATTAAATTAAATTTTTACGAAAAAAAAATACTGAAGTTTATTTAAATTGAATTTTTTTTACACTTTTAAATGATCACTCAGACTTTTTTTTAATTTTTTTTCATAAATATAAATATTAACTTTAATGCAGGGTTTTTTTTGTTAATTAAATAATATTTAGCAGGTTTTAAATTGAAAAAAAAAATTGAAAAATTGAGAAATTTACTTTCTTTGAAATTTTAAGTGAGCATCTTTACTTTTTGAAATCTTCGACCACCGACTGTCTATTTTTGACCAAACTTGTTTTTAAGTCACAAGCTCAAGACAAAGTCAAGACTTGAAATTTTGTTTCTTTTTGAGATTTAACTATTAAATAAACGTTTTCCTTTTTGTACTTTTTCTAAAATTTAATTTATTTGGCCCTGTTCCTTTTTACACTTTCTGTACTTTATGTACTTTATCAGTATTTTAATAATTACATAAAAAATTAAACGGGGTCTAAGGCGGAGCCCTGGTTTAGGGATTCTGGTATGTTATAGATTAGAGAAATATTAGTTAAAATTAATGTTAATATTTAAACTATTAATTAATTAAAAAATTTATTTAAAATATGAAAAAGAACAGAAATTACACAAAGTACAAAAAGGAACAGGGCTAAATAAATTTAAATTTAGAAAAAGTACAGAAAGTATTTTTTCTTTTTAATATTGTCATTGCCTATACGTCCGGTCGCATGAATTTTTTGACCAAAATGGAAAAATAAATGAAATTAAGAATTGACTTTAAAAAATTTAAAGCCATGGTGACTATAGTGACTATAGAACAATTATGTTCTTGACCTATTCTGCGTTCATAAAATGACGGTAAATTTTCTATTAGATTATTTAAGCCATGGTAGAATCTCTATGATACATTCATCATCAAATAAATAATTGACAGAATGAGCTTTGTGTGCTATATAATCGACTTGTTGAAAAATTGAGTTTACAGCATCAAAAAGTGGTGCTAAATGGCTAATTCGAGTTAAAATCCACATCTACAAAATTTATTGCATACAGCATTGCCATTATAACGAAACCATTCTTTTTTCCATTCTTATATCTTCTATTTTTTAAGCTTTTAAACGTTTTCCTTGGCAAAATTGAGATTTCTGGTCGGTTGGTCGGTCTCTTAATTAAATTGAAATTTCTAAACTTTTGCACAATTTTTTTCAATCGAGATTCTTAATTTATTTATCTTTATTTGAAAAATAATTTTGAGCTTAACTCCAGGGCAGTTTTGAGTTGCTTAGGCCCTATTTTCAGCCTTCATGTTAAAATTTTTAAGAGATTCTTAAGAAGGTAAAAAAAATAGCTTTTATGTTAGATTAGATAAAAAATAGATTTTTAGCTATTGTAAATAATTCGTATTTAGTTATTAAGAAAATTTAATAATTTTTAAATCAATGCAACACATTGTATATTCTATAATGTCTTTTTAAATATTTGAATGCTTAATTTCGAAATAAAAAACGAAAATTATTCTAATTTTAGTGAAAGAAAAATTTATTTTTTTTTACTTTTTTTTATTCAAATAAAATAATTAAGATTCATTTTTATTCATTTAAATTAAATAGTATATTGCAATTACCAAGCCGGAAATTAGTCCCAAAATTAAAATAGAAAAAATCACTCCATAAAAAATTATAATACATCTATCAGTGATTTGCATAGACAATAATTCTATTTGAAAAAAAAAAAATTTTAATTGATGAAAAGGTGAATTTTAGAACAAAAAAAAATATAAAAAACTGAATTACTTTTTCTAAAATCCAAAAATTGGTTCTGTAAATTGAATCAGCTTTTTTGTGATTAAGCGATAGCTCAAATTTATCAACTTATTACTAAATTTACAGAATCAATTTTGGGTTTTTAGTAAAAAAAAAAGCTATTAAGATTTTTAATTTTTTTTTTTTTCGTTCAAAAATTCACAATATTTTAATAATAAAACGAAATAAACTAGCCATTTTTTGCACTTGAAAAAGCCGACCTGATTCTCCTCTGACTATCATGATCTAAAAATTAAAATTAAATTTTTTGTTGCATATTTTTTATTCAATTTTACGATTTTCTGGTGCATAACCGGGAAAACTTTCATATTCACAAGCATCTTTAATTGATTAAATAGAAAATTTTAGTCCCACAAAAAAGCCACCTGCACATACCTTCTTTCATTGTGATTTCATTTCGATCCATTTTTTGAACAAATTCTAAATTTCTATTCATTTAACAAAAAATAATACCCGGACTCAAAAAAAGTCCTTTAAAATTGTAATTATCTTACACGTGGAGCAAAATTAAAAAAAATTATCTTTTTTCTAGGAGGATTTGTATTTTTCAAAAATTTCAACATGCATTGAAAGCGAAGCTATAGGCGGAATTCTGCTCAACAAATTGCACTACCAAGATGACACCACTAAATTGGTAATCAACAAAGATCAAAAAATTGATTTCATCAGCCAAACAGCGCCTCACAATGATCAGCTAAATCTCAAAGAGATCTATCAATTCAACGTAAACAAAAACATCAGCTTCAACAATCTAAAACTTTGCTCCGAACTGTCCAATTTCCGCTACATTGGCTGGAATTTGGACAACGAAGACGAAATAACCAAGCTAATCCAAAGCATGGCTACTCCAGATGAGAATTTGGAGGCGCATCGCTTCGACGTCAACAACAAAAACCTTTTTAACCTGTCAAATGAGGCTGGCATAGACAATTTCGATGATGACTGTCTAAACAACGATGTAGAGGCCGACCCGGACATTGAAAATTTTGGTTCGGACATGAACATGACAGAAGCCCAGCGCGCCACCAGCATTCATCAGTCTGGCATGGAAATGTTGGAAAAAATCGATGACATTCGCTCTATGAATTCTGTCAATTCAATTGCAGACTTGACCACCCTGATATCCAACTCGCCATCGGACTATTCCTACTTCAACTTTGACAAACTTAAATTGCACGATTTGCCCAACCATTTGAAGCGCATGGCTATTCAGATACAGAGCAGTGGCAAAAGCTCGGACAACATGTCAAATAACACAAAGCTGGCCAAGAGTGGCACTGTGCGCAGCAAAAAAGAAGCGCCGCGGATTGACTTTACCATTTTGACAGATATTTCCAAGTTCTTAAAAGTGACAAAAAAGTGTATATTTTTATGTGATCGAACATTGGAAAAGCGAGCTGAAAAGCCATTGTGGTTTGAGAGTGAACGCCAATGTGACTTTGACTCCAAGGAGTTTTTCAGAGCATACCGCAAGGGGACCATGGCCAAAATTTACACCGATGCTAATCAGGAAGAAAATTTGCTTGGAAATGATGAAATTGAAATTGAGAAAACGTTGGCGAACAGAGTGGAAAATGGTGTTGATGATGATGATGGACACTTGGGAGGGATGGACGACGACTTCGAAATGCCGTGCACTGCCCAAACTAATGAGCCGTTTTTCACCCAAAATGGACACGAATTTGCACAGACACAGAATTTCAATCAAATGGATATTCAGCCTCAAGAAATGTCAACTTTGCCTGCTTTCGATGCCCAAAATTTGGTTCAGGCTCCTCTCCAAGTCAATTCACTGAATATAGAATATGCCAAAACATCGAAGAATATTGACGTGCGGCGACTTAAACAAGTCGTTTGGTCGCTTCTTTTGGAAACAGATAAGGTAAGACTTTTAGAGATTTTATGGTGGCGGGTTTAACACTTTGGCTTAGCAGGAAAATACCAATCAAAGTCAATGTGGTGATAAGACAAGAGAAAATTTTTGCATCAATGCTTCCCTAAAGGAAATTTATAAGCAATTGAGGCCGCCTTTGATAAGCCAAAAAGTTTTTGAAGACCTTTCCGTTTGTATTGTTTTTCAGATGTTGCTTTTCTTGGCCAACGAGCACGTAAGTTGCGGGTCAATTTTTTGAAAAATTAATTAAAAATTTATTTTATAAGAATTTGCTGCTGAGTAATGATCCAATTGGTTCTGATGTGATTATTACAAATTATTAGCAATTTGAATATAGTTTGCTGGACTTTTTTTTAATTTAGCTATTTTGATAAACGAAAATCCCTTTTTTTTCTAGGAAAATAATTTTTTTTAATTTTTGTATCAAAAAATTTGAAGACAATTTAAATTTTTTAAATTTTTTCTAAATCGAGTCATTTGAGTTGTAAAATATAAGTCCTTATGCAATTCCAAATAAAAGTTTGTCAAAATTTTTAACTTTTAAGTGATAAGACTACCGTATAGAGTAAAATTGATTTTAAAAAAATTCTTATCTCTTTCTGATAATTTTATTTTATTTCTGATATTTTTATTTATAGTATAAATTGAAATCGCAGGCAAGTTATAGTTCATCATCAAATGAAAATTTCAAATCAAAATTTTAAAATTTAGATTTAAAAAAAGGCTTAAAAAATTGTAGATTGGTAGATTTAAAAAAATTGATATTAAATATCGTTTAATTTTTTTTTTAATAAAAATTAAATTAATTTAAAAAAGACAATAAAAAATTCTCAACAAATTCAATTTATTGATTATGCATAGACTGAATTGTTTTTTGATAAATTATTAAAAAAAATGAAAAAATATTATTTATTTAGTAAATTTAAAAAATAAAAATACTTTTTATTAATAATTATCTTGAATTAAATAAGTTGAAATATTTTGCTCTGAAATTAGTTTTAAATAATTAGAGTAAAACTTTTCAATCCGGATCAATCTTTTTTTTGATGTCTTAATCAATATTCTAAAGTTATCTTGATATTTTCTTTAAACATTTCAAAAAAATTTGATAGCTACACTGGGCATAAGAAAAATTTAAAATCTTAATTTTCAATTTGAAAATAAAAAGCTTGGTCAATATCAAAGAAATAATAATAATCTGTTTTTATTTGGGAATAAACTTCTGACTAAAAAAATATTTAATTAGTCATAATATTTAATTTTAAAATATTTAGTTGTAACTAAAATCCTGAATATAATTTCGCTTTTTCGAAATAAATCGTAAAAAGTTTTTTTATTGCGATCAAATTCACATTTCAATTTTATAGAATTTTTTGTTTTAATAAATATAAAATTTAATATTTAAAAATATAAGAAATAAGTAAAATTTATTTTAAATAATTAGAATGTCATATTATTCAAGTTCATCGAAGTCTTGCACACTTTACATTCCGCGCCTTCAATTTTTAGAAGTTTACATTCTAACTCATTTTTTGGCTTTTTTGTAACATTTAGGTACAAATTAATTACCTCATTCGATTTTTTTGATGAATGCATTTGTTCTTCAAATTTTTCCATTTGACAATCGAGGTTGACGTCACATCAGCCAGTCTTCTTTTTCTCAAATCTTAATCTTGCTTCATTCCTTAAGTTAAGTCAACTGAAATGTACTTGATCGATTTTCTTTATTTGATGATTAATATTTTCTTCACAAGCTCTTATTCAGGCCAAAAATTTTGTTCATTTAAAAACTTACTAATTTTTTCTAGAAATTTCGAATATGTTTAATGGACTTAATTACGCCATACAATTCTTAGATTTATTTCACTCAGCTAAAAAAATCGGTTGGTTTGGAATTGTGAATTTTGGAATTAAAAGCAAAGGAAAAAATTTTAATTTTAAGTAACTTTTTTACTAAGAGTCTAAGAATTGTTCATAAATTTTTTAAATCTTGAATTTTTATATTTTTTATATATTTTTTAATAATTTTTATCTTGTTTAATTTATTTCTAAAATTTTTTTGTTTTTAATTAATAAATTCACTTAAACCGCAGCGTGAAAAACGCTGACGAAAATAACGCTAAAAAACGTTCTTTTTTTCCCGGTATGGTTAAAATTCGATTGAAAAAATTTAATTCTCTCAAAATATAGATCTCCTATTTATTGATTTATTGATTAGCAATTAACCTCCATTTTGGAGAAGTAAAATTTAAATATTATACAATAAAAAGTTTATAAAATAGAAAAAATACAATTTAATAATAAGAAAAAATGATAACCTAGTACATAGTTATCCTTATTAAAAGTATACTTTTTTATCCTAAATTACGTATAAGTGGCTAAAATTTAGGAGTGCGAAAAATAAATGAGTATTTTACAACAACCCAAAAAGTCTGACAAACCTTTATCTAACCTTTATGTATCTTTGTCTCACAAACCAAAAAATATTCAATATAAATTCAGAGTAGCAATAGCAAAGAATTTAAATCAAGAAAAGAAATGAACCAAATACTTTCAAACAAAAAAGAGTTTTACTCATTAATTGAAGACGGCGAGTGTAAAGTGTGTGATCGCAATGATTCGTGTATACTGTGCAAAAATTGTGGTCATGATTGGAATGTAAATTTACAAAATTTAATCAAACATTTTTTTAAATAATAATTTTGTTTAAAGGGGAGAAAAAGAATTAAATGTTCCTTCCACAGAGATACATTATTTCTGATGGATTTCGAATTTTGCCCAAAATGTTTTTCAAGTGACATCAAAGAGCTCGCTTTAACTGACATGTTTTTTTAAATGAAATTTTTTTTTTATTTTTCTCATTTTGTATTTAAATTTATCTGATAAAAAAAATTAATTAAATATTTAAACTAGTATTTTGACATTTTTTTAAAAAAATAGAAACAACCTATTTTGTATCACAGAATTTGATTTGACTCTGTTTTCACCATGTAACTATTTAAAATACTTTAAAATTCTTAAATCTCATTTGAAAGTACAAATGGTTCACAAATTCAGCCGTTTGCGCTTTAAAATGCAAACGCTTTTAAAGTCTAAAGATTGCTTTTTAATATTTTTCTTTAAAATTGAATTTTATGTCTAATTTTAAAGAACAAGATATTAAAAAAGAAAGTCATTAAGCCTGCAAAGTCATTACGTTTTAATAGGAAAACGATTTGCTGTCCATCAGCTAAATAATCATATTTGATTGTTTTAGATTTAAAAAAAGGTACAATATCACTTGTTTATTAATTTTTCTTAAAGGTTATTTTTAGTTAAAGTGAAATCTCCCAATTTTTTTAATGTTCAGAGTTTTATTTTAATAAAAAAATAACCAATTTTATATATTTTACAAAAAGTCTACTATATGTTACGAAAATTTAGCAAATTTACAAAAAAAATCCAAAATTTCAAATAATTTAAGGGAATAAATATTTTCATCATCAAATAAATCAGAATTTTGTATCAAATTTTTACTCAAATTTATCATCAAAATAAAATTTTTTACACCAAAATTAAATTTTTTCATCAAAAATATTTTTTAACAACAAACAAAAAATAACTTAATATTTTTTTACATCAATTTTTTTTTCTCTGAATCAAATAAAAAAATTACCCTTCAAAAAAAATAAATAAAGCATTTAATTAAAATTTTACTTCAAAATTAAATTGCTCTGAAATGAATCAGCAATACGTTATTTTTTGTAAAAATTATGGAATTTTAAAAATGATTTATAAATACTTATACCAGTAGTTTTGTAAGCAAATAATTGTATATTTTAGATAGTTCAAAAAAGCCCAAGATTTAAAAAATTATTAAAAAAATTAGAAAAAATTTCGATGATTTTGTAAATAATGAAAGCATATAATACCAGCTGATGTAAATGAAAATAATTGGTTAAATATAGGAGAATTTTATATGATTGTCCAAGATATAAAATATTAAAAATTCAAACATTTTATATTATATTGCTGTTCAGAATAATTTACTAAAATTCTCACAACGCAAGAACACTTGATGTTAGTGAAAAAAGAACTCGTGGTTGACCTAAACTAAACTAGTCAAAAAAGCTTAATTGAGATGGTTTTTTTTTTATATTTTATATTCCAATTGATTTTGGTTATAATAATTATTTTATTTGATGATAAAAAAAATTTTTGATGCAAACTATCTATTTAATTAATCTAAATGTTCGTGTTTTTTGATGATGAATTTATTTTAATTGACTCATATATTTTTTTTTTGATGAAATTTTAATAAATTTCAGGTGATGAAAATAAATTAACGTAAATCATGGTAAAGTCATTTCATTACAGCATCACTGTAAATTATTATATTATTTTTAAATTAAAAGTTACAATGCTCAAATTAAATTCATTAAAAATAGAAACAACCTATTTCCCAAAGATGCAAGGCGCAATTTTGCGCTCCTAAAGAACACTATACTACAGTTAATACTACTAGTTGTATTTTTTTAAAAAACTTTAAATTTTTTTTTTAAATAAATAAAAAAAATCTTCACCAGCAATTAAAAGCACTACTTATCAAAGCCTATTCATGGCTGCACGTTTCGTTCTGACCTCATAATTTTGCGACACGAATTTCGGTCGCCGTTTACACTAGAATGAAATTCAAAAAATAATATTCTCTTGTTTAAAAATTGTTATTAAAAAGGATCAAGAGTATTAATTGATTTTATTAGAAAAAAATTAAAATACCACTAAAAATTAATATTGTTTGAAAATTTAAAATTTTTCAACTTTTTTTTTTAAGGATTGAAATTCCTGACCTGAACTCACAACATCAAATTTGTACTACCAAGATGAGATTGTGATCATCATGAAACCGCCACCAGTCCGAGTCAAAGAGCACTTAAATCTAAGACCCGACTTTTTGTGGTCTTGGTCCAGATCTTGGTACCAAATTATTATAGAACTGATTAGTGGATCATAATAATGTCATCCAACACAAAAGTTCGCTAAAAGATGAAATGTTAAATAAATACAAAAATTATATTTTATTCTGGGAAAATTTCACAATTGAAAATAAATTAAATGAGAATTTTTACAAAAAAAAAATAACAACAAAAAATTGTATCAAATTAATTAATTAACGGCTTTACCCGTTCCATAGTCTGGTTAAGTTCATTCCTTAATTCAGTAGGACAATTTACCGGCAAATTACACTTAATTAAGCTAAGTGCTTCAAAAATACCACAAGCATATAAATTCACTGTTCTGTTTTCATTCAACATGTCGATTATGATTCTTAAATTTTAATTTAAAAAAAATTTTAAAATTAAATAAGACCAAAGTACTTAATTAATTCAAAACAATCTTGGTAAATATTTGGAAACATTTCGAAATTAAACCGACTAGATTTTATGCATTCGCAAACTGAGAAAATTTCAATCAAAAAATTGTCCCAGTAATTTTCTAAATTTAAATTTTAAAAATAAACAAATAAATAAATTAATGTTTAATTTACCGATTAAAACATTTTTCTTCTTAATTGTAACCAAAATTTTTTTAGAGAATTCCAAAAACTCGTTCAAGTTAGTAAAATTTCCTCCTAAGATCTGATGACTCAAAACTTTTTGAATGTCCATCACAATTTGCATTAATTCTTTTGAAATTAAATTATTGCTATTATTTGTTGATTCGAATTCAAAAACACTTTGTACAACAATAGAATACTTGTCCAAATTTTTGAATTCCTCCTGTAGAAAAATAAAATTTGCATTTTAAAAATTTAATAATGCTACCTTGGTGTTTATTTGCCTTTTGATAAGCTCAATGATATTTTTAGAAAATAAGTTCAGACTAGCACTTTTTAATTTAAATATTAATTTCAAGCAATCTATTGCAGCCAAATTCTTAAATTCATGATTATAAAAAGTTTTATTTTTTAATTTAGTTACATATAAACTAAGCTCTCTGATCCAAATATGGGAAAAATTTTTCATCTGGGAACTAATAAATTTTTCTTTCAAATCTAAAAATTTAAATAATTCAAATTAAAAATAAAAAAAAATTAAAAAAAACTTTTGATAATTTGATAAATAACGTGAAAACAAAAAGCTTTTGCTTCTATCTCATCGTTTTCTAACTCTCGAAATTTTCTGCTTTGATCAATCGTAATCAATATCCGTTTAATTGAGAACATTAACTTTTCTGTATACTTTTGCTTCTTAAACTCATTGACGTATTTAAACAATATCTAAAAGACATTCAATTTATTTAAGACAACTTTTAAATATTCTTAAATTAATTAATACTTTTGTTTTTTGTAAATAGTAGCATATGTAGTTAAATCTAAATCTGATGTATTTTTTTTCCGATTCTTCGTAAGTTCTTTGCACAGTGAATTTAACAATCTTTGACAAAGTGCGATTCCACAAACTATAATTTGACACTATGTTTCCACTTCTGACATTTTCATCATAAAATTGAACCAAGTTTTTTATTGTAATTAAATTAATGCTATGCAGATCAGGATTGAGATTATAAAATTTTGTCGATGAAAAAGTTTTGAGGATAATCAGATAAATGGTGTCCAAAGTAGTCAAAAAGGCTTTGTCTATAACATCATTTTTTTCAATGTCAAATTTATTACAATTGGAACTTATGGCCTCCATTATCTATAATAAGCAAATAATATTTTTGTTTGTTAAAATCTGAAGAAAATTACTTTTGGTAAAATGTTAAATTTTGAAAAAGTGTTAACTAAAAACTCAAAGTGTTGATGTTTGAACCCAAGACTGATCAATGTTATGGGACCAACACTTTTCAGAACATATCTAATCAATGATAATCCATGTTCCAAATTTTTTTTGCCCCATAAACTAAATTTAGCGTTAAACTCATTTTTAAATGACAATTCAATGGCAAAATCATTTATTTCTTTAACTAAGTTCACAAATTTTCCTCCATAAAATGCATTCAAACTTTCATTTCGGAAAGAAATGGCCTTTTCGTTATAATCTACTGTAACCAGTTGTTCCAAAGCGATCAAGAAGTTCTTTTTTACCTTTAAATATTTCAAATTTTTAAAATTATTGAATTATTTTGAGTATATTTAAACCATACAGAGTTATATACCGAAGAGAGAACAAACTTTACCAAATAATTGATGACAAAATTTTTAAACAACTTAAATTTTTTTTTTTAAAATGTAAAAAATATATTTAAAATAGTTGTGTACCATGTTGGTCAAGTAGAAAATCACGCAGCAAGGTTCGGCAGTAAATTTAAAAAAGAGTCCGATCAATTTAGATGCTTTTTTCGCATAGTCTGCTTCATCTCGTAAAAAGACCGCCGTATTCTCCCAAATTTGTATAAATGAATCAAAATTATTGATTTCGTCAATGAATTGTTTAAGTATTCCCTCAGAATCTTGCTTATTTGGATCCATTATTTGATATTGAAATTTATAAATTAGGGTAAAACGACGCTTTAATTTATTTTTTTTAATTGTATAGTTAATTTTTGAAATTTAAATAAAAAAAGAATGGTTTGCAAATGCAAAGTATCATCATTTTTTAAAGAAATTTTGGTAATTTAGAATTATTGTATTTGTTTTAAATGTAACCTTACACCAATATTTATTTAATTTTATAATTTTCATTTATAATTGTAAAATTTTGAAATTTCATGATTTCATTTAAAATTTCCGAAAGCAATTTTCTTAAAATCTTTGTTTTTTATATTCATTATATGACTCTTATGCATTTTTAATCCTACTAAAATTAATCTGATTAGTTAAAAAAAATTCGACAGAAGAAATCTTATACGAATTTAAAGTGATTATTTTAGAGTCTTTTGATTTTAGTTTCTTTTTTTTTCATTATTTAATTTGTTAAAAAAATTTATTAATACCAATTTTAGCTATTTTTGGAAAAAGATTTGAAAAATTCGTTTTTAATCTAGCTAAAATTTCATATTGTGAATTATCGCTTATTTGACGGCACTATATCGTTTCATAGTGAATCTTTTCATAGTGTGTTTAAATTTTCATAGTGAAAGTCAATTTCATAGTCACTATCATTTCATAGTGAATTTTTTCATAGTGTTTTATTTCATAGTGTATTTTTATTTGATGTATACATCGAAACTATAGTTTTTCATAGTTTGTCATTAAAAAACATAAATTTAAGAATGATAAAAAATTTCCTTAGTGAAAACAAAGCGAGTAATACTCCTAGGCGATTAAGAAGTGGAACTATTTTAAGTAAAATTTCATCTGTAGTTTCTGAAATAAATAATACTAATGTTGAAACATGTGAGGCTACTACAAGTAAAAATTCTGAGGTTGATGAAATATTTGAATGCGTTGATGATGATATTGAAGACGATGATGATATTGAAGACGATGATGATAATGACGAGGATGATGATAACGACCAGGATGAGGATGGTGAATATTACGACGAAAACAATAAAAATGAAACTGTTTTTCATTTTCATTTTGTTGAACCAAATTTTGAGCTACTTGTTATATTAAAAACAATAAAAATTTTAAAAGTTATAATTATAATTTGAAAAATTTTAAATAAATTATTTATTTAAAACTTTTCAAATTAATTGAGTCATTTTTAAAACGTCCTAAATATATTATGTCAGATTTTGAACTTGCTGAATTAAAAGCACTAAGTTCAACATTTAAAGATATAAAAATAGATGGGTGTTTTTTCCATTATTCTCAAAACTTATGGAAAAATATGCAAAAAAAAACATTTAAGTACTTTATATGCCACTGATAAGGAAGTACGTTTAGCTTTTAAGCGTTTGAAATGTTTAGCATTCATTAAGCCAAATGATGTTATTTATGCTTTTAAATTATTAAAAAAAATTTTTACATAAACGTATTTTACGGACACTATGAAAAAAAAAACACTATGAATAAATCACACTATGAAATGAATAATCACTATTAAATGATATACACTATGAAATCATCTCTCACTATGAAATATATGCACTATGAAAAAACTCACTATGAAATGATCATATTCAAGTCCCTTATTTGACATTTTTTAAAATCTTTGATTTAATAGAATAGTTTATAGTTATTAAAAATTCTCAAGTCATTAAAAAAAAATTCTTAAATTAATTTGTGTCATTTAGTATGGGAATAAGCCAAGCTTTCATCCGAGTATCCTCCCTCTGCTTAGCTGTTTCCTATTTCTTTTGTTAATTACTTTTTTATTTGTATTAATTATCAATTTTTTTTATTTTAATTTAAGATTTTATTTATTTTTTGGGGCTAAACATCAAAGATTATTATCAAGTATTATATTTTTAAAATAGAATAAATAATAATAATAATATATTTTTCAAATAATTAAATATAATTTTATTTGATTATTTCCAATTAAAGATGACTGAAATAATCAATTGAAAAAAGTGAGCTGCAGAAAAAAAAATTTGCTGGCAATTTTAAAACACTATTTTACTGGTAACATCAAAGCATAAAATGAAATAATTAATTTAATTTTTATTTTTTAATTACTAAATTATCTGAAAAATTAAAACCCTTCTTCAAGATTAAGAGATTGTTAAACCACAGATCTAGTTGAATACATTGTGTGAAAAATAGATGCCAGGTTAAAAATTATCAATTATTAATTGATGTTGATTTCTAATAATTTTTATTTCTATTTAAAAAAATTAATTTTAATTTTTTCATTAAATAACTTTCTCCAGAAACCGTATTCAAATTATTTCTTGTTTGATTTCTTAGAAAATTACAAATATATAATCAATCAATTTAAAATTCCAAATAAGTCAATTAACTTTAAAAATTTGAGATACATATGTAAATTTTAAATTAAATAAGGCAGATTATTATCCTATTAAATGATTTTTTGAAAATGTAATTTATTAGTTTTTAGTTGTAGTGTTTGTTGATTAGAGCATCAAAGAAATTTAAAAATTCAAATCCTGAAAATTTCATCATTATTGTAACAGAAATTAATTCTAATTATGACAAGATGTTAGAATTTAAAATTTATGAAAAACATTTTTTACAATGGTGGCATTAGTGGAATTTTTTTAAATTCCAAAACCTTTTTTGCACAACCAAATTTTTATTTTTCTCTGTATCTATCAATATTTCAAATTTTCAGATTAAAGTTCAATATTTTAATTAAATTGTGATTTTTTGAAAAATTATAAAGCTTGAAAAAAAAATTGATTCTGAATTTAAAATTTAGATCCGATTTTATTCTTGTAAATTCTTATGAGTAATTACAATGAAACTTTGACGTGTACTATAATATCCAAGGAAAGAAACAAAAATCGATCAATCTTAAAATAGTTACTTAAAGTAACTAAAGGTTTCTTGAATTTCTAGTCTTGCCTGAATATTGAATAATTTCTCATTTAATGTTTCAAACTCGGATTACCATATTACGCATTTACCTTTTTCTCTATTTGATTTAATAAAATTTTTTTTAAATGCTTAAGCAAAATATTAAAATTAAAAATTTAAATTCTTTATTGAAAAAAAAAAGTAATTTAATTAAATCGACTTATATCCCCCTCAAAATTCGGCTCAAAGAATGTCTTTTGATAAGATGATCGAAATTTTTCTTTAAATAGTTATAAACAAAAATAAACAAAAATATAAAATAGTTCTTACAGAACTATAAATTAAAAAATAAACCTTATTTAAACAACACTTTTACAAATGTGCGATTTAAATAAAATTCCTGATCAACGATTATTGATAGGGACATCAAGTTTGATCAAAAGAAGAGAGAGTCTTAATAGCAAAATTTTCAATGAAAAAAATAAAGAAAATTATTTTCATATAGAGGACTACTCGGAGTCTTTAATTAAAGACTATGCCTTCAATTACCCACTGGAAAAAAGCCCAAAACAGATTAAAGATAATTGGGAATCGATTTATCATCTTAAAGTAAAGCCTAATTTTAAATACATGGATTTAAATCAAACCCAACCAAAAATTCCCAATCATGAACCACGTCGTCGACAGAAAACATGGTTTCCAACAGTTGTCACAATGAACAAAAAGCATAGAAAAAAATCAACCGAATCTTTAATATTACCGGATATTAATTTTAAACTAAGCGATAAGCCTTTTGAGCCGGTAAAGTTGTTACAAGCTAAATTTCAGCAAACTAATGACACCCGTAGGAAAAGTCTACAAAAACAGCTGGATATTTTGAATAGCTTTGATTTAGAAGAATCAAATAGCAAATTGGCAAGAAATTTGTATTTTCACCCGAAGACTCTTTCATTTACACCATTTTTTAAAGCAAATGCTCAAAAAACAAAAAGTTTTGTAGAATTAAAAAAAAACTAATTTTTATCTTTTTTTTTTATTTGTGAATATTTTAAATAATTTTGTAATAAAACTTTTATTTTTTTGTAATTTTTATTTGATTTTTAATTTATTAGAAAAGCAAGCAAATTTAACTTTATTTATTTGAAAGTAGCATAAGACTTTTGATTGACTATTTGTAATTTATTTGACAAAATTGATTTAAAAGTATTTAGGCACATCAATATTCATTCCCTCAAAAAATGTCAAATTAGGTTGATTTTCCTGCTGTGTGCATGAGCCTAAATAATTTTTCTAAGGAAAATATTCATTAACTTAATTTGATTAAATTGTGTTAGTTCTATGAAAATATTGCTTTGATGTCGATGAAGAAAGGAACAAATAATTTTATTAGCGAATACAGGCATGCAATTAGAATTTTAATAAAATTTAAAATTTATTTGTTTGGAAACAAATTAGAATTTATTGTAAATCAAATATTTTGAAATTTTTTAAGGAATGTAAAAAAATCATAAAATTGTATAGAATTAAATGAACTAGAGCACAGTGCTGGAATTTTTTTAATTTTTGACAATCATGATAAAAAGTTAAAAATAAAAGGTAAAAATAAACAAAATTTAATTTTTTGGTGGCAGACGCGATATTTCATTTGAAATGCAAATTAGAATCTCTTAAAACGAAATTTTTTTAAATTCAAAAAGTAAAAGAGGGCAATTTTAAATAAATACAACACTAAATCTATCTTTCAGCATAGAATTAAAATAGTGAGAAAAAAAATTTAATTTTCGCAAAAAATAAAAATTCTTGAATGAACTTAATTTTCGTAAAGTCTAAAATATTTTAACTTGAATGATATGCTACTTCAAATCTATTAAAAATTCGCTCACATTTAATAAAAAACTCCTTTTATTTTATTAAAACTTATATCATTCTTTATACATTTTAATTTTTTTAAAAATTTGTTTTTTATTTATTTTTTAAATTAAATATAAAAACAGGCATCAATTTTATTTTTAAAATATGCAAAATTTTATTTTAGTAAATAACAAAAATTCAATAAAAATTGACCAATTTCCAGCTTAAAGATCAATTGTTTACTTATCGATTGACCAAGTCAAAAATTTATTTTTAACTTTCTTTATTTAGCAGCTATTTTTTAACAGCCTACAATATGAAATTTTGATAGGTTTTTATAAAGGCAAATTTTTTTGTTCAAATTTTTAATACTGGTCGTTATATTGGATTTTTTCGTTTAATATTTTCACCAAAATAATCAACAAATTTCGAATTCTGTTTTTCAAAATGATATAGTGATATATCAATAATATATATAGCCTAAAATTTACTTTTTCTAAAATTTTTGTATCGGCACTAGTGACATGTCACTTACATTATTAACCAAACTTTGTAAAGTCTTCCGACTCTAACTGAATAAAAGAACCAATCTCTTCCTTTTTTATTAAAATTATTTTTTTTTCGTATTTTAATCGGCATTACGGACATGTCACTAAAGTTGAGACAAAAATTTAAAAAAAGTTAATTTTGGGCTTATATTAACGTTACTAGTGACATGTCAAAACATGTCAAAACCTGAAAAAAATTGCTCAATATTTAAAGACATGCTACTTTAGTTTTGTATCTAATTATATTGGTAAGTTTCATTCGAATTCCTATAACATTCTAATTTTACGTTAGAATGCTACAGGGTCCGGTGTTGTAGGGTATTTTTGCTAAATTTTTAAAAGTTTCATTGACAATAGATGCCTTTTTTGTTAAAAATTGAAAAGTATGATTAAGAAAAAAAATAATTTAATAATTTGAAAAATAAAATAATTTTTTGTTTGTAAAATTACGAGTAGTCAATCAAATAACGAATGGTGCAATTTTCATTATTTCTTGACAAAAAGTAACAATAGTTTAAGTATTTTAGCTGTGACTACCAATTGTGTTTAACCGTTTCTAAATACACAGTACTGATTTGCTACAAGGAATGACGATATTTTACGTAAATTAAAGTCATTTTACTAAAAAAAAGTTATTTTTCTTAAATATCGAAATATTACAAAAGTCATTTAATCAAAGCAGCGGCCAAGGCAAGTAGTATGCTGGGTATTCTAAAGAACACTTTTGTGAATGGAGATATCACAACTTGGAAAGAAACTCTCCACTTGCTACGTAGGACCTCATCTAGAGTACGCAGTCCCAGTTTGGTCACCATACCATACTTCTCAAGTTATGCCTTGAGAAGTTCGTGTAATAAAAATGATCCATGATCTCAAAAGTATGCCTGAGGAAAGATGCCAAAAATTCAATATTCTATCGCTAGAACAACCAAGAAATAGAGGAGATCAAATACAAAAGTTCAAGTTATCCAAAGGTATAGAAGAACTAAATTGGCATTCTCGTCCGCAATCATCTATGCCGAGAGGTGATCGAAGAAGCATGTTCCATTCCAAACTTGATGAAAAAAATAACCTGTTAATGAAAAAAGAATATAATAAATATTTGATCCAAAAAAATATAGGACCGTTTTAAAAGACCGTCCATCTAGACAGTCTAGACCGTCTGACTACAGCAGTTCTAATAAAAACGTAACGCTCACCAACCGACCGTTCGTCAACCGATCCTTTAGTTAGATGATAAAACCTTTAAAATTTTAATTAAAATTTTATTTACAGTTTTTAAAGTAACTTACTTCTAAAATTTTAGGGAGACATTCCAGTGCATCCAATTTTTTGCTAATTTCTCCGAGATTTTTTCCTACTCGGCTTATTTTTATATGCAACTTATCAACAAATTAATTAATTTTTTTTTTTAAATAAGAATATTACTTCCTCATATTAAGCAAAATTGTTTCTCGCCTTTCTATTCAAACTGTCATTAATTGATTGTTTTCTTTGCAAATTTAGCCAATCCTGATCATCTCTTACCGAAAGCATTTCGAATGACTTAGAAATTGTCATTTTTCGCTTCAATGATGTTCAGGTCAATTGCTTTGGAAATTGTTCCTCCTCATCACCAGAGCTCTCCACTACTGTTTGTTACAAAGATTTATGATCATATGAATTATTTTAAATGTTAAACTTGATAAAATAACGATCACAACTTCACAATGATCAGAGATTAGGTGATCAAATATTTCTCAAGACCGTAGAAATCTAATAACTTGCAATTTTTTATTCAGTTTTTCCGGAACTAATAACATTCTAAGTAAACTTCAATTTAATTGAACTTTAATTAGAACCATGAATTTCTCTAAAAATCATCAATAATGGTATCATTTAAATAAATTTAATTTGGTCAAATTAAATGGGACAAAATAGCATGAAAGGTCGAATAATTAATATTTTTAGAAAATAATTAATTCCAAAGAGTAAAAAAATAATATATTTTGCTTTTTATTATCAATACTTAATATTAAATTAAACATTATTTCACACAATAAAAATTTATTTGCTTTTAATTTTGTTTAAAAGAATCAATATAGAATTGAAAACGAAAAATAATCAAGTCGAAGAATAAAATAAATTAGCAATGATGTTAAATTAGACTTGAATTTTTTCCGTCCAAATAAAATTATTTTCTGATAAAGTAAAATCCATGTGAAAGAAATATTGGGATATAAAATATTTCGTTTGGGTGCTAAAAGGAGTCTTAAACAAACTGAAGCTACTTTATTGTTTTAAAAAAGATTAAATATCATCTTGTTATAAAAATTTATTCATTTGATTATTTTGACCAACTTTTTTTTTTAATTATCTGGATATTTGGGTCTTTTTTCTTAACTGGACAATTGCTCTTCTAATTTTAGGGTACAATCTTTGCCAACAAAAAAAATTCCATGGAAACTAAAATACAGTGTTAATTTGATCTTATGGAATTAGTCATCTTTTAAAAAAGGACGATTTTTTGCATTTTTTTTTTAAATGACTAAAAATTATGCTTAAGTTATAAATTTTATTAAAATTATATGATACAAAATAAAAAGAAAAATGCTGGGAAGAAAACACTAATCAAGGAACAGCAAAAACATATAAAAACATTTATTTGTTATTTTAATTGATTTCTTTTAAAAATGAATTTAATAAAATGTTAAATAATCGTTGGTTTTTATTCGTTGGAGTAGGAAAATTATTATCTTTGTCGCTAAATTCCATTCTAAGCTCGGTGCAATTCAGGTAAAACTGTTGAAACTGTCATTTAAGTATTAACTCTTTAAAAAAATTGATCGGTTTTTATTCGATCTCTTCCATATTCTTTTTTTTGTAAATTGTTCTTTCATTAAAAACAATATTTTTTCAAAAACCAAATATCCTTTTTTTGGGTTAATAGAGCGATACCATTGCTCCGCTAGATACCCTTTTAGCAAATGCTGTGTTGTTTTTGCTGTTCTTTAATTATTGTTTTCTTCCCAGCATGTTTATTTTTCTTTTTATTTTGTATCATAGGATTTTAATAAAATTTATTAAGAAAAAATTATTTATTCAAATTTGCAATCCAAACATGTATCGCCAAATGTATCCTTTTTGCATCCTGGGATACATATTATATCTCAGGATACATATTACATATATATATGTATCGAAGGATACATATATGTATTTTTCAAAAAAATATTTTTGAAATACAAAAAAAAAAAAATTTGCATTT
>QEOQ01000180.1:1989572-2012433 GCA_010279815.1 Brachionus plicatilis
AAAAAAAAAATAACCAAACGGTCCAAAAAAAGATTTCACACAAAATCAACTTGATAAAGTATTTAAAAAAAAAATGGACTCAACAATCCAGACCCAAGGCTAAAATCAAAGTACAAAATTGGTTTGTATACATAAAAGCCGGGCACACACACTTTCCCAAAAAACTTATCTAAACCTGTCGTCTCGAAGAGGCGACCTTTGACTTTGCCCCGCTCGCCTTGGACGAAACAACCGAATTGGTCGAATCGTATCCAAACTTGTTGGCCTTGGGCAAATCGCGCGAAAACTCCAAATAATTTACATCACAATTGAACAATTTGGAGTCTGCTTTGGAAGAGGAAATCATTCGAGTGAGTTTAGTCGATGCCTGCATCACCATGGCATCCTGGTCCACCAATTTGTCATCGTCCTCGATAAATGTGTTGGACGCAGTGGACGTCATGCGGTGCTCAGTGTGACTTACAGCAAAGCGCGATGACGAGCTCAGCGGCGGACACTTGGATCCGTTTGGCCTCACTTTTGAGCTGTTCGATGAAATTGTGCTCTGAATGGTAGAGCTGAAAGTGGTCTTCAAAGTGGTGTCTTCGTCGTTTTGCTGGGCCGGTTTGGCCATCATTTTGGAGCGCCTCAGTTGCCGCTTGTTGCCGGGCGTGCGCGATTTTCTCTTGGCCAATTTTGACTTGGCGGCCAGACTCGAGCTGACCTTGGCCTTGGCTGTGCCCATGGCCGATCTGTTCGAGCTCATGATGCTGGTGCCGGGCGTGTTGAGCAGGTCGGTTTTTTGAAGTTTAGAGCGTCTGATCGGCGAGTTCACGTTCGAGTCGTGATGGTTGGCTGAGAAAATTTTTCTCTTATTTTTGAGCGCCAACGGGGTCTTGGGCCGGCTGCCGAACCGGCTCTCATTTTTTCTCTGCGTGTCCTTTAGCACCTGTTTTTCAATTTTTTCCTTTTGCTTGGACTCTTCGTAGTCGAGCTTGGTGGTGAGCAAAAAGTCGGCAAGCGACTGTCCGAGCACGGTGAACTGCTGGCCGCCGTTCAGGGACGCGTACTCGGCGGCGAGCTCGCGCAGCTCTTCCTCGAGCTTGGGCAGCTCGGCGTTGAACTTTTTGCGCTGTTTTTCCTCTTCGAGCATGCTGTAGCCGCGCTGCTTGAAGCGCATCGGGTCCTTGGTCTTTTCCTCGAACTGCACAAACTTGGCCCACAGGCCCGTCCACTCGGCCGTCTGCTCGTACAACTTTTGACACTCGATGTAGCGAAATTTGAGGTCTTCGAGCTTTTCTTCGTGAACGGCCAGCAAGTCTTCCGTGTACTCGTCCATGCACATGAACTCCTGGTTCATCTGCTTCACTTCCTTGTCGCCGACGAACATTTTGCTGCACATGTGGCGAATTTCGAGCCGCACGGTCTCGATGAATTTTTGCATGTTCTGCATTTTGATGGCCACACAGCGCTCGTGCTCCCGCTCCAGCTCGGCGACCAGCTCCCGCTTGGACATTTGTCTGGTGCGTTCGTTGTCGGACAAGAGGGCGAGAACGGACGCGTTCTCTATGCTCAACTTGGACCACAGCTCCACTATTTTGGACCTTAGCGAGCGAATTTTGTCGCCGAGCATTTCTTTTTTGTGCTTGAGATGGTCTCGGAGCTCGGTGACTTGGTCCATGTCGTGGTCGCCCAGGGTCAGGTTGTCCGCCGATTCGAAAATGATGGCCTCGATGTCGCAGTGGCTGAAAAGAGAGTCGCTGCGAGAGGTCTCGAGCTCCTGGCACAGCTCGTTTAATTCGCTCTGGAGCTGGATCATGGTGCGCTTGCGGCTCTCGTACTTTGATTGCAGCTCGGCGATTCGTTGTTTCAGATTGTCCAAGTGGGTCTCGCTGGGTATGCTGCTCTGGACGGGCTCGGTATTGTCCAGTGACAATTTGAGACACAGTTTTGACTCCTCGGACAACAGGGTCTTGTACTCGTCTAGCCTTTTTTTGACTTCTTTTTCCAGATTTTTGTGCTCTTTTTTGTAGGCCTCGTTCTGTTCGAGTATTGAGAGAGAGTCGATGTTTTTTGGAAATTTTAAATCGTCGTATCGGATGTGCAGTTTGAAGCAGATGTCGCGGATTTTTTTGCGGAAGTCGTCTATGCTTTTTTCGATGTCGCTCTGCAGTGTTTCTTCATTTTCTAGCATTTCAAGAGCCCGGTCCTACAATTAAATTAATTTAGATTGGATTTTTTTTTCTAACGAGTATTTGTTGATTTTACTTTAAAAAAAAAGAAAAAAATTTTTTTTAGGCTCTCAATTTTTTTTTATTTTTTTTAGATAGTTTATTTAATAAAATTTTTAAATGGCTTTGAGTAATCAAACTCCTTTCACCATTGTTAGGAGAATTTTTAAATAGTGTTAGAGTTTAAATAATTTCAGAAAGAACAAATTACAAATACATTTTAGAAAAGTTACAAGCTTTGAACTATCCACTGTTGCAAATTCTTTGAGACAATTGACAAGGGAGTTCGAAAGTCAAGTATTCTTGAGCTTTCAACAAAGACATCAACGTATTCTTTCGAAAGGTTTGTTATCAAAGCGTTTTTGTGACCGAAACAATTTTTTTAAGTATCTAATAAACAGTTTTTCTAGCCTTTATTTTATTGGATCTAATTTAGTTTCTTCAAGGAAGTTATAAAAAATTTCCAAAGGGGTGTCAAAGGGGAGATGGTAAATAGACTTGATAGAGATATTTTTAAGTACTTGTAACCTCTGGATATTTGTTTTTGAGACTAGTTTTATAGTAAAAAAACTATAATTTATAATTGAACCTATGAGAGCATTATAAATCCCTACTAAAGTTTTATCATTATCTCTCAATATTTTAGCCAACAAATTTAATATTATTTTAAACAAATGAAGCTAAACTTAATTGGAGGAAACAAAACATTTTTTTGTTAGCTTCACACTTTTATTAAATAAAGATAAATTTTTTGATTCTTCAATAAAAAAGATGAAATAATAATATTCTTATGGACGATAATAAAATTTTCCACAAATTTTTTCTTTCTTTAATTATAATATGTATATTCCACAAAAATAATATAACTATCACAATTTTAATATTTATTTAACTAAAAAATAAAAAAAGACTTTTAGAGAAAATTATCTTTAAAAATTTTAATATTTTTTTCTTTTTTTTGTTTTTAATTTTTAATTATTTTTTATATAATAATTTTCTACAAAATTTCGCTAAATTTTTTCATTGTATCCGTGACAAGAGGGTTTAAACGAAGGCTAAAGCTATTCGGACAACCCTAGGAAAACCCAAAATTATTTAATTAATAAAAAAAAAACAAATCTTTAATAAGTGTTGAAACTTGAACAAGAGTCAACAAGTAAACGATTGAATCGTGGTGAGACAATGCCTTGAAATTTGTAGTTCACAAGAAACTATCGAAAATGAGAGAAAATGCGTCAAATGTAATATAAAAATGTTAAAAAAACGAGGTTTTTACTGTCGAAAAGGTTGCAATAAAAAGGTAAATAAAAATTAGTCGGTATTATTTTTTTATTTTTTTATTAATAAAGTTTTTTTTATTAATAAAGTTTAATTAAAAAAATTCATATTCAAATAAAATAGATACATTGTTTTTACTTTTGTTATTATTTTATTTATTTAGTGACAGTTTAACAAAATAATTACACAAATTTTGTTATATCTTATTTAATTGATTATTTGAAAACTAGACCTTGTTAACAGTATCAACCGGCTGATTGTTTCCAATTGACTGAAAATGTAATACAAGAATCAGACGATGAAACAAGCGATAAAGAGTTAGAAATCTCTTCAGAAATTATCAGAAAATAATGAAACTGCTAAAAAATTATGTGTAAATAATAACGCTTTAATAAAAAAAAGGCTTTTATTATCCGAACGGCTAAATCCGAACAAAAAAATATTTAAATAAATTACTTTTTTTATTAATTAATTAAATTTTTTGGTAAATGTAAACAAAAAAAATTTCGGTTTATCTTTTTTTTCTGAAATCATATATAAACAAAAGTTTTGTTTATTTTAATTATGTTTTCTTTGATTTAATAAATTTATTTTTGGTTGAATAAATTTGTTGGGAATTTAAAAAATTAGATATATTAAAATATTATAAGTCTTTTTTTATTTATTTAAATATTTTTAAGGTGAATATTTAGCTCAGAAATTGGTTGATTAAATTGAAAAATAATTCTCCGTTTTTAAGAACAAACAATAACGTCTTAACATTTTGTTGGTTTAATTTTTTTATTTTTTAAAAGATCAATATTTTTTAATATCTATATCTGAATTTTTTATTTTTAAATTTTTAAAAATAAATTTAAATTTGTTTTTCGTTTCTAAGAAAAAATTAGAGAAGCTATTTCATTATTAACTAGGGTTGTTAATTGATCTTCAACGATAAACCTTTTAAAGTTCAATAAAAAGGGACATTTTAAAATTTTAAATATGAATATAAACTTGACATGACATATCAAGTAATTGCTTTTGAAAAATTTAATTTTTTCTCTATTATTAAAAAAAAATATTACAATTTATATTTTGATCTTTTGATCTTGATCTCAAACTTCAATTTCTCATATTTAAAAATCGGTTAAAAAATTTCGACTTTTTTCAAAAGAATTAATTTGCTCTAAAAAAAATCGATTTTTTTAAGTTTGTCAAAAAAGCCATTTGATTAATTAACTTTGAAAAATTAAAAAAAAATCGATTACAATTAAAATTCTATAAATTATATTAAGGCGAAGAAATGCACAAAGGACTAAAATATCAGTTTGAATAAATGTTTTTAAGGTTGTCTCTAATTAGTAGCAACATTTCCAAATTATCTGTATCTAGAAGTGTCTTCAAATGAGTGTAGATTTGACTCACGTGACTGAAAAGACATTCGCTTGGAACAGATGAGGCAGTAATACAACAAAAAAATGTCTTACAACCCTACAAAGACAAGGAAACATATGATTAAATCGTTTATTTTGCAATTAGGAGAAAATAATCAATTTTTACTAAATTGACTTAAAAAAGTCAAACATTTTTTCTTTTACGTCGATTTAAATTTTTTAATCGATTAAAAAGAACAACAAGTCGATTCGATCGAAAAATAAAAATTCGATTTAAAAAGTTAAATGTAAATCAAAATCGAAAATTTTTTAAATCGATTTTTTTTAATCATTCAAAAAAAAAAACTCGTCGATTAACAACCCTATTTTTAACTATGTAAATGATAAAATGGGTTTTACTTTTTTTCTTTTTTTTAAAGTTAATTTCAAAATTTATATGGCTCTGAGTAATAGAACTCCTTCCGCAATTGTTTTACTTTTTTTTTAAATAGTTTTACATTAATAAATTGAATAAATAAATAATTTTAGTTAATTTTAAATTATTTAAAAAAAAAACGAGTTTGAATAGAAAACCCATATTCAATCATCCAGTGTTTTGTTACTGCATATTCTTGAGCTTTTAACAAAGGCACCGACATAGTCCTTTATTAGCTCTAGAATAAATTTGTTTTAAAAAATAAAGCATTTTTAGTGTACTTTACGAAAAGTTTGTGGAGGCGGACTTCGTTTTTGTCAAACTTTATTTTTTCAAGAAACTTATCTAATAGATCTGACGGCGTATCGAAATGAAAATGGTAAATGGACTTAATTGAGATGTTTTGCGTCGTTTGGATCTTATGAAGATTGGAATTTGACGTTAAAGTAGGAATAAAAAAACTGTAGTCAATTACCGAGCCAATTGAGGAAGGGAGCAAATATTTGTAAGTATTAGGTTTTTTCAACTTCTAAAATTTACTTGAAAGGATTTTTATAATATTTATACGATCGACGCATCGTGTTCTTATAAAATCAATTTGTGAATTGAAACACAAATTTTCATCAAATGTTATTCCTAAAAAAAATTGGTTTTTTTACGTAGAGTAATTGTTTATTAAATAAATTTGCGTAAATAGGTTGGTTTTTGGAAGAGTTATCGGAGAAAATGACTTGGCTACATTTTTCAGCAGTCATTTTCATTATTCATTTAACCAGCCTTAAATGGGTTCTACCTCCTGGAACGTAATTAAGTATTCTTTATTTTGACATATTTTTGGGCTATTTTCTATAAAAAAACTACAATTTTAGATGATAGATAGAATCTTTTTATCTATCTTGTTCTGTTTGTGGTTTCAACTTTGACCTTGAACTTTATGTCAAAAACTGCATAAATTAGAAATACTGATATAAAATTTGAATTTCTCGTAAAAAATTACTCTGTATGCAATGACGTATCTTAGAATTATAAGTAGCTATCGTTGTTCATGAGTGAGCGCCAAGGATTAAACCCTCAATTATAATAAATTCAAATAAATGTGTTATTCGTAAATAAAAAATATTAGTTAAAGCAGAGTTGTTCCTCAAGCCTCAAGTACAAGTCACGACTTGATTTGAATTTTTTTTATGAGAAAAAAGTTAAATAATTATTTGAGTTGATGTTTTGTTTGATTTCATCTTTACTAAATTATAGTTTTAATAAAAATTGAATTTGAATTATTTTTTTCTCTTTAATCTCTTAAACGTTTACATTTTTAATTGAATCATTTTGTTAACAGAAAAATTAAAAACTATTTAAAAATAAATATTTTACTAATTTCAACTTTAAAAATCCGTTCAAAAAAGCAAAACGAAATTAAAAGTATTTCACACTTTATTTAAATTAAAAATATTTCTTTTATATCTAATTTATTTGTTTTTACTTAACAAACTAAATGTTAAAATAAAAATTCAATTTGTCACATATCTATGTATCTTTTTTTTTTATTTCGTTTATTTTAATCCTTTTTATTTTTTTTCATTTTATCTTCAAAAAATTCAAAAAATCTCGGTGCTTTTTTTTACTGAAAAAAAAATATGTTGCCGTTGACCGATCTGCATAAAATTTTACACAAGAGTACTTTGGGCTGTCTAGTATAAAAATACATGGTCAGCTTTCCAGTTCATGTCTTCCTGATATATATTAATCATGTGAACAACAGAGTTAAAGCAATATAGCTATAAAGACAAAGAAAGGCATACTTTATATAAAATTTATTAAAAAACCAAAAGTGCAATAACTTAATATTAAATATCATCTAAAAGCTTACTCTTTTATCTTTCAATTGAGCATATAAAAGTTTGGCTATAGACTTTATTCTTTAATTTTTTTTAGTTCAAATTAGACCATGAAAATTTTGGACAAAAATAGGTCTAAAAGCGGAAGATGATAGATGAACTTGATTTAATTTTTTTTTACAACTTAGTCTCATTACTTCTTAAGTTTAAAATTTTAAGTAGATAGCTTTTGGCGTTCATAAGTTATTGCGAACAAAGTGAAATTACCCCTTTTTTCGCCCCTTGGAAATTAAGGTAATATTAAGGTCCACAACTTTTGAACAGAACATTGTACAGACATAATCTATATATAGTTGTAATCCTCATTCAATTTTCTTAACAACAATATGTAAAAATAAATTTTGAAAATCGAAAGGCTAGAGAACATTTTGAGGGTTTGAGGAAGTTCAAGGTCATGTGACTGCCTCAAATCAGGAAGACATGAACTGGAAAACTGACAATGTATTTTTATACTAGACAGTCCAAAGTACCCCTGTGTAAAATTTTACGGAGATTGGTCAACCGGGCAAATTGAAGTTTAAGATTATGATCAAAAGATCAATATATAAATTGTAATATTTTTTTAATACTAGAGAAAAAATAAATTTTTTCCAAAGCAATTACTTTACATGTCATGTCAAGTTTATTTTCATATTTAAAATTTTAAAATGTTCCTTTTTATTGAACTTTAATAGACCTAAATATTTTAATTGATTTAAATAAAAATTTACTTTTATAGACAAAAAAATTAAATGTTTTTAAATTTTAAATTTATTTTTGGAAAAATAAAATTATTTCAGTTTGAATGAATGGATATAAAAGTTATAAATTTGAATTTGTGAATTAACTTAACCTGAATTACTTAAATTAATGACTGTTTTTGTCAAATAAATTAGAGATCAATCATTTTGATGTTTTTTGATAATGGACTATAATTAGACATTACATGTCTAGTAATTTTAGTTTTTATTTCTTAAAAATTATCAAAATCATTAGATTAATTAAATTTTGAAATTTTAAATGATCGTTTTGATCTTAAAATTTGATCTCAAACTTCAATTTGCCGTCAATCGTAGCATATTTTTTGTTTCAGTTAAAAAAAGCATCGAGATTTTTGAACACCCTTTAGACAAAATAAAAATTTTTTTTAACTTTATTTTCTTTTTAAACTCTGAAGGAGCATTAGCTAGTTTCAGATAAAACAAATAATTAAATTAGATGCTTGTTATTTCTAAATAATTCTTTTTAGTTATGTTTTAATTTTGCATTTCTTTAGGCCTTTAAAAAATGTAGGTAAAAATCAAAATTTAAAAAATTCAAATAAAATAGCCTGAAGGTTAAATTAAATTGTGGTGAAAAAACAAGGATAATTTGAGCAATTAGGTGTGATATGATAGATCAATACATATTAAAAAAATAGCTTCCTTAACTTTTAGCCATTAGCTGAAATTAAATATAAAAAATGATTACACTTACACTCAAGTATTGATAAAAATTTCCGAGGCGATCCTGCTTAGTCTCAGTGTTAAAACCAATTTGGTTCCATGTGTCTTCAATTTTGTTCAAAACCTGATACAATTCTTTTAAAAATGCAAAATCTGACGATTTAAGATTGTAGGCGAAATAGTCTTTTATATTTTGTTTTAGGTTGTTCTCTACATTCTTATTGATCGAGCTGCTTTGCATTTTCAGTAACGATTGTTGGATATTTTTTGACAACTTTGAATGACTGGTGATAGGCGATGATTTTTTCGATTTGGAAATTTGAGTGGAATTACGTGAAAATTGGTCGATGCCGGACGACAGTTCTTCTTCATCTTCAAGCATCGATTCAGATAATTCACTCGTGTCATTTAGAGACACTTCATTGGATTCAGTTTGTGACATCATTTAGATTAAAATCAAAATTATTTTCTAAAAAAATTAAATTAGTGAGTATTCGCATAAATAAAAAAACGAACTTTTTAAATTTATTTTTTTTGAACTCCAAATAACCTTCAACGAATAATTAGATTTCAGACCAGTCATGACATTTATTTTGTCTTTATTTTTACAAATTGTTTTTCATAAAAATTTCAACTTTAAAATTATTTTTATGAATTCTAAGATTGAATGAAAAATGTGTCTTCTGTGTTTTCTCATATTTTTTTTCAGAGCAGGTTTTTGTACATGATCATTTTAATTGACAAAGATAAGAAAAACATAAATAATGTGAGTAACACATGGAAGAAAAACATTTTATTCTAAAACAAAAAATAGACATAAAGGAAATTCCTATTCTGTGAATTGTTTGGATTTTTTTATAATAAATTCTAAATAAAGTCATTAACATGAAAAAAGACATAAAAATTATTCAAACTTTGAATTTTTCCAAAATCTTTTTTTTAAATTGGGCAAAATGAAATTAATTTTACGTTTTTATATTTTCATATTTTTTGATTTTTTGTGCAATATTTTAGAATATAAAAAAAAAATCTCCCAAATTATTCTGTTAATAAAAAATAAAAATTTTATGAAAAATCGGAAAAAAATTGATTCTGCAAAACTCTGAAATAAATCTGCAAAACTCAGAAAATAGCAAATTGTGGATACGACATTAAATTAAAAATCCAATTCAACGTTAAGGGGTGGTACAAAGGATGTTTCAGTTGCTACAATTTACAGAACATGTTTTGGTCCTTCAGAACTTAAGCTTTGGCACTTTTTATATTATGTATTTGATTTTTGTACCAAAATTCACAATGCCAAATTTTTTGCATTCTGCCTAAAATTGTCAAATTAGTTAATTTCATTTTGTAGAATTTCCTAGTTTTAACGATTAAATAGCTTTTTTTATAAGATTTTTGGCAAAATTTTTTAGAGTTTGTTTAAAGACGATGGTGAAGTTTGGAGTAAAAACTGCTGCAAAATATGTTTTATTAAATTGAGCTCTAGTTCTAAATTATTAACAAATATTTTAAAAATAAATTTTAAATTTTATTTAAATATAATTAGTTAAAGGTAAGCAAAAGCAATAAAAAGAATCTTTATATTTTGTAGGTTAGATCGCAAAATTATAGAAACAATACTTAATATTAGGTTTTTTGATTTTTTTGGATTAATTGAACTTTTTTTTGATTTTTATGCTAAAAAATTTCAATCTTTTGCAAATTATCAATTTTCTTTTTTTTAATATTTAAAAAAAGCTTTGAATTCCTTTAATTTTTTGCTCCAAACTTCACCACCGCTGTTTGAAGCTCATTAAATCATCAAATTTTCGAAAATAAAAAGTCAAAAATCGTAGTGAATTTTTTTCTAAATTGATGAAGATTAAAATTTTTTTTAACACATTTTTGAGTTTATTATTAAAAAGGAAAATTTTAAATTTTTTGGGCTCATTTTTCGTAAATTTTAAAAGGGATTCATCATTTGAATGACATAATCTTCGATTAAAATTAAAAAAAAAAAACATTATAATTGAATTCTTGAGAATTTAACAATCTACGGATATTTGAAGATTGTTTTAAAAATAAGTTTTTAATTCATCTTATTATTGTAAAAATTAGTTTTGAAAATAGACAGAGAAAATTGATGCATTAAAAGAATTCAAAAAAATTTTCAATTCAAAAATATTTTTTTAAAAATAGATTTTGATAGTATGAAGTGACGACAACAACTTGATTCTTAAAGATCAAAAACTTTTTTAACTTTTGTTATTCTCTTTTTTTATTTTTTGTTAAATAACTTATAAAAATTGTCTCATAAAAAGACTTATTCTATTGTGGCATGCAATTTTTTAAAGACTCTGAAAAGTGGTCTAACTGCTAATTACTCATTTTAGAGGCTAAAATTCAACTGGGTAATAATTCAACTTGATGCATTAACTTCTGAGTCAGATCGGATCCCTGGCTCAAAAAAGTACCGGAAAATGAGATTATCACCACCAATATTATCCTGTTTGACAGCATGGGACATTGCATTAGAAAAAACAGAATGATTAACTTGCTTGCATTAATATCTCTTTATTTTACAATTCACTCTCCGGCTCTAAATGGTAAAATTTTTAAAGTCAAGTCAAATAAATCTTTTAAATGGAAAAAGAAAATATTCTAAAATTTGAAAAAAGTAATAAATTAAAAAAAAAAGAGTTTTTGGACTGCTTGAAAAATTTACTTAGAAGTATAGTTTAGTATGAATTTTTGAATCGATAAAATAACTTAATAAATTGTTTATACATGAATAATATATTTTTTAACTTACTTAAATGAGATTAAGCTTGTTTGAAAATCTAAAAAAATACTCAAAAATTATAATAAATAAAAATAATTTATCTTAATAAAGATTTTATTTAAATTAAAAGAGGCATAGACACTGAAGAGACTTGGCTTTACTATATGCTGCAAAAATTCTTTGAATCAATATGAGGCATAATTCACCGTTCAAAAATAATCAGACCTAAAATATTCAAATAGATGAGATATTTAAAACGCCTAATGAAAATTCATCATCTCATTTTAATCTTTTTTTTTTCTAAAACTGCATTCAGTTTTGCTTATTTAAATTACCAAACTTGTTACAATCATCATTAAGTACCCCCAAAACTTTATTTTTTCAATCAAACAAATCTTCAAAAAAATAATTAGAAAAAACAAATTTTATTCAAATGATTAATGATACTATCTAAATTTGAATTTAAGATCATAGCAAAAATTTAGTAAATATTGAATGATGAATCAGACAGAAAAGCTCAGTGAGATAACAATTCAAGATGCTTATAGATTGGACGATACATCGACTGATGAAATGCCAAATGTTTTTTCCACAATAGACTTAAATGGCACACAAGCACTGGACTCGAACATTTCTACAAACGAATCCGACTTGGGCTATACAAGTTTTGGAATCGGTGAACGAAATCCGAATAGTACCTTTAATGGCGATCCAGCATCAGATTTTTCTGGACCTGCTAGTCCGCAAAGAGCTGTACCTAAGTCTAAATCAACCAACACAATTCCTAATATAAACATCAATTTATCTTCCATTATACCGCCAAATTTGCCACACTCAAGCTCAGTTTTGTCTTCGGCAGGAGAAGTCTCCTCCAGATTTGCCACAAAAACTGCTTCAACTTTTGAGACATTTAAACAGTGGAGTAAAAGTGCCTATAAATGTACGAGACAAATAGTTTCTGAAAAATTGGGAAAAAGCAGCAAAACAGTTGATCCTGAACTTGATTCTCAGATAGAAGTATAAAGTTAAATTATAAAAAAAACTTTATTAAAAATATTAAAATTGAAGAATTTACGCGAAGTTAAGAGAAGGTACGAAATGATGCTATCTCTAGCAGTTTCTTTGACCACTAATTTTCAAAACACTGTAAATATGCAGAAATCACTCAGTGAAACTTTTGCTGGATTAGCTCAACGATCGCCTGATTTGATAGAAGAATTTACATCAAATAGCGAAACTCAGCGTCAACTTGTTCGTCAAGGTGAAATACTTATCCAGGATTTGAATCAGTTTACATCTAGTCTAAAAACTCTTTGCCAAAAAACAATGGAAGATACTCTGTTAACGATTAGGAATTATGAAGCAGCCCGATTGGAATACGATGCTTACAAATTTGACTTAGAGTCTCTCAAAAGTGTTCCACATAATGAACAAAAACTTCACGAAATAGCAATTTTGGAACAAGAAGTAATTAATTATAGAGAAAAATATGAAAATCTTAAGAAAGACGTGGCAATTAAAATTAAATTTTTGGATGAAAATAGAGTTAAAGTCATGAAAAAACATCTTGTTTTATTCCAAAAAGCAATAAATACATATTTTACAGGAAATGGTGAAGCTTTATGTTCAACGATGAAGCAGATCAACGAAGCAAATTCATCATCTAATCCTGATGATGGTTCTTTTAAATTTCAATCTTTTTTAGAAAAGCAATAATTAATTTTTAATTTTTTAAATTAAAATTTCTGTCTTAATATCAATTAATTTTAGCTTTTTAAAAAAGAAGTCGCAACGATCTATTTATATTTTTAACTGTATTACGGTGAGGGTTTTGAACGCAACGGGATTTTATGTTCGATTTATTTAAGAAAAATTTCATTTTCGTCAACGATATTAAATATCATTTAAATTATTGGTGTTTTTTTTTGATTAAATGATTAATTTAATAAATTTTTTAATTTAAAAATACTCAAAAAGAATTTATGGTTAACAATGCATTAAAATTTAAAGTTTTGTCAAATGTAATTCCAACAATTAAAAAAATTTTCTAATTTTTATTCTTTATATAATTAATCACTTAATTGATTGGAATTTCCCAGTTAAGAAAATTAAATAATTAATTTTTCTCAAAATTAAATCACATTTTCCTTCTTTTTAAAAAAACGTTCTCATATCTATTCTATATTTTCATTAAGAAAACTGACAGGTAATTTTTACGTTTTAAATAAATTTTTATAGTCCTATCAGTTTGTTTACACCTAGCTATCCTCTAAGTTCTTTAAATTAATTTTTTTTAGGAGGCCAAAAATTAAATATTTTAAATGTTTTTTTTGGAATTTAAAATATTTTTAAATGCAATCATAAACTAAAATAAGTAAATTATATTGGAATTATAATTTGGTTAAGTTTCTTTTGTTTAACATAATTAAATTTAATTTATTGCTGACAATTGATTTAAAATTTCTAATAAAGTATTAACTAACTTGAAGAAATAAGGATCAAAAACTTGTTTACTTATAATTTTAAATTATCTTTCATTTGAATTTAATCGATTTCCAACTTTAGAGATATATTTTTTCAAAATAAATTTAATAAAAATATTAATAAACTCTCATTATAATTAAAAAGTCTCTAACAATAATCTAAATTATCTCTTTAATTAATAAAATTATCAATGTATTTAAATTAATCTTATCTTTTAAAGCTTTATTATTAAAATGTTACAAAAATTATTGAATAAAAAGATAAATTGCATATATTTTTTGTTTCAAAAATTCAGTTATATTCTTATTTTCTATTATTTTTTGAATTTTTGAGATAAATTGATTTTGGAATTACAAAATTTCGCTTTTTTGGCTGCATAATGATAAATTTTTATATAATAATAATAATAATATATATAAGCTACAACAAGACCAGCTTGCGAAGGTAACCTGCTAGGAGGTCACCTATGGTTGCTCCTTGCACTATCACATAGAAAAATCTTTAAAAAAAAAACCCTGTTTAAATTTTTAGGTCTAAATAAAAGTTAAGATTCTCGATAGAAAAAGCTTTAAGAGAAAATTTTTATAAGTAATTCATATTTTATAGTTCAAATTACCTACTTTATTATTGGCAAAGTAAAATTTTTGATCAAATTTCATTTTTAAATTTGTATGTTTAATTGTATAAAAATAACTTTTGATGGTCTCATAAAAGTTATTTTATCTAGAGAATTAACATTTTTTGTTAAGTCAATCAAATCACAAATGTTTATCAAAATGTAGTCTATTAGAATCTAATATTCCTATGTTTTTTTTAATTTCAAAGGCAATTTCTGAATATATTTTTGCATAATTAAATATTTACTCAAAGAATTATAAAATCTGACTTTTAATTTTAATTCTTCGATTTAAAAAATATTATAAATTTAAAAAGAATTAAAAATCTCTTAAGTTTTCCAAATCGTTTTTATTTTATTTGGTGTTTTTTTAATAAATAAATTCAATCAGTTTTATTATAAAGAATCAATAAGTTAAGGCTTTTTTTTACAAAACAGTAAAATGATAATTTTTCATTTTTTCCAAAGAAACTTTTCTGAAACTGAAAACCGAACTTTTTTCGAAAAAATTTCAAAATATTAAATAAAATAATTTAATTTAGTTTTTGAACCCAACAAAAAAATATCTGGAACTAGCATTGTTTAACTATGCGCGTAATTTATGCCCTTAAACTTATATTTATAGACAAAAATCTTCTCAAAAAATCATAAAATTTTAAAAAATTTTATTTTATAAACGTTTCTTAATAATCAAAGCTTAAAAAATATTTTTCATATATTCTGTGTGGATCAATTAAATTCAAGAATTGTGATCAGACTCAGTGATAAATTTTATTTTTAAATGTAACTTAAAATTCGCATATAAATCAACACTCAGCTTGAAAAGTTGGTTCCTGATTTTTAGCGTACAAATCTCTTTAAAGTGGTATACGGTTCACAGCTATATATTAAAATATTGAAAATATTAGGATAAAGAATATGGGGGTAAACTAAATCAAGATTTGGTATAAAGAAATAATAACTATTGTATTCTGATTTTAGTCAATGAAATGAATGTTTAGAAAACATTTAAATAAATAAAAAAATTTTAAAAGAAATAAAAATTGATTGAATTAAAGAACGATTATTGTTTATTTTTTAAAAAATTCACTTGCTATGCAAAAATACCTAATTTTACTCACTTAATCGTGTCAAACTATTTGAATTATTTTTTAAAAATAAATCATTCATACATTTATCATCGACTAAAGCTTAAAATAACTAATTAAGATTTTTTCCATGTATCTACTCATTTCATCGATAAATATATAAATATTATTTTCAAAATATTTCGTATTTTTCATATATTGTGATCAGCATCAATCTTTTCAGGTTTTTTAAAGTTTTTTTCCTTCCTTAAAAAATGCGAATCAACTAAAATCTAGTATAATTGCTTTAATTGCCCTTAAGGAATCATTAATTTCATTTTGTAGTTTATTTAATTTTTCAAATTATACGAAGATAGATAAAAATATTGATAAAGAATATTTATCGATATTTCTGTCTTAAGAATATTTTAGTCATATAAAGAAGAATATGCCATATTTTTAAAAGAACTGAAAAATCGTGATTATTTCACACTTCTTTTAATTTTTAATTCACTTTTTAGATTAAACTTGAATTAAAAATATTTAATTTATCAATTTTAATATTTTAAATTTTAATTTTCAAGTTTGGATGAATTTTGAATTTTTAGATTGTGAGGTCAAAAAAATTATAAAATAACTCGACTAGAAGAAAAATTTTATTAAAAAAATTAAATATTAAAATTCGACCTATTTTAATCTGAAAAATTATGAAAAAAAGGCAAAAATAGAAATTAAATCAACTTTTGATGAATTTAAATTAAACAAAACAGCATTATGTTCAATCAAAACCTTAAAATAATGTTTTGAGTATTAAGCCAATATATAAATTAAAATCAAAAATCAAATCATCAAACTTTACTCGGAGTTAAGTTCAAAGTAAAGAAACATTAAAGTTTATTTTGTTGTTGAAATTTTTGCATAAAAAAATAAAATTTTTCTAAATTTTATAAGTTTTCTTTTTAATTTATAATTTAATCGCGGAATTTCATGGCCATATAAAATATTTATATTTTTTAAATCAATATTTTTTTCAATTCAATTAAATTATATAAAATTCATAATATTAAAAATATTTAGAAATTCGTTTCGCTGAATTCTTTTTTATTTGAAGAATCGTACACACACTATAAAAAGTGTTAAATTACGAAGCACGCAATCCCTATTACTACACGGAAGTTTTCATGGACACTTACCTTGTAATATGCGACTTAAAAAATTAAATTTTCAATCATTACTTAAGTCATGTAATCAACTTACAGATTTACGAGGAAGAATTAAGTTAAGAGTCGAATTTTATTACAAAGGCACAATCAAGGTTTGCTAGTAGGGTGTATCTAAAGACAGGAAGGACATTCGCAAAAAGTTTCTCAAAACGTGGACAATTTTTGATTAAAATTTTATTGTTATTGTAATTATAAAATTTGAAACACTTTAAAAAAAATTTCTTCTTAATTGAACTGCAAAATTAGAAAATAACAATTTTTGTTAGCTAAAATAAAATGACTTTAATTTGTTTAAAATGTTAGCCTAACTTGATATGTTTTGTGTTCAGAAAAAAATAAAATAAGGAAAAAATATATTAATTATCTCACAGGCAAGATTTATCTATTTTAAAAATCTTAAAATCCAAAATCTTTTTTCCGAATAAAAAACGTTGACACGAAAAAATTTAATTTTTACGATGATCGAAATTAGTTCAACACTATTAATGATAGTTTCTGTTCATGTTCTAAATTCTTTTCTAGCATTTTGAAGCAATTATAATTAAAAAAAAATAACTCTCATTTGATAGATACGATAGAGCCGCGAGCCAAATACTTCTAAGAGCGAAAATTTTTTATTTTTACGGAAAAATTTGAAGAGAAAATAGCTGATAAGATACATTTAGACATTTGAAATTAGGCTAAATATGACACGGTGAGCATAGCAAGTGGTCTTTTGTTTAGAAAATAATTGTCACACAGATAATGGCTTTAGAACTTGGCCCACATCGAAGCACGCATTCATGTCTCAAATATACAGAAATATTTCATGTACACCAAGTCATTTTTTGGGATATTTCGTTTTAAATTAGCAATGAAATGTTAATAATTCTATTTATCTATTTAAAATAATTTGAATTTTTGTAACCTGTATTTTTGTTTTATTTTAATAAATTCGTTTTTAATTATTATCTAGTTTGAAAGACATATTTGAGAAAACTTATCGGTAATCTAGAAAAAAATGCCCTTGAGTTAAATTAACCATGAAAATTTAAAATCTTGAACTGATTTATCATTTTGATAATTGAAAACTTTATTGAATACTTGTCCTCGAAGCTATAAATTTATTTTTCAACTGTTGACAAAGCATTATTGGTGAGAGCCAACAAAAATATCATTTCCTCATTCATTAGCAAGCATAAATTGATCAGTTGGCTGTCTTATTATTATTGTTAAAAAAATTTGGATCTTTCAGCCTGTTTGCAATGGATCTTGGTCCACCCATTTCAACCGATTGACTGAATTACTTTGCTACAAAAAAATGTTTTCAATTATTTAAAAAAAAATTGATAATTTTTAAGCATTGACAAGTAAGATTTATCACTGTTATTTAAGAATAGTTCGGATCACCCAGGTTGTTTGAATTGGATCTTAATCCTCCATTTTCAGCGGTTGATTGAACTGCTTTGTTAAAAAAAAACTTTAAATAAATTTTAAATATTTAGCTTTATTCAATAGTTAAAAAATATTTTATAATTTTAATTTATATTTATCATTTAGATTTATTTTTGTTATTATTAGTTGTCCATGCTTTTAGGAAAGAATATTAGTCTTCTTTTTCTGTCGATTCATTGACACAATGATTTTCATATAATAATGAAATTAAACAAATAAATTAAGATATATATATCAATTTAATACTTTCTTTCAATACTTTTTTTTTAATAATTTTTAAACATTAATCAATATGCTTGAATCAATAGTTAGAAAAAAAATGTAATAATTTTTAAATAAAGTTCAAATTTATTTTTGTTATTATTAGAAGAATTGGATCTTTCAGTTTGTTTGAAATGGATTTTATTATTACTTTGCAGTCGGTTGTTTGAATTACTTTGTAATAAAATTTTATTCAATATTTTTTCCTATAATTTTTAAATATTACTCGGCTAGCTTTATTTAGAATTGAAAAAAATTTGACAATTTTAAAAATATTGATCAGTTCGATTTATTATCATTAGTATTATTTAAAAATAGTTTGGTTTAGAATGTTTTGAATGAAAAAAAATTTTTAATAATTTTTAAATATTGATCAGTTAGACGAATGTAGGGAATTAAAAGAATGCGGCACTGATTTCGCAGCCAAGTAGAAAATGGAGCATGCTTTCGAGGACAGAGCCAAAATGAAGCAAGATGTTGAGCTAGAAAAAAATGAGCTCAAAATCCCAATGCACTATTTAGGAATGCAGATATATTTAGGCATCTGGGCCATTCTAATTTACCTAGAATATATTTTGTTACATTTTGCTGAAACAGACTGGGAGTGAAATCTGGGCGCCTGTTCCATTTTGGACTTTATCTAGTTTAGTTCAATTTTATATTAGGAATATGGCAGCGTTTGAGACAACTAATAGGAGATCAAAAAATTAAACAATCATAATTCAACACAACATAATCTATTAATAAGCGAAAAAACGAGCACAATACAAAAAAGAAAAAACTTATTAAGCTTGCAACAATCAGGCCTAAAAAGGCTTATAACTTGAAATTTCAAGTCATTACACTCTCAAATCAATGAAGCGTGCATTATTCATTTACATTTATTTTAAATTTAGTCCAAATTTTTGTGAACACTTTTTGGAAAAAAATTTTTTTTTTTTTTTTTCTATGTGTTTGTGTTGAACATAAAAAAAATGCGAACTGGACAAATGACCACTATTTTGCCAGATCGTAAACATTTCTCATAACACTAAATAAACTCTTACAGGCTAGATGCGACTTTTCTCTTCTATTTTTTTATTATCTTAATTGTTTCTTCGAAAAAGGAAAGTTGACAGCTATAAATCCTCCAGTTACGGCTCATTGGAGATCTGTATCTATTCGTTCTAATGGAACAATTCATCCAAAACGTTTTATATAAGTAGATAATTCCTAGGTTTTATTTTGGCTAAAAGAGACACCTTATTTATTTCATTGCGTAACAATAGATTTAGCTGGCGATAAATATAGCGCTGTCACATCCAGCATTACCGCACTAAAAATACAAAAACACTTTATCTATTTTATCTATCATCTAATTCACTTACAACAAGAATTTATCATTTCGATCAGCTTTTTACTTGTTTGGCCCGATTGGCGATTTTATCTAAATCTAGAGAAAAAAAAATTGCTAATGCATTTGCCATATCTGCACATTCTCAAAAATGCATTTGTGTCATTTGTCAAACTGGCAGGCCAAAGTTTTAGAAGAACCAACAAAAAAAGTATAAAATGAACATAACATTATTTTTTTTGTTGGAGCAAATTAATCATTTCAAGAAATTTCAATTAATCATTGGTCATTTTGAATAGATAGTTTAAGAATTGAATGTGTATGTATTTAGCTTAATGGGTTGGCCAGTGGTCAAAAATATCATTAACGGTAAGATAGCTCTGAGCTATACTTACATTTATCATTACTTTTTTGTCTAATTGCTATGTTCAATCTTTTAATTCAGTGGCCTCGTCATGTCATATATTTATACAAAGCTCAAGTTCAGTTTTGGCCTCTATTTTGAATTTAAAGCTTTTATTTTTCTTAAATTTATTTATTTAAAAAAAAATTGGAGATAAACTCCGTGGCAATTTTTTTAGTACTCTTTTCAGTCGTCTTGTTTAAAAAATTGTTATTTAATAAGTTAAAAGAAAAAAGCATAAAAAAGAATAAATTTTTAGAATTTATTTATTAAGCTCAAAGACCCTTTAAACCAAGCTGTCAAATTGGTATCATAGTTCACTATTCTTCTTCTAACTTCCAGTCCTCGAGGAACTTAAGGCGTCCAAACTAGCCTTTCCTTCGCGGCAATTCATCTCTTTCAAAAGCCCGTATAGCCGAATGGTTTGTGTGTTAGTCATGCAAGCAGAGGATCGAGGGTTCGAAACCCCCTAAGGGTGAAAAATCTTCTAAATATCACTGCAGTACGGGATGAATGTTTAAACTTCTTTCATCATAAAAAATAGGGTACCGGTTTCGACTGGGTAATAATAGCGGTGTAGATGACCAACTTGATGCAGTTCCCTCTGTGTCAGGTCGGAGCCGTTGCTAAAAAAGGTACAGGAAAAGGAGAAGAGCGCTTGGATAGAAAAAGGACATATTATTAATTCATCTCTTTCAGCTCTCTTTCAATTGATCATCATGGTTTACTATTCTTCTTCTAACTTCCAGTCCTCGAGGAACTTAAGGCATCCAAACTAGCCTTTCCTTCGCGGCGATTCATCTCTTTCGTACTGTCAAAATTATGCTTGATCTATCAACAATTTTCTTGATCTTCAAAGCTTGTCATTGCTGGCTTCAATCGGGGGACACTATTTTAAACTCTCAGAATTTTTTTTTTCAGTAGCAGATTTCAAAATGAAAGAAACACTAGTCGAATAGGGATCTTAGAGGAGATTTGTGTGACATCATGTTTATTCCATTTAAATCCTTATCTAAAGTGAATAATGTTTTTTTTTTCAAATAAAGCTTGATTTTTTTTAATTGGCAATTTAATTTACAAGTCAAATTTTTGCTTTAAAAGATAAATAAAATTTTCAGTAAATTTTTGAAAATAATTTCAAAGACTCGGACTTTCTCAATATGTTTTTATTTTCCTAAAGATGTTCATTTTTGCTGCCGCTTTTATGACAGCATGGTCCGAGTGCTGTGTAAATGTTTAGCTTTGGGTAAAGTTTAATGCCAACATGATATTTTTGATAATGTTGTTCCTTAGGAGTGAAGCGAATTGCTTGACTTTAATTTCTTTTGCTTAGAGCACATTTTTAGTCTTGCGACGCGCTCGGATCTCAAAGATCCGATTTGGCCGAACAACTAGTTTGACACAGTTTAAGCAATCAATGTTGGCGAACAATATTTAGAGCTACTATCAAAAGCTAATCAAATGATCTTTTTTTTAAGATAGTTAAGCATTTTTTTTTTCGTTGCTCAAACACAAAATTTGAAAGAAAGTGAGAATAAAAAATGAACAAAAAAAAAGTAAGTAGATAGTGTTAAAAAAGGTTACACTTGAACGATTTTGGCCAATCGAAGCAATAAAAGCAGCTTTGCAATCACTTTTTTTCTCTCTTAATTTTACAGTAAGAGAAATTTTCTCATTGATTTCCAATGAGAATCCGTTTCGCGTTGTTTATTTGCTAAACAATTGGCCAAAAAATAACTCTAATGAGCTTTTAGCAAATTAAAACTTTTGATTGAGCAAATAGGAAAACAACTGGCTCGATTGGTTGTCATAATTTTTTTTTCTAAAAGTGGATTATTTGCTAAATAGGAAAATGAAAAAAAAGAAAAAAAATTATTTGCGTATGTATGTAGTTTGGAGTGGCAATAATTGGCCAAAGCTATTTTGGGTGATCTAAAATGGTGCTCAGCTTCTTCAAGTTCGTGTTTAACTTTGCCAAGTCTATTTTTGGACCAAATCACTCAGCTTTGTTCTCCTTTACTTAACCTAAAAAAAAAAAATTTTTTTTTTATTTTTTTCATTTTTTTGCGATTTTTTGTTCCTTTCCTAACTCGATAGAGATTCACTAAAAAATAAAAAAAAATTAATAATAATTGGCCAAAGCTATTTTGGGTGATCTAAAATGGTGCTTAGTTTCTAGTCCCATTTTGGAGGACTATTTGCAATTAATGACAACTATGGCTCAGCTTTAAATAGAGAAGTGATTTTTTAGTTCGTCAAAGACCAACCATGTGTCTGCCAACGAGAATTTTGCTCAAAATATTTCAAGTGCAACTAAAGGAAAAAATTGCACGCTGGAATTTCAACTATTTTAACGTTTTTCCTCTTGCTAGTGTTTTATTCATGCGCCCTTTGTATTTTGAAATTTACGCTATTAAGTTTTTATTATCAAATATGTATTTTCTACTTATTATTGTCAAAATCCAAGTAGAACAACAAAGAAAAAACGAGATAAATCAACTTGCCAAACACTGAAAATTTTCATAAATATTGCTAGAAAAAAATACCCAAGATTCATCCAACTGTATCTTTTCTACCATATTTTCTCTCTCTCTCTCTTTCTCTTTTTTTAACTTGAAAATTTAATTTTAGCATTTGAAAATATCTTTGTTGTTATACCTTTTTTTTTTTCTTTCTATCTT
>QEOQ01000180.1:2012501-2107150 GCA_010279815.1 Brachionus plicatilis
AAAAAAAAAAAAAAAAAAAAAATTCAAATTTTATTTGATTAAAACCAATAATGTTCTAATTGTGAATCAGTTTTTGTTCTATTCAAAGAATACCTTTAGACTAAACAAGAATAAATCTATTGCCACAAGCCCGCGCTTGCCACCATGAACGATACCAAGATTAGAAACGGAATAGCAAGCAAAAAGCTGTTCGCCACCTACGAAAAGTCGGGCCTGACGTCCAAGGGCTCGACGAGCTCGGCTAGCGACGAGTCTCTGTCGACGAGCTCGTCGTCGCCGCTGCCCTCGCCGACCAGCTCGGACTTCCAGGCCAACTGTCCGCTGGACCTGAGCCGCAAGAGCAGCGCGCCAAAGCCAATGGGCCACGACCAGCTGGACGCCAAGGCCGAGTGCGACACCGAGTCGGCGCCTCACAGCACCGCGCCTCCCACACAAATAAACCCGGCGCTGATTGCCGCAGCCAGTGCCATGTTCGAAAACTTCTCCGCGTCCAAGACGCAAAGCTCTAGCATCGGGCTGCTCAACTCTCTCAATTGCTTTTCCAATTTGTTCAAATTTCCCAATCTCTACATGAATTACCTTGCCAACTTGGGTGAATCGGGCCAAACGGGCGCCAGCCCCCCGAACAATGCGTTCGGCCAGTTCAAGCCGAGCCCGAGCATCAACGAAAAAAATTCCACTGAGGCAAAAAGTGTGCCACCTCCATTGAACATACTGAACAGTTCGCTGGGCTCGTCGGCGTCCTCGTCGACCTCGTCTTCGTCCATTTCGTCGCCCTCTTTTCCTCAGCTCAACGACTTCAACCTGAACTTGCTCAGCGGCTTCAAAAGCGACAAGGAGATGCTGCTCGGCTCACTCATGGCCAACAACCAGCTGAACGGTCTGTTCTCGCCGGCCTCACTGCTGGCCCAGTCGTTGAACTCGGCCTCGACGCCCTTTCAGCCCGAGGCCTATGCCGGCATACTGTCCAATCTGCACATAAACCAGTCCAGCTCCACTAGTGACAACAAAACCGAGTCTCAGCTCAAGAGTACAAGGGGAAGACAGCCAAAGCAAAAGTTGGACGAACAATGTGAGCAGGAGGTCTACACAAGCTACAATGAAAGCGACGACAAAGAAGGAAGACAGCCGAGCAAAAAGGCCAAAATGGACGTGTCGCCCTGTCTGTCCAATTCGAATAGCGCCAATTCGATAAGCAGCATTGTGCAAAAGCCCAAAAAGGGACCCAAGTCTAGAAGTTTGGAGGCTAAATCGCCTTTGGATGCAGCCAGCGGCCTCAAACCTGTCATCGACCCCACCAATATCAAGCCAGAAGTAAATAATTGAATTTTTTTAATATTTTTTTTTTTTATTAATTTTGTTTTTTTAAGCTTTTGATTCATGGTGGTTTTGGTGTAAAAAATCCAGAATACGAAGCGCTCAACAATGATATTAATTTATTTGAATGTAAGAGAATTTTTGTTTGTTTTGTTTAAAATTTTTTTTATTTTTTTAAATGTTTACAGTCCAAAAATTAGACTCAAATTTTTGGACTTTTTTTTTTTATTTTTTTGAAATCCAAAAATTTATAGATCACTTGAAAAAAAAATTTCTTTTTTTTTTAAGGATTTTCAATCTACAGATTAAAATTTAAAATTTCGATAAAATTATTTTTTCTATTTAGAAATAGGGCATTGAGAAAAAAATTTCCTTTTTTTGAAAAATTAAAATTAAAGATATTACAATTATTGATCAAAAATTTTGAACATTTTTTATCATGGTCCAAAAAGCCAAAATATAAATTATGAATAGGAATTTAGAATTTAATTTGATTTTTGATTTCATCGATTTAGATAGGAAATTAAAGATATTATTTTAGACTAATAAAGGTAAGGCTGTTTAGTTAATTTTATTTAATTTTTAAAAATCACAAATATCTTTGTTCTATTTTTACTGAATTCGACACTGCCTTGAATTACAATATCAAGCGTTTAGAATTTAACTTCTTATTACTTTTGAGAACTTTTCAGTATTTGTACGCCAAATTATACAATTTATTCGCCAGACTCAATTCCAAAAATGAAAACAATTAGAAATTATATTTATAAAAATAGCAGCAATTTCTTAGTCAAATTTTTAATGTCTTTCCAAAATTTAATGTAAATATTTTTTTTTAAAAATATTATTTATATGCATAAATTTTATTTTTGAAAACTATTTTTTTAGCCTAACTCAAAACTAATTGGTTAGATTGGGAAAGTGGGCACTAGTCTATTTAATTTTGTATTTAATAATATTAATAATAATAATAATAATAACTTGGAGAAATGAAGACTTGACCAAAAGAAAAAGAAGAAATGTTCCAATCTCCTTTTATAATTGACCATTTGACCAAATTTTTAAAATAATAAAAATTTTTTTTTATTAAATTATGGATTTGTTTTTTGCTTTTTTTTATTTAATTTTTTTCTCAATTATTTAGCTGTGGAAATTTTGGATGACCCAGATAATAAATACAGATGCAAAATATGTCAAAAAACATTTAAGCTTCAACGCTTGATGAACCGTCACATGAAAAATCACAGCAACATTAAGCGATATTTGTGCACATTTTGCCAAAAGGGATTCAATGACGCTTTCGATTTGAAACGACACACTCGCACTCATACCGGAGTGAGACCATTTCAGTGTTTTGAATGCGACCGCAAATTCACTCAGCGATGCAGCTTGGAATCTCATCTGAACAAAGTTCACCAAGTCGAGCTTTCTTTTAAGTATAAAGAAAGACGCGCCAAATTGTACGTGTGCGAAGACTGCGGCATAACAACCGAGGACCCCGAGCAGCACTTAAACCACTTGCAAAAATTTCATCCCAACTCGCCTGCCCTCAAGCGAAGCTATGATCGCAGGATCATCAAAATACCTTCAAACAAAGATGCCAGTCACAATTCGAACAGCAACTCGAACAATGCTGATGCCAAGTCATCCATGACCAACTCGTCCACTAATCACTCAATTTCTTCCTCCATTCCTTCACCATTTAACCCAAGCGAAAATTACCAAAATGAAAAAAGTAATTTTTTTTAAAATTTTTTTCTAAGAATTTTTTGTTCATTTAAAAATTTAATTTGAAGACAATGACGAGTCAATGTGCTACGAAAATGAAGACTTTAGTCAATACGATGCAACGAATGAAGAATGTGACGACTATGACCAGTCAGAGTTCAATTTTGAGAGTGATGTCAAGCTAAACGAGGAAGCGACGCCTGAGAAGAACGAAAATACTACAGGACGCAAGAAGAGCCGCAAATCTCCCAAAAGTATGATCAAGTACAAAGCTGAAATTGTCGAAGATGAAGAGTTTATTGAAGACGAGGCGGCCGAACTTGTCGACGAAGAAACAGACCTAAATGCAGAGAATCAATTTTGAAAATTTAATTTAAAAATTTGCGATTTTTTTATTATAAAATGGGAAATCATTTAGCTAAATGACAAAAGCTCATTTTATAAGAAAAATTTTTTTTTTAGTTTGACAAAAAAAAATTTGTTAGAGAAAAAATTTTTGTTGAACTCGATTATTTATCAAACTTTTCATTCTGATTGTAAATGATAGATTCATTTAAAAAAAAAACTTGTATGATTTAATAGAAGTTTTCTAATAGCCTAAAGAAGAACTGGCTTAAAATTAAGTTAAGTGTATATAACAAAAAATCTTCTTTACAAAAAATTATAAAAAGTTAACAAAAAAATTTGATGCTAATTTTATTTATTTTTTTGTCTAAAATGAGAATTTAAACTTTTTGACATCGGTCTTGTTTTTTATTATGTTTTTGTTTTTTTTTTGTTTTTTTTTATTTAATTTTATTTTAAATAGTCCAAAAATAAAAATAAATAATCTTATTCTTATTTGCTATTTTATTTGAAAAAATTTTTGAGAGTGCATTTCATTTTAAAACTCTTATTCATATTTTAAATGAAAATGGGCTTAATTTGAATTTTTTTTTCCATTATTGGAATCTTTATTAAAAGTTGATAATATGAATTCTTTTCAAAAAAAACAATAAACAAAAATCTATTGAATTAGTCGTTTAATAATAAATTTCAAATAGCTAAATCAAATTTTTTATTTACCATTTAAAAAATTAAACAAAAAAAAATGTAAACATAATTTTAAAAGAATCCTTTAAAATTTTTATTCTAAAAAAATTGAAATTCAATAGCAATTATTGTGTTTATTTTTTTTTAAGTAAAATATTATCGAATTTAAAAAGCGTGGAAATAGTTTTAGGAGTTTTTTATCTTTAAAATATTCCAAATTAAATATTTTATGAATGAATAAATATTCAAATTGTCATTATTTCAAAAATTAAAGAAGTTTATTTTAAAAAAAAATTGATATTTGTGATGTGATAATTTAAAATCTGTTAAACCATACTAATGCAGTTTAAAATTTAAATTCCTTATTTGATTCATTAGTTTAATATTTTTTTTTTTAAATAATTTGATTTTTTATTTTACAATTTTAATATGTTTGGAAACTTTTGAGTCAAATAATCAAAAATCCTCTAAAAATATTTTAGCAATCATTCTCAATTAACTCAATTTTCAACTATCTGATTCATTTGAAAACATGGAGAATTAATGAGATGAAATACGGTTACGCTTCATATGAATGATGATGAATGTAATTACAGAGTTATATAAAATGTTTTTTAAAAAATAAAAATTCAACCCCGTTAATTAAAAAGAAATCTTAAATTAATTGAGACTAGTGTTATTCTCTGAACAAAAATATTTTAAATTCTATTCTAGTTATTTTTCTATCATAATGTGTTTTATGTAATTAAACGATAAGAAATTTTTAATTAAAATTTTAATTAAAATCCAAAAAAAACATTAAATTTAAACCCTAAAAAATAATTTGAATAAAATAAAACAAATTTTACAGGGGTGAAATATTGAGAGGATTAGTAAATACCAATGAAATGTATTTTTGTGTTGGATTCAAAAAATTATAAAATCTAGCATTTAAGAGATATTACTCCCTGTAATTGAACCTAATATAATATAAATTTTAATGATTATTTTTTTTAAAAATCAAATTTATTTTTAATAATTTATGCCAAATTAAAAAAAAATTATAAATTAATTCAACTTTTTTTTGAAAATTTTAAGAATTGATTGCCTTACAAATTTTTTTATTAAAAATCTTAATCAACTTAATTTTTTTCATTTTTTTAAATTTCTTGCTTTGGAAAATTTATTTTAAAATTAAAAATGAAAAAAAAGCGTTTGAAATTTTCTCTAGTTTCAAAATTAAAAAATCATCCTAAGTCTGATTTTCTACTGCGACTAGATTAATAAATTCATCCATCCTTTTCTTACTAGCTATTGATATTATATGACTTTTGAAAGCTTCGAGTTAATTCCCTAAAAATCTTGCTTTTTTGATTTGTCTTAAATGACAGTTGTTAACTTTCTTTTACTTCTAATTTTTCCCTTTCATATAATAATTTATTTATTTTAAAGTTTAAATAAATAAGGATATATAATTATTAAGTTTATTATTTTCTTGCAGAATATTAACAAAAATATTAATGTAAGAATAATTTTATTTTTGATATTAAATATAATTAAAATGGAGCAAAATTGTGTGAATTGATACAAAAATAAAACAAAAAAAAACAAAATTTTTGCTGTTTTACAAAGGTAATTAGGAATTGTTGGCTCCTGACTTTCTTTTTTTATTCTTCACTTCACTTCACTCTTTCTTTATTGGTATTTTCATTGACTGTTGACTAAAAATAAGACTCAATACCAATGTCAGTAATGTCTTGAGTTTCATTAGGCTAACGAATTAATGCGTATGTTGTAGCTTTATTTTTTTATGTGACGAGCAGAAGCTCATTCAGATTAAAAAAAAAAGTAAAATAAAAATACAACAAAATAAAAAATATATAAATAAATAGCAAGGGAATCGAGTACTCGACAAATCTATACTCGAAACCTTCTTTGTATTCATTTACCAGTCGAATTGTTAGTGGAATATAATGATTCAGTCCTACCCCTTCATATGTTTCGCTCAATTCAAAAAGTTCTTCTATTCGATTTGTCATAGGAGAAAAGGTTCTAAGAATTTTACTTTTGTGTTAAGGTTAAGATTTTTTCCATAAATTTTTCTTTTAAAATATTATTGTAAAAGATCATGTAGAGTGACTTTTCATTCGAAATTTTCATCTTCCATTTACAAATCTATTTTTTATTGACCACTAATGTAATTTTACAGTATTTTCAAGATTTTCTTTCTTTTTAAAAGTAAAAAATGTGACCGTGAAAAAGTTATCTGAAAAAAGAAGAGAGTTTTGGATGTTCGTTTTTTTTTCTTAATCATTTTTGTCAAGAAAAAAATATGCTGTGATAATTATAATACGCTCAGATGATAACAACCAAAATTTCGCTTATTGCTTTGAAATCTGGTTTTATTTTAATCAAATTTTTTGTTAACAAGTAAAATTGCTTTATTTTATTTAATTTGTTGCAGTTAAATAAGAAATGAATCTGTTTTAATTTTTTTAGAACTTTTTATTTATTTTGTTCAGAGTTGTTTAAAAGTTAATTTTTTTGATATGAAGCCTGATCTAGCAAATTTAAAAAAAAAATTCCGGACTTGGACTTTTTTTTGGGACTTTTAAACAACTCTGATTTTGTTATTGTTAATTAAAATTAACCCTTTTATCAGACTTGCGCAAAATTTAGAAAAAAAAGTAATTTTATAGTCAAGTCATTTGATCTGACTTGAAATTTTTTTTTAAAAAAAAGTCTTTTGACTTGACTTGAAATTTTATTTTTTTAGTTAAAAAAGTCTTTTTTTTACTTCAAATATTTTTTCTGAAAAAAGTAATTTCAAAGACTCTGAAATAAAAATGGCCGCCTTAAAAACTAGATGGAACGACAAAAGAGTTATTTTTAAAAAATAAGTTTTTGATAGACTTCTAATACTTAGCTATGTAGTGTTGCACCCACAAGAGCAAACTCTGACTCCAGACCGAAGAACAAAGCATTGCGCCGAATGCCGTACCCGACTAGATCCATCGAGGACCTAATATACAGTGTAAATAGAGCAGTAAAATTCTCCAAGCTAGACATTCGGAAAGCCTTCCATCAACCCATGCTGAAGGATGAATCACGCTTTCTCACGACCATCACGACTTATTACGCATTGTTCCGCTACAAAAGGCTCCACATGGGCATCTCAAGTGCTTCCGAAGAATTTACTGAATGCATCCGCAAAATCTTCGATGGTATTCCGGGACAACTGAACAAGACCATTTTGGTAAATGGCAAAACAGACCAGCAGTTTGACAAGTAACTCATGCCAGTTCTCGAAAGACTCCAAAAACATGGTATCACGCTGAACGCCGATAAGCGTGAGCTCACATTCTTCGGACTCAAAAAATCACCGAACACTATAAATAGGATAAAATGCTAAAAATAAAACTAAATTCAACTAAGCTATTTACAATTCTATTTTCTATATACATCTTTATATTTCTTCATATATACATATATTTACTTTGGCCACAGAGCGGCCGTTTTTATTTAATAATTTAGATTAATAAAACTGTTTAAACAAATTGGTTATATTGTTTTAATTCAAACATAACAAGGTCGAGGGTTCGATCTCTTCTGGGGTGGTCTTTTTTTGTCAAACCAAAGAAATATGAAATAAGATTAATTCAGACATGTGGAAATAAATTTTTTAAATTTATAATTTTCAAATCAGATTGGTTAAAATTTTAAATCTTTTAATGCATAATAAATATTAAAAAATCAAAATAATTTCGAATAATCAAAGATTAATTTGTTGAAATAGCTTGATAAAGTTTTGGTAAGGAACTTTATTTTGATTGATAACCGGACAAACATTTTGATCCAACATTTGAATTAAGTGCGATAAATAATTAGCTTTTGAATAATTCTTGATTCGAATTCTTAATTTATTTCCACTTTCGCAATAGTTAACCAAGACAAAATATGTTCCACAGATAATCAGTGTGACAAAAAATAAAAATGATAAGGTTGATAAAAATGTTTGACACCCTCCTTAAAATTTCAAAATAATCTCTTATTTACTATTTTTTTATACTTTCTTACCTGATTTTATATGTTTATTTGGAGAATTCAAACATGATGAAGTATTTAAGTTTTCATTAAATCCTTCATGTTCCAAATTTTCTTCGCTTGTTTGCTTTTGTTGAAGTTTTTTTTGCTCTCGTTCACGTTTTTTCTGTAATTTTATCTCTTTTTCTTTGGCTAACTCTTCAGCTTGTTGCTTGGCTTCCTTCTCTAAAAAGAATGATGTAAAAAAATATGGCCTATGCTAATTGATTAACTAAAATAAGAAATTTTTCACCAATTTTACTAGTTGAACATAAAAATGACCAAATTTTCATTAAATTGCTTAATCAATTTAAAAATGTGAATTTTAAAAATCAAGTTTGATGCTAGTTTTTCCAATTTTCAATTAAATTTTAAAAGAATTAATTTTTTATTTAACTTTTTTAAATATTTTTGTTTTTCCTTTGATCACTATGTGAGCCGAATTGCAATAATACGAATTATTGAGATCTGAATTAGAAACCAGACTACATAACTCACATTTTTCATCAAAATTCATACCATAATATTCTAAATTATCAAAATATTTTTCTAATTTGAAAAAAAAATTCTAATTGTAGCACCTAAGCAGCATTCTTTGGCTCAAAAATATTGCACAAAATCGAATAATGCGTCTATCTGTTGATTTTTAGCTTTTTTAAGTAGAGTTATGTTTAATTTATAATTTTTACGATTTAGAAATATTAATAAGAATAATATCAGTCTTGCAAGTTTAGGAAATAAATTTTTTTTAGTAATTTTAGTTAATGTTTCAGTAATTTTAGATGAAAAATAATAAATCGCCAAAAATATATTGAAGTGTCATAATCAAAGGTAAAAAGTTAAAAATTTTGGTTTGTTTTTAATACATTTTAATATTATGATGTTACTTTCCCTTTCAAAGCTTCAAACTTTATGTTTCAGTATTTTATTTACTCTAAGAAAAGTTCTACTGCATACATATGTTAAAATTAAATTGTATTATGGGAAATTTTGACTTGAAAACTTGAAAAACCATTTTCAAGTCAAATGACTTTTTCACAACTCTTTACAAGTATTAGAAATTCTTGCAAAGAAAATCGTGCATCTAAAACCAGAAATTGACTTTTATTATATTTTTAGATAATTATAAAATATAAAACCAAATTTAAAAATCTACCATTTTTTAATCAAACCAAGTTTATTGGAGTAATTTAAAAAAAAATGAAATTAATAAAATATCTTTTTAATATTTTGAAATTAAAAGCAGAAAAAAGAAGAAAAAAAATTAAAAATTAAACTATAAACAGATAATTACTAGTCAATTTTTAACTTAAATTTGAGCAAACAAAACTAAAAATTAGCATTTGTGACTTTCTAGCCACATCATATATTAGAAACTAATATTTTTAAAACAAAAAAGAAATTATAAATTATTAAAATCAATGATTTTTTATCATTTTTGACTTAACTGAAAATGGAAAACCAAATTCAAGACAATAGGTTTGATTAATTAAAAATGCGAATCCTAAATATTTTTTTAAAATTTAATTTTGACATTGGGTTTAATGATATAAATCTACTTTAATTATATGCTCATGAAATTACAAACATAAATATTTGATATCGATGTTAGTTTTTGCATGTTAAAAATTTAACTTTTGGTCATAGATACAAAGCGTACGATAATTATCTATTAATTTTTAATAAATTACCTTTTTTTCTACGGATTTCAATTTGACGTTTTCTTTCCTCTTCAGCAGCTACTTGTTTCATATATCTCACAACATTGATGGCGCATTTTTTGCACTGGGTTTCATCATTGCATTCGCCAGCTGCTTTTTTTAATTCTGAATCCAACGGATTATCCTTTAAATCAAGCCACTGCAGACTTTTAAGCTCACTAAAGCTCTCAGGTAAGCTTTTAAGTTGATTTCCCAGTAAATCTAAACATTTCAAATTGACCAAAGAACCAATATTTTCAGGCAATGACTGCAGATGGTTTTTGCTCAAATCTATTTCTTTTATATGTTGTAATTTTGAAATATCTGACTAAAATAAATTTAAATTTATTTAAATATTGATACTAAAAAAACTTAAAATTACTGGTAAATTAGATAAATTATTAAATGACAAATTTAGCCTTTTTATCTTTGGAAATTCAAGCTTTAAAAAAAATAAAAAATTTATTCTAGAAAATTTTAAGCAAAAGTTACAATTTCTTTGATGGGAATTTTTTCAAGATTGCACAAACTCAAATCCAAATAATCTTCAGTAATCTTTTCTTTTAGATTAATTTTTTTGTGAACAACCATTTTTTGAACTTTTTGAAGCAGTAAAAATAAAAAAAATTCAAAATTTTCTAACCATAAATGTAGACGTGTCTTGCCCTATCTAAATAATATTCTTGAAATTAACTTTTTTTTAATTTAAACTTAACATTAAATGTAATTTATTCATTTTAAATTAGAATATTTGAAATTTTTACAAAAAATAAAAAACTTTAAATCAAAAATGGTAACTTATGATTCAAATGATCAGGACACATCCTTGAATATAATTCTAAATAAGTTTAAAGAATTAAACGGTAAAATAAAATTAAAATGTATCTAATTAGTCTAAAAAGATTGTTGTAGATTCACAAGATTTAGGAAATACTGAACAATATTTAATAGATGCATTTAATCCTGACAGTAATATTTGCCTTATTTGCATTGAACAAGTTGAAAACAAGCAACCAGTAAATCTTGATTTTAAATCGTTTTAAAATTTAAAAAAAATAAATTTTTTTTAGATTTGGAGTTGTGATGGATGCTTTGCTCAATATCATATTGTTTGCATCCAAAATTGGATTCGAGATGGCTCTTATCAAACAATTAAACAAAATTTAAACTCAGATTCAATTCTTCAAAAAGAAATACCATGGAATTGGTGACTAAAATTTTATTTATCTAATAATCTAATAACAAACTAATTAATTTTCTTAGTCCAAAATGTCGTAAAGAATACAGTAAGGAGAGCTATCCATCAATTTATCATTGCTATTGTAAAAAAGTCAAAAATCCTGATTTTGATCCATGGGGCGTACCTCATTCATGTAATATGCGCTGTGATAAACCAAAGCAATGTGGTCATCCTTGTCTAATGTTGTGCCATCCTGGTACACTCTCTTAAATAAAAATTTTATAAATTTGATGATTAGTATCATTAAAGGACCATGTCCTCCCTGTCCCAAAATGGTAAAAAATACATGCCATTGTTCTAAATCAAGTCCTGTAACGAGAAGATGCTGCAACAAATTTTGGCAATGTGATAAGAAATGCAACAAATTATTGACATGCAAACAGCATTTATGTGAAGCAATATGTCATCCCGGAGATTGTGGCCAATGTAACAAGACAAGTCTACAGTTTTGTAAGTGCAAAAAAAAAAGAAAAGAAACTTCTTGTACTCAAACAATTTGGGAATGCGGGCAGGTATATAAGAGGGATACATGTTAGTTTTAGTTTTTTTAAAATTTTGATTAAAGAAATGTCTCAAACCATACACTTGTGGTTACCACAAATGTGAATTTAGTTGTCATCCTGGTGAATGTGGAGAATGTCCAAGGAGTTTAATAAGAACATGTCCATGTGGAAAATCTAGTAATTTTTAGTGTCACTTAAATTGTTAACATAGAATTTAATAGAGAAAAGCTTCTAAAAAGCCTTGCAACATAGACATACCAACATGCGGAGACACTTGTGATAAAAATCTTTCTTGTAATGTTCACAAGTGTGCGAATAGATGTCATTATGGTCCTTGTGAGCAAGTAAATTATAGTGACATTTAATGAACCAGAAAGATGTTAAATTTTTTAAGTGTCGACAACTCGTTACCAAAAAATGTCGATGTGGCTCAAAAGAAAAACTGCTACCATGTCACATGGAATTTACTTGTGAACTTAAATGCAGTAGATTGAAAAATTGCGGAAAACATAAGTGCAATAAAAAAGTGAATAGAATTTTAATTCAAATATAATCAAATAATTATTTGTTGCTGAAGTGCTGTGATGGTAATTGTTCATCATGCGAACAAATTTGCAATAAAATGCTATCGTGTAAAAATCACAAGTGCCAGAGGTAATATTCAACAGTATTTAAATTTAGTTTAAATGCTTATTTTTAAGTCTGTGTCATTCAGGAAATTGTTACCCAGTAATTTTTATAGTCTTTATTAAATGAAATTATCAATTTAAGCAAATATTCTAGTGTCCTATAATGGAAGAAATATATTGTCCATGTGGTAAAAGCAAAATCAAAGTTCCTTGTATGAAAAGAAAAACAAATTTAAAAGTTCCTTGTAGACAATTGTGCAAGTATAATTAATTTTTTTTTTTAACACTAGAAGCACCAAGGTATTGTGTAATTCAAAAAACAAATTGAACAAAAATTCTTCATTTTATGATAAATTAAAATTAAAGTTTACAAATAATATAAAAAAATACTGTAAAATAGTGCAACTTACTTTGTTGCACCTTTATACAAAATTTTTTTTCTGATATATAAAACGAATAAAAATAAAACATCAATAAGATTTAAATTGATTATTGATTTACAGTGGTGTTCCGGATTTAGTAATTTACGTAAAATGATTTACGTAAAAAATTGTAAATTTACGTAAATTTACAAAAGTAAAAAAACGTAAATTTACAAAAGTAAAAAAACGTAAATTTATCAGATTTTATTTAAATCGAAATGAAATTGAACGCCAAAAGTGCAATATCATTTCATTCCAAGTGCCAAATTATTTCAATTTTTTGGAAATTTTTTTTTTACATAAATTTACGTAAAATGTTCGAAATTTCCCTAATTTTACGTAAAATTTGGTAAATTTACTATTTTTTATCTAAATTATTGTAAATTACTAAATCCGGAACACCACTGTAATTTAACAAGAAAATAAAATAAAGATTTTATTTTAAAGTAAAAAAGATGCAAAAAAATATATTGCACTTTGTGCTTGTATTTTTCTAAATACAAGCACAAAGAGCAAAGTCTAAATATTCTTTATAAAGTTTAATTTTAATGTATCAAATAATGACCAATTTTTGTTCAATTTGTATTTGAAATTCACACCACCAAGCACCAACGAGTCAAAATGACTCTTATTCGATTTTTGGACGCTAAAATCCAAGTCAATTTTTTTTATTTGAGCATAATTTTTTTTTCAGCATAAAAAATAAGAATAACTTTCTAAATTAACTAAATACAAATAAAAAAAAATTTTGTTTATGTGGTAATTATAAAGCGACAAATTTCTGCTCAAAATGTTAAAAAGCAGTGTGTGGATATTGTACAAAAGAAACAGAGAGTATTTCTAAAAAGTTTGATTGGCCATGGATATTTTATCAAACCTAAGAAAAGACTAAAATTTAATAATTTACTATTTTTATTCAATTAATTTTTATTCATCTTTATTTTTCATAACGAGTCAAAATGACTCGTTTTGGTGCTTCTAGTAGTTTGAAATTTTGATGCTTATAGTGTTAATGATAAATAAATATCACTAAGACAACCTGCAAAATGTCATCATGAAAAAATTCAAAATCACAAATGTCATTACGGCGATTGCCCTCCTTGTCAATTGACTTGTGGAAAAAAACATCCATGCAACCATATATGTCAAAATGTGTGCCATACGGCAGTTCTAACTGAAATAGTCGAAAACGTAATTTTTGAAAAAAAAAACAATTTAAAAACAGAATAACTTAAAAATAAATAGAAAGACCGTGAGGGGCCTTGGATACCATTGAAAATACGAAAAGAAATTCTAAATATTGAATGCAAGCCATGCGTTTATCCAGTCCCAGTTGAGTGCTTTGGTGCGCATGAGGTATTTATTTAATGAAATCCAATTTTATTAAATTTATAATTTTAAAAATTTTTAACAAGATAAGTGATTTGCCTTGTCATAGCGCTAAACCTTTTAATTGTGGTAGAAAATGTGGCAGAATGCTAAGTTGCACGCGCCACAAATGCGAATATGAATGTCATCTCATTTTAGAAAAAGACAAAGCAAACAAAAAAGAGGTTTATTAGCATTTACAATTAAATATAAAATTTAATAATTAATTAAACTTAACTCTTTTACTTGAACATCCTGCTAAATAAACATGATTTTAGTGCCCTCTTGAAAGTTCATTTAAACGAGTTTTACTGTTTCTTTTTTAATTATTTAAATTCAATTTAATTTAAAGGCTTCAAGTACTTGTGAAGAATGTTCGAAAAACTGTGAATTAGTGCGCCCAAAAGGTTGCACTCATGAATGTTCCCTAGGAGCGTGTCATTCTGGTGAATGCCCCAATTGTAAACATCTTTTAAAAATGAAATGCCACTGCAAAGGAAATTTCATTTATGTCGAATGTCATAAATGGAATAATTCATGTCAAAAAGAGCGAATAAATTTGGCCTCGTGTAGAGTACCATGTAGTAATTTGGTAATTTTTTTAGTAAGAAAAAATTTTTTGAATAATTTTTTCTTGGTAATAGCTAAAATGCGGCCATAATTGTTCATTTGTATGCCATTTTGGTAAATGTTCGGAAGAAGATAATTGTTTGGAAAAAGTTGTGATTAAGTGCAAATGTAAAAGCATTAAGAAAAATTTCGCTTGCAATAAAATCAAAACTGATTCTTCAATAATTGTGACTGAAAAAGGCTTTGTCTTAAGATGTGGTGACAAATGCAAATCGAAAATCGCCCAAAAAACAGAATCTAATGATACCCAAAAAGTTGAGCAAAAAAAACCCGACTCTCAATTTAATTACCTAAAATGTTTGATACCATTTTTAATTTTATCAATTGCTATAATTTTGGGATATTTTTTAGTTATTAAAATATAAAAACATTATTTTATTAAATATTTGTTTAATTTTGATTAAACGTAATATATAATTTTTCTTAATTTTGCAAAGAAACGATATTATTTTAAAAAAATATATAATATTTAATTTATCACAAAATTGGAATTTTGATTATTTTCATCGTTTTAAAATCATTGGCGTATTTCCTGGTTTAGTCATGCATGTGTAAAATTGAAACTTTGATTAAAAATTACATACACAGGAAAATTGTAAATTCTTTTAATGAAAATTTTACAATTTTTCGTTAAAAGAATTTATTGCAATAAATTATTGATTCGAATAAAAAAAAAGTTTTCTTAAGAAATCAAGAAAATTATTCTTAAAACAATATTTTATTCTTTTCTTAATTGCCTTTTAATTAATTTAAGTAACTTTTCATTTCGTATATGAGACTTAAAAAAATAAATAATAACAATAATAATAATAAATAACTAAATAGCAATCTAAATAATAAAAAGAAGAAAGCTCTTAAAACACTTAGTTCTGATATTTTTAAACATTTTTACTTTTTAGTTAAATATTAAGAGTCTACGATCCAAAGCTAAGTTATTATTTAAAATAATCATTTCTAAAATATTTTTTAAGTTTTTTCACCAAAACAGATTTTTTGTTTTATAAGCTAAATGATCCTGGCTTTTATTTTTCTAGTCATTGAATTATACTATTTTTGAAAATAATTTTTTAGTTAATTTTTTTATTCTAAATAAGAATTTTTATCTAATAACTTGAAGCTTTAAATTAATTTTTTTCAAAATAAAAAATTTTTTTTTCCATTTCTTTTCATTAATTTTTAATCACCTGATTAAAAATTTAAAAAAAAAGACTCATAATTGAATCTGATTACATAATTTTAATGTATTAATTTATATATCTGGAATAATATGTATTTTTTGTTTATTATTCAAAAAATTTTTCTCAATTATTTTATCAATAAGCCTAACTAATAAATCTTTTTTAAAAAAAAATTTTGAAACTTTGGCCAAAAAGATTTCTAAGCATTATTTTTAGATATTTCCTAAAAATATCAAATTATCTCTGTTTAATCAGTGAACAATATCTCGATAATAAATCAAATTTTAGCTTTTTATTTTAGGAAGATCATAAGATTTGAATTTTCATTTTCTTTTCAATTTTAATCTACTTAAAAGATAAAATTATAAAGTTGCATTTAAAAGGAATTTTTTTTAATTTGCTTTTGCCTTTTTAACTTGGTCTTACTCTACTTCTAATGTGTGGTTCCATTTAAATCATAAAAATAAACTGTTTTTCTTCTTCATCGCCGATTCTCATATTAATTTCTTTTGTTTTACCCCTTATTTTTTAAAACTGTTAAAGGAAAGAATTAAAACTTTAACTTAACCTTTTTATAAAATGTATTTTGAATTTCTTTTATTTTTTTGAAATTTATTTCTGAAGTAAGTTGAGACAAGCAAATAAAATTTCCGAAAATTTACTCTTTTAAAAATTGATAAAGATTTCATTTCAGATTCGAACTCCGTTAAGATAAAAAAAAGCTTTAAAATATCTCTGCAGTACGGGATGCATATTTAAACACCCTTCATTAAAATATGGGGTATCGATTTCGACTGGGTAATAATTGCGGTGTAGCTGATCAACTCGATGTAGTTACCTTGAGTCAGATCGGAGCAGTTGCTCAAAAAGGTCCTTGAAAAGGAGATGAGCAGCCTTTTATCCGATAAGGTAGAATACGGACAAATTATTTTATTTTAATCATTAAAGATTTGATTGCAATGTTTTGACATTAAGATAGTACTTAAAATACTAAAATCTTTATTTTTAACTTGAGTTCTTGTAATTATTTCTAGATTAAAAGATTATTTTCTTTAATATTTGATCAGTATTAGCAAAAGTATTTCTCAGTAGATTTTTTTTATTTTTCTTTTATAAATTGTACAGTTTTTATATTGTGAATAAAAGGGTTGAACAATTTAATAATTGATAAATATATGATTGACATCATGTTGAAGGTTTTGTTTTTTATTTTTTTTGCTCTTTTAATGTAATATGGTATAACACACATCGTTCCATCAACTTTCAAAGATGCTAAACCTTAGTGAAGTAAGGAATAATTAAATTTCAATATATTCAATTTCGAAGCACATATGATCTGCAAATTGATATGAGACCTTAAGGGGACGTAAGGTAGGACGACCAGCAGTAAAATGGAGATTAAAAATCACGAAAGAGCTCATCAATATGGGAAAGATATGGGGAGAAGCAAGAGTAGAGACAAAAGATAGACTTGAGTGGAAATCAAAAGTAATGAACCAATGCTCCACAAGGAGTGAAAAAGGAAAAACTATTAATCTTGCACCATGTTGCATTGACAGGCTAAATTTTTAAGTTAGAGAGAAAAAATTATTAGATTTTTGGCAAATTGAAGTTTAGATTATCATGATCATGCTCAAAAATTAAAGTTAAAAAAAGATTTATTGGATATTTTTGCTCTTAAATTTTACTGCAGAAGTAAATTTTCAAAGTAATAATACAGTGTTAAATTTAATCTTTATATCTCCAAACTCTGCAAAAAATTTATGCATTCAGACTTATGCACAATACCACGGTATGGTATAGCATGGTTTAACACATAAAAATTTATCTCTGCACTTAATTTTTTTTTTTTTAAATTCTTAAAAACCATTTTTTAGTTATAATTTTTAAGCATAAACTTCAATTTGCCGATTTTTTGTGATTTTTATTTGTTCCTTTGTACAAAATTTCACAATAATTTTTTAGAATATATTATTTGATTAATTTTTAGTATTTATTTTTTTAAAAATCATCAAAATCGTTAGATTGATTAAGTTTTAAAATTTTAAATGACCGCTTTGATCTTAAAATTTGATCTGTATATTCATTTAGGATTTGAAAAGAAGATTAAATTTTTTAATGTTCAAGACAAAAACAACATTTATTGTAAAATTCTCTGAAATTTTTAGTTTGCTGATTTAATTTTGTATTCTAATCCATTAAATAATATTGAATTTAATGTCATTAGAAATATATTAGCTTGGAGTTCTTTTTTGTTATTCATCGATTTGATACATTCAATTTTTTATATGCTAGCAAAACATCGGGTTTAAAAATTCAATAATATCATTAAAAAGAAATTCTAGTTATGATACATAAATTTTGGATTTGGTATAAATGGCATAATTACGAATTAGGATTTCTTCTTTCGTGATTAATGATTTTATCTTTAAATTACAAAAGACTCCTATTGAGCATGACTGTGATGGCATACATTGATTTATGTAAATGTTCTATAAACTTCACCAAGCTTATAATTAAATATCAAGCTGGTTAAATAAAAGCACTTTAAAATAAAATTCAATCTCTATTTGGATATGAATTGGCAATTTCAATTATTTGTGATTATTTTAATTATAGGCATTTGAAAGCAAAGAAGTAAAAAATGATTTTATTAGGTTTAGAAAGACTACGGCAATAATCTTTCGATTCCCTGATTTCCAATTGTTTGTATAATCATTTTTATTAAATCAGAGCTTTTAAACGCTTATTAGAAAATAAATCTTTTTATTTATTCATTTAAAGAAAATTTTTTAGAGTATTTAAATATATTAATAGGGTTAAATAAAATGATAAATTATTATTTGTTCAAATGAGATTAAACATGCAATAAAGCGAATGTTTAACTCATTAATCATTTAAAAAAAAAAACTAGAAGATATTAAGACAATCAGACTAAAAAGAGTAAATTATTGCTAACAAAATAATTTTGGAATAAAAAATATTTTCTTTTTTATTTAGTTGAAATAAAATTTTTGAATATTTTTTAAAAACATGTTTTGAATATAACTTTATTAAGAAGCAAAAACGAGATAATTTTATTCATTTTATATAGCAAAAATTTTTAAAGAATCGATTTATTTAATTTCAAAATGTTTCAAAATTTTAAATAAAAAATATGTTGCCATTCGAAATTTACTCAAAAATTTTTTTCTATTTCACAATAACATTTTCAAATTCGATTTTTAATTAAAAATATAGAACAACATTTTTGGTTTCTTTTGTTTAATTTCCATTCAAATATCATATATATTTTATTAAATAACACAAAAAATATCCGAAGGTAAAAGCGACGTCGGGTTAAATAAGAAATTTTATGATTAATATATTTCTAGCTCTTGTTATTGTTCTAAAATTGTATTCAAAATGCATATGAAAAAAATAAGGTTGTTTCATTTAAATCATCAAAAATTGTTAATTCAGCTTTAAGATTTACTAAAACTGAATATCAAAAATATCAAAATCAATTTTTTTTACTACTCAAACTTGCTCAACAATTTATTTTGAAGATGTTAAAGAAATTTTTTTTGATTAACAGGTTAGAAGCATTTTCTTCTAATTCAATTTATTGAAAAGTTATTTTTAGAAATACAAAAAATTTTTAGTGAATTTTTTTTATTAAGAAGCATTTTAAATCTTAACTAAATCAACAGCAATTAGACCAAATGAATGGAATTTTTGCGACTAAAAAATTTATTAAAAAGACAAAATTCCCGTAAATCCTCGCATACTACCGCTGGGATTCGTGTCTTTAAATATCCACAAGCCCTGTACTTAAAACTCGGCCAGAACCTCATTTTTTTTTCTATTTCAATTTGATTAGAACCTGAGGGCTTATATCGAAAAATAATCACGGATCTTTTAATTATCAGATATAATTTATATTTTGAGCCCAAGGATTCTAATCATATTGAAATAGAAAAAACCTGGTTTTGCAACCGAGTCTCGAAATATTGATCGTTTAAATGAGCAAATGTCTCATTCCATTCTAAACCAAGATTTAATTGATGATTTCGATGAAAATGAAGCTCAAAATGTCAATCGATTCAATTCAAGTGAAGAAACCTCTATTTATGATCCTGGTGAATTTGATCAAGAAACCGACTAATGACATTGATATTGATTCACATTTTCCATTTTTGTCTCTAGTTTCTCATTTATTTAAATTTTTTTTTCCGATTCCATTGATCAAAAAATTTAAATTTCAGTTTAAAATTTCTTAACTTTATTTTTTAGTCTACTAAATAATAAAATTTATTTTACCCTGGGTCTGTGACAAATTTTAATAATTTGAAAAATTTAATAAAAATGTTTTATAATATAACTTATTGCTCCAAGCAATTCTAAGAGTAGTTTGATAGGATTTATACGAATATCATTTAAAAATTTTTCGAATCATTAAAAAGAAATATAGTTTAAAAAATCTAAATTTAAAATACAATAAATGAAAAAAGTAAATGTATTTCATAATACAGCAGGTAAGTGAAATAACAATGAGTTTTAATTGTAAATTTTTCATGAAATAGAAATTTTGGCTTAATTAAACAGTTGATAAGAGGAAGGATTTTAAATAATTATAAACATAACAACTTGACCTGGTGTTGCAAGCTTAAAGTCATTGAGATTAAACGATACTTGGCAAAACGTCAGATTAGTAAAATTGAGCAAATTGTTTGAAAATAAGGAAATTTATTGACTGAAAGGAAGCTGTCAAAATTTTGTTCAAAGAATTTCAATAAATATGAAAAATGATTACGGTTTGTGTGTGTGTGAATTTGATGCATTTCTTCAATTTTCTAAATGCCTGCTTTTCAGAGTGATAAATAGGAGCAAATAAAAAGAAGCTTTGTACAAAAAAATAAATTTCGAATTTCTTTTCTCAAAAATTCAACTAGCATAATTTAATACTTGAAATCAATTTTTCCAAATTGATTACACAAATATTTTCTTTTCATTGTTGTTCAAATTGGCTCGTTTTGCCTAAAAATTGGTTCTAGAGCAAATTGTTAAAAAAAATATATTTTGAATTCTGCCAGCAAGTGTTAGTTTATTTTAATTAAAACCTTAAATTAAATAATACTTGTTTTCATAAAAAAAATAAAAAAGTTCACGTATATCTCGAGTTCTAAACTCGTACACACACATACACATACAATGAGTTAATAGACAATTTTTTATCTTTTCATTTGAGATGCCAATCATGAAAGCAATTAAGTTAATCAAATATTCAGTAATGTGCTAGATCCCGGTAAGTGCCTTAAGTAGATATTGATTAATTCCAAGTTGCTTCAACAGTTTCCTTCAAATATGAGCCAAACAATTTGATTCAAATTTTGTGTTTATCCCCCCTTAACATTTAATTTCCCAGAGCTTATCAGGTATCGGAAAAATAAATCAATAATTGAAAATATACACTATTGAGAAAACAGGTAGTTTAGGCATAATACTATTTGCTTTAATCAATATAAAGAGCTTGAGTTCGGTTGTATGACAATTTTGGTTCCAAATAAGCAAAGTATTTAATTAAAGAATAAACAATTAATTGCTATTAGTTTGATGAACGCTTTTTATCCCTGAGCTTAAAATAGTTCAGCTTGAAAATTGATTATTTTCAAATATTGGGTTTATTGTTAATTTTGGAATTTATTTATATTCCAATTATGATAAAGAATTAAGTTAAGAAATTGGATAAAATTGTTTTTTTTTTTATATTTTTCTTAAATAAGATTGTCTTGATTATTGATTTTGTTATACAAATTTTTCATTTATTTTGCTAGTTTATTTTAAATTCTGGTTCCTTTATTGCCTCAAACTAAAATTTGATTAAATCTCTAATATTTGGATATTTTTTTGTTAACTAAAAAATCATTTTGTACGAGTTTAGTTTGGCAACCCATTTTTGGTACTTGTTATCTTAATTTAAGGACAATGTTTAGACAAAATTAAAAACTTTTTCGCATAGTTAAAATTAAATAGCAACCACTTATGCCATTTGGTTGAATGTTCAAGTATCTTAAGAGTTTCTGCTTTAATTAAAATCTTTGATTGTGTTCAAAAAAACTCCATTTTAAGATTATAACCGAGTCAAAAATACAAGTCTTTTAGGTTACTGAGTTAAAATAAGTTAATCTTAAATGATGATTTGTGACGAGGATTTTAACAAATTTCACGTTTAAATATCCCCTTTTTTTCTGAATTATATTTAATAAAAGAATTTCAATTTTTCAAAATTTTTTGTTAATTTTTATTTTAACTAAAATTAAATCAAAAACACGTAAAATTATGATTATATTCATAAAATTTTGATCCATCCACTTAAGGACTTATAATTTTCTTGATACGTGAATTAGTATGAATTTTGGTAAAATCATTGTGTTAGAAGCAAGTTATTTTCTTTGAAGAAGGAAATAACAAAATTTCTTTTTTATTTTGCTTGAACAAAAAAAACAAATATTATGTCAAGTTTTTCAATAAACTAAGTTTTTTTTTTATAGTTAAATATTAATATTCGTTTAAATAAAATCTAATAAATGGTTGTTTTTATATTTTTTTAAAATTAATTCTAAAATTTAATTTGAATGAAAAAATTTTTGAAAAATAATTTTTATTTAATTTTTGTAAAACTTAACATAGGATAGACATTTTGTAAATCAAATGAATTTAGGGTTTCAAGTCTTCAAATGCTGCATTTGATTGAATTTATTTGATTATTCAGTGAATTTTTTTATTTTCAATAGACAAATCACTAAAAACAGTATTTGAGTTCTATCAAATTAATTTAATTGATTTAAATCTCTAAACTTAAGCTAATTAAATTTTTTAAATTTTTTTGCTCAAACAAAAGAAAACTTTTTGTAGAATTTCTTTAAAACAAAATGATTAAAAAAGCATTAAATATTTGGACTATTTAATATTTGGAATTAATTTTGTGAATTATTCTACTCGTTAGATTCGAATGGTATTTTCTTAATCCCCGAAGCTTTTATTTTTTAAGAACGGCATTAAGCAATTTTCGAAAAGAATTGAAAAACTTTCTTTTAAATTATGTTTCATTAGAATTGAAGGCAATGATGAACTAGCTAATTTAGACACTATGAAGAACGAGCTTTATCAAAGTATAATTAATTTTTAGCTAATACTCTTGAAGTTCGATTTAGATGAATAGATAAAAGACCTAGTTATTTGCTCACTTATTGGATTCGGCATATTCCATTCTGCATTCGAGCAACCAAAATCTGGCAAAATAAACCAACAAGATTATTGGCCGACAGAAGCCGCTGCTGAAAATGGGGGACAAGCAATTAACCATAAGGAAAGCTTATCCAAGAAGAAAACTGATAATTTAAAATTGAACGAATTATTTCAGCTAAGCAAAGACAATTTTTCAAGGAAAAATTTTAGCAAAAAATTTACTCAATTTAAAATTTCTAATGAAACGAAATCAGGCTCAAAACTGCTTAATTTACTCACAACGATAGCTAATCATAAAATATCCTTACACTCGATTGGGCCAAGACAAATAAATTTGTCAAGCTCCACGAACACCATTTCCTTTAGCTCTAGCTTAGGAGAGCAACATTTTGACACATATGATGACTTGGGCGAAGCCGATCCATACCACTATGTAACCAAATACAATCCGGATGTAGGCCTACGAACAGCTCTAGTGCTTGGCTCAATGCTTATTTCAATTGTTCTCTATATTATATGGCGCAATCGGTACCAATGTCTTGGCAAAAAAAATGACCATTTAAATGAAGACTACAACTTGGAGTACTGGCTTCAACAAGTGGACAAACAAAAACTTGCTCAGTCCAAAAATAATTTTCATACTCCAAAACTGCCCGATATTGTCACAGATTCGCGACAGGCTACTGCGGCGTGGATTTTTGAGCACCAAAAAATTTGGCGAAACTTAAAAAAAGCTCGCAATAGCCCTTTGAATTGGCCCAATAGAAGCTATTATCTGCCAGTTTATGACCGACTGACCAACAACATGAATTCCGAGGGCAGCTTTCACAGGCCATTGCTTGATCGGTTTAATTTATTCAAGCGCAAGTCTGTACTGACCAAAAAGCAGCTTAATGTCAAGGCACCATTCCGGAAAAAGTCAGCAGTTCACATTGAATTAGATGAAAACACTCAATTGCTTATCAACTACGCAAGAGTAGATGCCAAGAATTCTAGATTGGGACGGATAGTGCAACCATTTAAAGAAAAATCAAAGCTTACTTTTTCGATTATCGACTCGAAAAAAGAAGAATTGCCTAATGATAACACCAAAATGCATAATATTTTAATAAATATGTTTTTACACAATCGTAGACGTCGTCACAGTTGGCCCCGATGCAAGTCAGACTATTCCCATTTCCATTCATTGAACAAAGACTTACGCCAAAACTACGACTTCACAGCCCATAGTGGACAAGTATCATTTAAAAACACAAATGAACATGATAGACCATGTTCTCCCAGTGTAAAGGTTTACAATTCCAATAACAATGCAGCGGCTTCAAAAACTTTGCTTGACACAAAGGTCTAGTTATAAAATTATTGTTAATCAATTTTGTATGATTTTGTGTACAAATTTTTCCATGTTTTTCTTCTTTTTTTTGTATCTAAAAATAAATTTTAAATACCTCAAGTCTTATTTAATGTTAATTTAATTGTTGATAGAAAAATTAGTTTAACTCATTCAAAATTAGATATATAATAAAAGTTTTTAAAAATTTTAACTTTATTAATTTTTTTTATTTGATATTTTTTTGTTTATTAAAAAATTTTATTTTTGTTTTGTTTAACACCCTTTTCATGAATAAAAAATAATTTTGCAACACACTCTCAAGTAAAAAAACGCCTAACTCTACGCATACATTCAAAAGCTGATAGATATTTTAATAAAAGTATTTTAGAAATAAATTTGATGGTTACATCTTCACGATTCTTCTGTAAAATGACTCAATACTTTTGCTCTGTTCTAATACTTAAAATACAAAGCCCTCTAGCTTTGAAAATGATTCAGATAATTTTTAATTACCAAGACTAAAAAATCAAATTTAAGTTTTCGACTTAAGCATGTTGTAATCAATAATCAAAAGTATTGTCTATTATCTTTTGTTTGATTTTTTTCTTATTATTGATACTTTAAAAATGCAAAAGAATTGAATTTTTATCTCACTTTCTAGAACCATTATTCTAGACATTTTAAACAAAATATTTTTAATTTAAATTATTTTTTTTCATAAAATGACTTGACTGAAAAAAAGACTTACGATCTATATTTAATGGCCTGGGGGTTCTCCTTTGAATTATTTTTCGAAAAAAAAGAGAAATAAAATAAACAAATTCGATTTAAATTATTATTTTCAAACAAAATATTTATCCTATTTCATTTTTTTATAAATTCCTTAAAAAAATTATTATATTAATTAATTTATATTTATTAATTAAAATACTATATTATTAACAAAATTAAAGCTGGTTTTAAATTATGTAAATAATTAATAAATTAAAATCAATAAATTCGAAGCTGAATTTTTGAAATAATGATTATATTAATTTTAACAGTTATTCGATATTTTTTAGAATATTTTATTAATATTTTATTTAGAGTAAAATCGATGAATTAAAAAATTGAACAATTAAAAATAAATTAAATTATAAGCCAACTTTCATTTACTTTATTTAAAATAAACTAATTTGAGCATGATTAAAATGTTTAAGTGAAATTAAGTATTTAATTTCAATTCCAAAGTTGCATTGATTGGTCTAAACTATTTAATACATAGGTTTAGAAAAATTTTAATTTTTTTAAAGTTTGCCAAAATTTTTGGTAATGGATTTTAAAATAAACAAAAGCTTATATTACTCAAATTAAATCAAATAAATTTTAATTATTTAATAAAACCAATCATTAAATCAGGAAATTCTGGAAGCTTTAGCTTAACATTCAGATTTTAATTGAAACAAGTTATTTTTATTGACACTCAGTGTTTGTAAAAAGCTTTCGAATTATTAAATTCTATTTAACAAATTTATAAGAGTTTTTAGTTTGTTTAAAATTAGATGATTTATAATGAGAAGAAACCTTGAAAAAATATCTCAAAAAAGTATACACATTTAAATTTTAGGATTCGGTTAGAATTATTATTTTTCTAAAATTTTACCATTTTTATCAAAGTAAAAAATTTAATTAGTTTATTTTAAAAATGCAGTTCTTTTTAGAGCATTGTCGAATTCTTGGACTTAATTGAAAAGTAAAATGTTTAATTTTTTTTAATTAATAAATAAGTTTTATCTCAACTAACATTTTTTAGCTTTGTATTCATATTTTGTTATAAAATCTTGATAAATGCTTGATTTCCCTGTTTTGATATCATGGTAACCAACTGAATTCACCGATTTTTTATGTAAATCTTTATTTTGAAGTTAAGGAAAATTTTTTTATTTAATTCAAAAATTATAGACAGGTTAGCTAGATTTTTCTTGCAGCGTTTGTTATAATAAAAACATCAATTCTTAATCAGCTAAAGGCGAATAAACTATAAGTTAACACTTTGAAAATGATCTTTTGTCTTTTGAGCTAAAATTTTCAGTCTTTTGTTTCATTAATGTTTTTCATCAAGGTATCCTTTGATACACATTGACAATGAATACACCTTGTGACATAAAATTTTTTTATTTGAAAGTAAAATTTTAAGAAAATAAATAAATAAATAATAATACATTGTAAATAAATGCATTTTTGACAAGGTTTCATAAAGGGCTTGCGTTGTTATTAAAATTTAAGACTGTTTTTAACCCATTGGATTTGAGTTTAAATAATTAGAATATTTGAAAAATTCAATTTGAAGGTTAAAATTTTTAATATTTAGAAATTCGACATGCAATCTAATTCGCCAAGAATGTTGCCCTTCAGCTACAACCTGCTGACTCGACACAGCAACACTCAAAATTCAAATATATATGATGAAGGAAGGCTAAATCAATTAAAGATTTTAAATAACATTCCGGTGAATTATGAACAGTCACCATTTTTGTCTCTATTTGAAGACCCATACGACATAAGTTTCCGGACAAATATATTGCAGCGAAACTCAAAAACAGATAATCTTATCCAGAATAATGCAACAAAATTTCCAAGTATTCTGCCTGAAATCCAAAAACAGTCAGAAAAAAAAATTGATTTTACTCCGAGGGATCATCTAAGCAATTCTTCCGAGTCAGATCAATACTATGTAAACAACGAAGGAAGGTTGACTTCCTTAAAAACAACCAATCCTCTCAAAAATCCATCAGTGCACGAATACTTATATTCATTGTCTGAAAAAAAAGACGACTCAGGTAAACATCAGCGATTAAAGCTGCATTTGAAAAATTTTCATCATTAAATAAAAAAGGATATGTGGAAAAATATAAAGAAATAAAATATAAAAGAAATAAAAAAATGCCAAATTCTTCCGAGTCGCTAAAAGAATATAAAAAATTTAAAGAAAATGCTGGATTCGGATTTAATTTTTTGGACCCGATGAGGGCAAAAGAATCGACTCAAGTTAAAGTAATTAAAAAAAATTTTTTTTCAATACTAAAAATAAGTTATTGATAGTTTATAAAGGCTTCATTTTAATTTTAAATTTTCATTTTTGAGTGTATAAAAAAAAAGTATAAACAATTTGAATATGAAAATTTTATTCAACTTTAATTTAAAATTTTTGCAATCATATCAGATGGTTAAACTAGAGAAGTTTTTAGGTGATTTGTTTACACAAGAACTTTAAAAGTTTCATTATTAATTATTATCGCTTTTTTGAGAAGTCACTACATTCCAAAACAAGTTTATATGGATAAAATATTTTAGTTAGAATTAATTAATTAATTAACGAAATAAATATTAATAATTAATTATTTATTTATTTTAGATAGAAAAAGTGAACAAACGGAATGAATATGCACATTATGTTCGGGAAAGAAATTTGGCCATTTCGAATAAAAAAAACACATATGATCCTGAACCCCATGTTAAAATAGACACATTTCCGAATCTACAATATAGTCGTTACATAAACGAGAAAAAGAAATCTCATTAAAATTTCTTTTTCTTTTTATAAAACAAACAAATTTTTATTGTAAATAAAAATTATGTAAATTAAAAATAAATTTAAATAAAATTTTAAACAATCAACTTTGCATAACAAGCTTAAATTAATGGACAATTTATCATTATATTAAAAGTTAAATAATTATTTATCTAATTTTCGCTTGGCAAAAATAAAAAATGGAAAAACTATTTCAATATGTAAAAAAATCCTATAATTTTTCCCGAGTTCTTAATTTCTCTCGGTCATATGAGCTTAATATCTTCCAAATAGGCATAAAATAAGAGCTTAACCTTTAGAAAACAATATATTTTCCTATGTAAACTAGAGTTACAACTTTAAAAACATAAAATAACAAGACACCGTTTGAATTAAGTCATAAAAAACCATTTGTATTCAAATAAATATTTTTCTTATAATCGTCGTAAGACAATTTCAATTTTTCATCAAATGAGCCTTTGTTTACAATAGGAAATCTATTTTAGAATTTGATTGACGATTGTCCTAGACAAAGATGAACATATCCATGATTGAGTTTTTTAATGGGACAATTCATCAAGGAAACAGTAGTGGCTCTTTTTGGGAAGGTAATTTGGTTTTAGATGGTATAAAAAGTTTTTTAATTTTTTTGAATAAGCTTTCCAAATTCTAAAATGTAATAATCCAAAAATATGTAACCTTATAATGGCATTTAATATTTACATTCTGTTTTCAATAATCTTATTTTTGGTATTCTTAATTAATTTTATAACTTTTTTATTGAACAAATTTTAGATTCGATTTTCTAGGTTATTGGAATACTGATTCTCTTGTTGTGTAACAAAATTAGAAGACTAAACCTTATACTTGAATTGAATCACAATTATACGCATTCAAATGTAAGCTTTTTTCATTATTATTTTATTTTAAATACTAAGACGAATTCTTTAATGAGTATCCAAAGCTAAGTTTTTGGTAATGTATTTTAGAACACTTCAAGAAAATTTCAGTAATACCAGAGTTGTTTAAAAGTCAAAAGTCTCAAGTCCAAGGCCGGACTTTTAAATTTTGAATACTGAAGAAGAACTGTGAAGACTTTTATGCTAAAATTGCAAGAAAATTCTGATATATGGCAAATCTATTAGCATTAGACAACTCAAGAGTATATAAATTTTTTGATATGAAGCCTGATCTAGTAAATTTAAAAAAAAAGTCCGGACTTGGACTTATTTTTGGGACTTTTAAACAACTCTGAGTAATACATATAACCAGATAAAAATATTTAAAAAAAATAGCTTAATGAATATAATTATGTATTTTTTAAATGTTTAAGCATTCATAAACAAACTGTTTGATTAAAAAAAATACCTACCGTAAATTCTAAAAAGAAATTGAATCACTTTAAAATTTCTGATATGATCTTATTATTTTAAATTCAATAATTCATGTAGGCTTAAATACCTAAGCTTAAGCTAGTGATTTTTTTATTCCAAAGCTATTACTTGAAAAAGAATTTATACTAATTGTAAATATTATAGAATTCTTTCAATATTAATCAATCTTTCTAATATCAAAAAAATAAAGCTAGACTAAAAATTATTGATTATTTATTTTTATGATAGATTATTTAAAAAATTATTATAAAAAATCATTATGAAAAAAATAAGTTTCATTTAATATATATGAATCTATTCAAATACCAGAAATGATAACATTTAATTTAAAAATTTATTTTATAATTTTTTGAGAAAAAGAGAAAAAAAAAATTTATCTTTTTTTTTTTAGAAGTTAAATGCTGATTTTTCAGAAATATCTATGAAAAAATAATAAATTGCCGATTACAATAAAATCAAAATTCTTCATCAAGATATTGATTAAATCGTATAGACGATAAAAACAAGTATTAATTTAAAACTGAACATTAACAAATTCAAAATTAATCATGTTAGAAAAAATGATTCAAAAGCTCCTTTTTAATGAAAAGCTATGAATCAGGAGACCAAATTAAATAAAACCAAATAAAATTTTTTTATTTTAAAGTAAAATTATTAAGAAATTTTACTTATTAATGATTTTAACTGAACAAATAAGGCCAATATTAAAATTTTGACATCTTTTGGAATTTTAAGCTTATTCGAGTCGTAGGCTTATGCTAAGATTTGGAAAAATTCTTACAATACACACATAGAGTGGTATTTAGCTCGCTAATCAAGGTTTTGCACCAGATACTCATAAAGACATAAAAATTGATATTTTAAAAATATTTAAAAAAAAAAAAGTTAAGCTAAATTCAAAAATTTGTAAAATCGATGAACCCAGTAAAAACCAGTATGAAAAAAAATATGGCTTGGTTAAAATTAATTGAATATTTTTATCGAAACTGGCAATTACCATTACTTTTATGCCTTTTATTTCATATGTTCCAGTGTATTTAATTTCTTATTTTCATTCATTTTACTTTTGATATCAGATTTTTAATCTAGAAAATTACACAAAGTACATAAAAGTAACTTCAAGTTAGCAATAGATAGAGTTTCTATAAAGTTACCTTTTTTCTAATTGAAAAAAATAGATGTTAGATTTTTATGGTTTCAATAGATGAAAATTTAGTCCATAAATAAACCACTTACCATACCAAAAAAAGGTTCAAGTCAAATAAAGTTTCAATTTTTACAGAAAAAAATTGGCATCAATCTTTTTCAAAAATTTTCATATTTAAAAAAAAAAACAAAATAAAATGGTACTTAAAAAATGAACTGAAAAAATGATGATTTTGTTGGTATTGTGAAATTTTATACAAAATTTCCAATACAAAAAGAAAAAATTTTATAACTTTTGATCAATTGTAAAAAACTTGCTATGCAGATGAAACTAAGTGAAACAACTTTTGTTTCACCTTCTGCGGAAGTCTGTAAAATATGTGCCAATTAGTTGCGTTTTATTTCTAACACTTTTAAATAGCACGCAATTTTGTAAAATTCGCACATATTTTGCAGACTTCCGCAGTAGGTGAAACAGAAGTTGTTTCACTTAGTTTCATCTGCATAGAAAGTTTTTTACAATGAAGATGTCTGTAAATAAATGCAACTTTATTTGTTTTTCCAGAAACACCCGATCTAATCCAAATATTAAGTTAAAACTCTTTAATGAGGATATTCCTTATGCCAAAGAAATTAAATTTGATTTTTTTAGATTTTTTTTGATTTTTTTTCTTTAATTTTGACTTTGGTATCAATTTTAAAAAAAACTAAGTTACTATTTTTTTGTTCATTTTATGTTTATTTAGTCTAAATTTTGTTTATAAAAAGACTTTAAAATCATATAACTGGCTGAAGGAGCCCTGCTCGTAACCTTTCTTTAAAAAGAAATAAACTATTAAACAAACAAGATTTTTTCTTTTTGTGTTGGAAATTTTACATTTCCTTCTTCGTTTTATAAAATTGTTATTAGACTTAATTTTTTTTTGAGAAAAGGAAAATATTACTTGGAGGAAAAGCAGGGATAAGTAAAGGAAAAAACATTAAAGTTAATTAGAGTATTAAAAATGGGATTTCTTAAAATCCAATACAAAAAACAAAATGTTAAAAAATCTTTTAATTTTTTTATGCATCGAGATATTTTGATATGATATTTTCTAAGTGAAAATTATTTTGTTAATATACCATTTTACTGCCGCTGAAATGATTCACTTTGAAAAAGCCTACTATTTTATTTGTGATTTAATTAAACGAATTTTAATTAATTTTTTTAAGAGACAATCTGAAAGTCGAATACACAAATTAAATCCGGATGAAGTGGACAAAGAATTGAAAAAAGCAATAGAGAAGCGAAGAATTTTGGTGAGATTGTTTAAATTTTCCGAATAAATTATTTAAAAAAAATTGTTTAAGGAAAGTTCAAGCTGTGTAAGCGATAATTTTAATATTCCATAATGATTTGCTTATCAATAAAAAGTCGCTCATTTATTTACTTTAAAACAAAGTTTCAAAAATTTCAACTCATTTAAGAATGAATAGAATACATATTTTAATTATTATCTAAATTCTTTTATCATTTAACAGATAATTTTTTAATAAAATTGAATTGAAACAACACTTTTTATAATAAAATAATTGAGAAAATAAAATTCTTATTTGAGCCAAGCTTGACGAAAAAAAAATAAATTTAGGCTATGAGTAATTTATTTTAATCTTGAAAAATTATAAATTTATTTTAAAAATGTGAGTAGCTGTGTATAGGAAAATATGGGGTATAATTGACTGCACAAATTTCCCCGACTGCTTTGAAGCCTTCATTTATGTTTCAATTGTCCTCTTGGTCCTAATAATTGTAATAACTTTTATCAAGTTTTTGGCTTTTATTCCAACTTTTTGTCAAGATTACGTTGATTTTAACCATAGTTACACTTTTATGTGTTATTCGCATATCAAATAAGAAATTGGCATCGAGAGTTAACAATACTGAATCACAATCAACAGAGTTGCAGTCAAATAGTTCTTTTGATTCAATATCTCGTGAAAGCTTTTCTGTTCAGCCTGACAAAGAAAATACAAACAGAGCTATTAAAAAATGGGTAAAATAATTTCATTATTTTATTAATTTAAGATATATAAAACAATTTTCAGAATCGTCAAAAAAATCTTGGAAAAGAATTCCAAAAGCAGGAACGTGAACAGACAATAGAAAAACGGAGTAAAGAAGTAAATTTTCTAAAATATTCCAAGGATATGGACTGCGCCATTTTTTCGATATCATTGATTTATATTTTTAATCTAACGGGTGATGCATAAGTAAATGGACAAAGATTAAAAGCAAATATCTCAAAAAATAAAATGATATTAAGTTCTGTTTTTTTTATGTTGTAAAGAATTTATTTTTTAATAGAATTATGATTTTTAAATAATGAAAAAACTTCATCGTGGCCGATTTTTCTGAGCTTTGCTTTGACATCCACCATAAGAGATTTCCCAAAATTTAAGTCGAATTCCTTCAACTTCAATTTAATACGGTTAATCAGCTGTTGCTCTATTGAGACTTGCCAACCTCCCTCGTATGCTTTTTCACTTAAACAACCCCAAAAATGTTCGATTGGACGCGCTTGAGGGACATTTGGCGGATTGATATCCTTGGTCACATAATTTACATTTTCGTTCATCTATTTTGTGCTTAGAATAGAATAGTGAGCAGATGCTAAGTCAAGCAAAAAAAAGGTAGTCAAGATCTTGATAATACTCATGTATAAATGGGAGAAAGCATTTATTCAAGCATTCATGGATTTAGATGCTCGAATTCATGAATTTAACGCACAAAAACCTAAAAAAGACCATAACTTTGTAAATACTTATTTTTTTTTTCAACCTGTAAAAAGATTAAGAAAATTTATAAGAGGACCTCCAATTTAATAGCTAATAGCTAATGTTTAGTAGTTTTTTAATAAATATATAGAGGATCACCTGATTTGCATGATCGAGCAAGTTAACTTAACTTTTGTCCATTTACTTGTGCATCACTCGTTAGCAATAAAAATCTAAGTTATCGAAAAGTCACTTTTGAGAAGCTTTTTTATGATATAAAAAACTTAAGGTAAATAAGATAAATAACCACCACCAGAACAAGTCGAGATGAGCCATAAGGCTTTAGCAGTTCTTTGCAATCACACCAGTTACTGTACCATAAATCATTCATCAAGCCTTGCTTTGAAAGAGTTTAACGAGCTTGCTTCTGCGACATTTAATGGTAAACAGTTCCAGTCTTTACAACCTTGTTTGTAATAAAATTGAAACGGGATGGAAAATTTTTAATTATCTCTCGTGTAACCATTCTTGCATGGCCTCTTAAATTACAATCGTTTCTTTGAACATTTCTGATTCCATTTGCCAATTTAACAGTTTCTATACCATTTATAATTTCAAAGAATTGAATTAAATCACCTCTTCTATTTCTCGTATAAAGAGACTTAAGATTTAACTTAGTATAACCATGATCCCCAAGAAAACGTCTCTCACTCAAGACCCTAATAACTATCGTCCAATTAGTATGACAAGTTGCCTTGGAAAGCTACTTGAGTGTATCATCTTCACTAGAATATGTAATTTTTTTGAGAACTAAAGTCTAGTTATTCATGAACAATCAGGATTTAGAAAACATAGACGTACTGCAGATAATCATTACTTTATTATTCAAAAAGTTGCAGAGTCCTTTAATAGAAAGAAGAAGTTGTCTGTTGTTAATATTTTGACATTTCTAAAGCTTTTGATAGAGTTTGGCATGATGGACTAATTTACAAGCTAATAAGAATTAATCTACCTCATTATCTTATTCTAATGCATTGGATTAGATCATTTCTGCATTTAAGATTTTTTAAAGTAAATATAAATGGTCATCTAAGCATTTTTATAAATTACATACCACAAAGAAATAGAACAAACTGCCAGTACTCTCTTCTTTTTTCAGATGATTTGGCTACTTTTACTTTTAAAAAGATAGGGAATCTTGAAAGCATGATTAATAAGTACCTAAAAGAAGTTGAAAAATGGTTGTCAAATGGAAAATGAAAATTTCTATTGAAAAGTCGTGTGACATGATCTTTGAGAAAAAAAAAACTAAGTTAAAGTCACCCAAGTAATCGTCCAGCTTGAAACAGTATCTATACCTTAATATATTCTCAAACCGCTGCAAATAGAAAATAACTCCAATTTCCCATTTTAAACAAAAAAATAAATTATATTTTAATAACGATAATCTAATTTATTTCATAAAAAATTTACATGGTATTATTTTTTCCGGGTAATGACAAAAAATTTTAAATACAAATTATTGCACACCTAATTAGAATTCTTTAATTAAAAATGCTTTAATGAAATGTAAAATTCAGAGAATTGCAGAGGTTTTGTAGACTTTTTTTATTATTTATTTGTTTTAGCTAAATCTACTCCAGATGCTTTAGCAAAGAAAAAATGCTATGAATTGAAACATTTTCAGAACTAATTGACTTTTCTATAAAAATGGATGCCCAATTTAGCTTTAATGAAAGGAACTTCACTTTCTCTTTTATATCAACCAAAATCTCTGTAAATTGAGTTAAAAATAAAAGCTAATTTATTTTTTTAAATTTATTTATTTAATTAATTAATTTCATCTCTTTTTATTCATTTAGCAGTCTGAGAAAATCAAATTTTAGTTTTTTTTTTATATTTTTTTCTAGACTTTAATGCTTTCATCAATCATATGCAAGATTGTTCAAACGTTTAGGTCAAGTCTGTTTGACTTGAGTCAAGAAAATTTTCCAAGTCAAAGTCGGAATTTGGCTTAAAACTTTGACTTTTGATCAACGCTGATTTTTTTAAATTATATGGCAAAGTTTTATAAATTTTACCTTTTTTTTCAAAAAATCCTTTGTAATTGCCCAAAAAAAATTAATTTTTTTATAATGTAAAATGAAATTTTTTACTTAGTCTTTCAAAATTAATAACAAGCTTTAAAATGTCTTTAATCAATTAAGTTGATTAATTTTTATTAATGTTCTATTCAATTACCATCAAATAACAATTTTTTTATTGAATTAAATAAGTTTCTATTAATTTTAAAGAGTTTTCAATATAATTTTTATTAAAATTAGATTAAGTAAACTACTTTTAGATTGATTAATTAAGTAAAAAATAATATGAAATAGAATAACATTTTTTTTAATTTCAAAGAAGAATAAAATCAAGAAAGCTTAATTAAAGATTTAATTTTTTTTTGTTCTTAGATTAATTCAAAATTTGCATATGCCCATCCAGATGAATTAATTTACGAATACAAACGGAGGAGACAAGCAAACAAAATTCCGAGACCCAACGTAAGATTAGATGGTAACTTTTGAATGTAAATAATTAGATTTTGTATAAAATCATTCGTTTAAGAATACAATGTAAACTCAAATATAAGAGACTGGATTTTGTCAGATAAAGAAGACAATTTTAAAAAGAAACCAAGCAGAAGAGCAAATATCAGTTCGGAAAGCGAGTCCGAAGAAAAATATGAAGTTGTAAAAACGAAAAGAAACAAAAAAATAAATAAACATAAACCACCAGAATCAATTGTTTAAAAATTTATTCCCAAACTTAATAAAAATTTGTCAGTAAAAAAGCCTTACTGGTTTTCACTTTTTTCATCTTTTTGTTTTAATTTATTCAAATCGACAAGAAAGCTTGGCTTCGGTTTTATTTTATAAACAATAACAAAATCTTTTAACTCCTCAATTTGTTTTTCTAAAATTTTAGTCCAGCAATACAGACTGGTTTTGGTACCAGTTCCTGTACAGCACATAGCAAAAACAGTTCCATCGGCCATTTGGTGAACACTCAAATCAATTTTTTTGCTTTTTGCATCGCTTTCCATAAAAGGATCGCTAAACATGTTGTGCAAATTTTTTAAATTTTCCTCAATATCAACAAAGTTTTGGCTATGCCTTATCTTTTCTATTATTTCCGGGTCTGGATCAGTTTTCATAACAAAGTATTCGACAATTTTTGAACGAATCCAAGCGATAAATGGTCCTTCGACAAAAATCGGAATCTTTTTGTTGTGTTCCTTTAGCAATTTGATTTGTTTTTGACTCTGTGCTGTTATTATCCATGTATCGTCAAAATCTTCTTTGTTGATATCTTCAATATCAGAAGTGAAATGAGTAACAATTTTAGTATCGTTATCAGCTGACAAGCTCATTCTAAAAAATTTAAATTATTTTTCGCTGTGTTTAATTTCTGAAATATTTACCTTTTTAAGGCAGCAATAGCAAATTCCATATCTTTCATTTTTTCAGTCTCTTCAATTGACCTAAAAATTTTTATAAATAACTTATATCAAATTTTTTTAATAAACTAGAAGAACTAAATAAATTCAATGTTACATTGCGAGGTACAGCTATCAAAAATTGAGCATTTTTTTCTGTTCTATTGAAAAATAATTTCAATAAACCGAATAAATATAATTTTTCAATTTTCATATTTAAAAATCATTTAAAACAATTTAAAAAATTCATTCGTTTTTTTGTTAATTTTTATTCAAGCTTAATTTAACAGTTTTATCTACAGATTAATTAAATAATTACATTTTCATTAGATTTTATATATAATTCAGTGATTTGGTATCAACATTTTTTGTAAATAATTAAACATTTAATATTTCGTATTTTTTCTACGCACTTAATATTTTAGATAAACTTTTTAATTTGCTAATTTAATAATGAAAATTTCAATTTTTTACTCTTTCAACTTCGGTCAACCTCGTTTTGAGATCAATCTCTGATTACTTAGTTAGTGATCACACCTGATCACAGTCAAACCTTTCATCATTAAAGTGTTCAAAATCAAAAAAAACATGATCCCGAAAATTTATTTTTAGTCACAAATTATGAAAATATGAATAGTCTCCATATTTTGTTAAAATGACTTTTATAAAAAATAAACATTTTATAACTTAAATATTTTCAAATAAAGCTATCTCAACTTGATGATAAATATCTCAAATTTAACAATATTATTTCATTTTAATTTTATTAATAGGACTTTCATGATTTAAAAAATGATCACATAATTAAATTTATGATCAAAAATTTTTTTTACTTTAATTTTAATAATTTTTATCACAAAAGTATGTACATCAAAAGGTGAATGGTTTGACTGTGAACGGGTTTGATCACCAAGCAACTGATCAGAGTTTACAACTTTAATTTACTCAAATAATAACAATGTTAATTTAAAAAGTTATTTCTTTTTTTTTAATATTTAAACAGTTTTATTAGATCAGCTAGAGGGTTTAATTTTTTGAAATACCTATAAGTACTTTTAAATTTTTCAATGAATATCGAAAGATTCATTCTAAAGTAGAAGATTATTTCACCAATTTATCAGAAAAAAAACTATTCCAACTTTTTAAATAGAGAAGAATATAAATTTTATTTACGGAATGGGGTATGGATTGGCATTTTTGAATTTAGGAAGCCAGTAGAGTTGTCTTTTTGCTTTTCGAACAACATGGGTCCAATCTCCGAAAATTTTTATGGTCAATCGTACAAAATCTTCATCCAAAATAACACCATTTCTCTCCATTTGCTCAAGAATTTGAATAGCGCAATTCTGATGTCTTGGATAATGCATATTATCTCTTTGCCACTTAGTGACACATCTAAGAGGACCTTGCCAATTTGAAGCGTTATATAATGTTTTTTTTTCCTTAAAAAAATTTTAAATACCTAATGGAAATATCTCCATTAGTTTTCGATAAGCTTCTAAGTGAGTATGCGCATTGAATTCTTTCATTTTTAGAAGGGCTCCATAAATAAAATCTAAATAAAGCTGTTTGGTCGGATTCGTAATCTTAAACGCTTCCAGTGCACTCTTAAAACATGGATTAATAAATTTTTATTTCATTGTTATTTTTTTAAATCACCATAAAATTCTCGCGGTTTTTTTGCTTAGTGTTTTTGTCAAAATATTCCTCGTAAAACATTATTGAACTTTTTTTTCGCTCTTCATCTTCAAAGTAATTTTTAAATGGACCTTTTCGTTCCTCTTCTTTTTCCTCTTCTTTTTCAAATTTAAGCTTTCTAAGGTATTTTTGTAAAATTTCTGTTTTTTCAACTTTTTTGACAGATTTTTCTTCGTTCGATGACGACATGCATCTCAGGGACGATATTTTGGAAGATGGTCGTAGGACAGGTCTTAAATTGAGGAGAAACTTTGCCATCTTAAACCGACTGAATTGCACACTTTTATACTGAAATCACTGAAGAAATACGCTTTAAAACGTAAAAATACAATTTTATTCAATTGCCAAAAATTTATTTTATTAATTATTTATTTTTATAAATTTCAATTTTTTTTAAAAAAAGATTGGAAACGAATATTTCAATTGACTATTTACAGGACGCTAGAATCAAATTTATTTTAAATCAAATTTTTTTTATTAAAAATATATAATGAAAAAGGTTTAATAACAAAAGACACATGTTTTTTTACGACTTCTTATTTTACATGGACAAGGAAAACGATCAAGGACAATACTGAGAAAAGTAGAATCGACTATTTAGCCTAAAATATTGAGATTTGATAAAATTCTTAAAATAAAATAAAAATCTTTCTATTTCGTATTTGACAAAAATTACATAAATAGATTAAAATTAAATTAGATTTAAATTTTTTTCTTTTCGACTTTACTAAAAACTTTCCGATTCTTTCTGATTTACAAATTATGCGAGGATTTTTTTCCGGCGAACAACTCAAGTTGCACAACAAAACGGATCAATCTTTAACTTTGACTATGTCAACAAAATATACAAAAAATTGTATGAAGAATAATTTCTGAATGACAAAAAATCACTCTAGTCGTCTAAAATTTGAACATAGTTTCCCGGAACAAGACCATGCTTGCCATTATATGACGCCTCGAGCCATCCAGATTCTTTGCTTCTTCGAACTTCAAAAAAAAAGTTAATTTAAAGATAAAACCCAGTTGAAAACTATGTACCATTAAAAATAATAACATTGGCTTCGAACGATAGTTCACTCGGATTGTCGGCTTCACAAGGATACAACGTACGGGCTCGTCTAATAAAAAATTAAAAAAAAATTTTTAAATTTGAAATTTTTATTTTTGAAAATTATTTTATTTTACTTCAAACGAACAGGACTAATGTTATTTTTGGGAGAATTTTGGTTTAAAAGATTTGAACTTGCCAAAGTTGTGTTTGCTGAAAGAGCCTTTTCTACCAAATCTGATCCTTTTATTTATTTTAATAATTTATATTTTTTTTAATAACAAAATTTGAAAAAAATACTACTTTTATTTAAAGGTGAAGAAACGAATTGAGCACTCGATAATATGGGGGTAGAAGCTCTATTCAAGTTAGAGCTGTTGTTTATTGCTAATTTTTGCAGATTTCCCTCAGATGATTTGTTAGCTAGCTTGGATTGGTTTTGAGAAGAGTTCGATTGAGCATTAAAATTGGGTGATGAAATCGTTGAAGTTGATGGTGATGATAAAGACGATGAAGGTGATTGCAAGCAGTTATTCACCGAACTGTCAGAAATAACCAAATTTTCAGTTTTGCGCTGGTCAGATGTAGGGGAAGAGGCGTTTAGCGGGCTAGCATATGCAATGAGACAAGAATGAGAGTGAAATTCCTTTTCACTTTGACTAGAATCGCTGGATACAGCTAAAAAATTAAATTAATAATTAAAAAGTATAATAAATTTATTATTTGAAAAAAATTGATTACATGTTTTACTAGCGTTTATTAAAGTGTTCCTATTTGAGTTAAAAAACCGCTTGCTGGCCATATTAGCAGTAATTGGATTATTTTTTCTTAGTTTAGCAACTTTGGGAGAATTGGTGCCGTTGGAGCTGTTTAACAAAGTGACTGCGCCACTTAGCATGGTTGGAGGACTTTTAATCGGAGATATTAATTTGAACATTGAAGGTGTCAAATTTTTTGTAAACATCTAAATTGAAAAATAAGAAAAAAGAAATTAAAACTAAATTTTAAATTACGTAGTCGTGATTTATAATTAGAAGTTCCACTATTTCAGAGTAAAATTTTATGTTGTAAAGATTAGAGACACATTCTTGCTGTGTCCGAAAAACAGTTGGTCCAAAACAAGTTGCCAAATTAGACGTTGTCATTTTATTCACTTGACTATACTTAGACACTCTTTTTGTTTTAATTTAAAATTTTAATTTTTTTCTCTTCAACAAAATTCAAATTTACTTTTGAAGGTGGTTTATTAGCAGCTCAATTGCTTCAAAATGATAAGGGGGTAGCATGTGTAGAAGCTTATAAATTTCAGTAATTCTCTCGATGAATGATTCTTTTCGACAAGCGGCTAAAAAATGTTGGTTGTATTGAAAAGTCATTAGAGGCTCTTTTAAATGAATTAAATAGTGTTTTAATGCGCTGGTTATGGTGCAAGTATCTTCAGATTCAGACCCATTAACTGCTAAAATTGACTTGGAATTATTTCCAGTAATATTTGACTTTGGTTCCAGTGAATTATTGCTATTTTCATTTGAATGATGAGAAGTGTTGAAGCTCAGAGTCGAATACGATGAAGAATGAGATAATAAATTGGCTGATTTGAGAACTGAATGAACCAAAGAAGAAGATGAGTTGGATTGATTGTCGCTAGTGCCATTTGTTTCACAATTCAGGTTATCATTAGAGACATTTGAATAAGTATACATCGAAGATTGAATATTGACAAAATTTCGCTCAATAAAAGCATTGGTCTTGTGGGAAACGCCATTTTTGCGATAAATGCCCTCTTCTTTAATTTCTAGAAAAAAATTAAATAATTTGATTAGAGAAATTGTTTTTGATTTACTTTCATCTTCTAGCAATTGAAAACAGCGCTTCATGAAATTGATTCCATTACGGTCAAGCACGTCTTTGCATTAAAAAAATTTAATTAGGTAAAATTTTTCGAAAAAAAATAATTAGAATAATTAAACTTTTGATTTTGTCTTTGAAAATCAAATGTGTTTTGAAATTTTAGTTAACAAAATTTTAGGTTTAATCTAGCAAAATTAAACTAAAACATTATATAAAGTAGAGTTATTTGGAAATTCAGGCTAAAATCTAGGAATGGTATAATAAAATGGGATACAAGTTTATTTTATAATAACAATTCATTGAGAGCATTTAAAAAGGTAATTATAGATTAATTTTATAAAAGCTTTTGAAGAAATTGTTTCATGATAATAATATATATAGAAAAAAGAAGAAATTTAATCTTAAATTTTATATAAAATTAAATTTAAAGATTATTAATTTTATTTCATTTTTGAATATTCAAATCCCTTTTTTGCCATTAAGTGCTGGGTGATATTTAGAAAAAATTCAAAAAATAATTTAATGGAATTGCATTTTATATTCGATCATTATAGGAAAATAAAATGCAGAAGTTTCAATTAAAAGAAAAATCAAATAAATTCTTGAAATTTTTTTTTAAAGAATTTTTAATTTTTTTTTTAATTTGAATTGAATATCTTATTGAAAATATGATTCTTAGCATTTAACATTTTTTTTTAAAAAATACAAATTATTTATGCTGATGAACTACGAAAATAAAACGCTAAATCGTTGTAAAAAAATAAATCTGAAATAAAATTTAGATTACTTGGCAGAATTTTTTGTTTATTGTCATAAAATCTATGAAAACTGTTTATTTTTGTAAAGCTATATTGAAAAATATCTCTTTCAAATTAAAAATCAAACTAAAAATACACAATAATATAAAATTAATTTATAAGAAAAAATTTGAAATAAAGAGAATAAATTTAACTAATCTCTCAGTCAACTCAAAATGCTGATTCCAGAGTGTAAACAGTATCGTATTTTAGTTTAAGTATAGATCTAATTATTGAATTTAGAATGAATTATTTTATTTTTATAATGATATCTTAAAATGAGCTCAAACAATAAAATAAATTATCCATTATTGAACCAATTAAACATTTATCTGAAGGTTATGTACTGTTTTGGTATCAAAACCCCCTTTCTATTACATAGATATTTTATAAAATCAAGCCTAGTGTTAAAACTTTATTCAAGTTGAGTCGAACCTGACCCCTAATACTCTTTTTTTGTCCAACAGATAGTACATAAATATTGTCTCTTGCTGGCAAAGTTATTATTCAGATAAATAAATAACATAAAAAAATTTGGCAAAAAATCAAGCCATAAATTGTTAGCCACCTGGTTGGTTTATTAAAAACTAAATTAAAAATTAATAAATAAAATATTAATACTTACAAATCGGTTCGGATTTGATTGAATAATTGGATAAAACCTTTGGAAAAAAATGCTCAAAATTTAAATTGTGAAATTAAGATTTTTCATTTACCGGTGTCATTTCTTTTCCATCCATAACAGCAAACCAAGCTTTATAATCTTCATAAGACAGAGCTTGGTATGTATGAACGCTGCTATAACTTTTATCTCGCAAGGAAATATCGAACACAAATCTTTTATCGCTTGAAGATTTTTGACAATTATTTACATAATAGACTTCAGCATGCTACCAAAAGAAGGTATTAATTTTAAAATTCAGCTTAATAACTAATTGCTTACAGCCTTGTTTGCTGATTGATTGTATGGAATCACTTCAAGTTTTCTATTCTCCTTGTAGTATTTACAGTACTGTTTCACACGAGCCGAAGATCCAATTGTTTCTAAAGTAATAAATAGATTAAAAACACATTTTACTTAAAAAACAATTTTATTTTTAGACAAACTTTTTTCTAAAAGATACAAGTAGCCTTGCTTGGACACAACTTGGTCTGAAGAAGAGCCTTGATCGTGATAATTGATGTAATAGTCCGGATTTTTGAGAATGTTTGACACAAATTCCTGCGATTTTTGTTTTAAATAGTCAAAGTTGTCCGACAGGGCCTGTATGCCACTTTGGGACTTTTTAAAACGTTCGTCGCTATCGACGTATTTTTCGTATCCTTCGTGGTAAAATGTCTTCCAGTTTTGAACATACGCAAAAATCTAAAATGAATTTTTTTTTCAAAAATCTGCCACCTTTTAAAGAATAAGCTATTCCAGGCCAAAATGCTCCTAAGCAAATATCGTTTCCTATTAAATCTAGCTTATTTAAAACCAGGAGAATAAATGCTGAGCAGTATCCTTGATCGGATCATGTTCATAATTGAATGTTAGACTACAAGGAATAAAAATACTTACTGTCTGAGCAAAAAATAGAAACCATTTGTCCTCGAATTCTTGAATGCATAAAACGTAGTCTAAACATTTGGAATAAAAAGTTAAATTTTCTTGCCAAACGATGCGATCGTTCTAAAATTAAAATTTATTTAATAAAATTAAGATTTTTTTTGAATAAAATTCTAATAAAATAATTTTTTACTTCTTTTGAATCGGTAGAGTGTTCTTCGTTTGTTCTTTCTTTTTTCAAATTTTGCGATGATTGCAAATATTTTTCCAAAGCTGTCACATATTTGATGTTCTGTCGTTCATATTCTTTTTTTTTCTCCTTTTTTTTTTTAAAAAAAGTTTAATATATTATTTAAAAATAAAAATGCAAAAGCAAAAAAAACCTTAAATTGATCGATTTTAATCTTCCGAAAATCATCAATTTGTTTTATTAATTTTTGTCCGGTGTTTATCATTTTGTTGCTGAATTCTTTTATCTCGTGAAAAAGACTGTAGGTGCACTCGAATGATTCAAAAAGATCGCTTTCCTCTTCGGACATTTCGCCAACAAAGCCGAGCTGAAAGTCCTTGAGCGAAATGGCCAACGAGTCCTGAGCGTTTTGTAATTCTAAAGAAAAAGTTGTATTATTTTTTTTAATTGACTTGACTTGACTTTACCATTGCATGCATTTAGGACATCTTCGAATTTTTTGAGTAAATTTTTTATATTTTTGTTTGTGTCAACGATGTGTTTTTCGTGTCTTTTTAGTTTTTCACGAAAATCCGGACTGTCAAGAATGGCTTCTTTGTACTCCAAATGATCCAATTTTAAAATAAGAACCATTTTACACTCCGTCAAAATTCATCAAAAAGTTCAACTTTGAATTACAATTTTTTCTATTCGATTCAAATTTTTAAGTTTTCCAAATGAAAAAAAAAACAAATGATATTTAATTTTAGCTAACCGATTGTAAGCAAGCTTTTTTTCTAAGATTAAAAAAAAATGTTTTAAATTAATTTTCCATTAGAATACTTAGAGCTATATGCTTCCTGCTGAATATTCCTGTTGCCTAGAATAATAAAACTTGAGCAAAAAATCCATAAATCACTCGAGCTCAAGCGATTAAATTCTATTCAAGTCTTAAACATTGTTAACTCGCGTCAAAAGAACATTAAATCGATTTTAACTGCACCAAGTACTGAGACACTAAAATGCTCTCGGCACTGCACTACTCACTCAGCTAGAAAGGCGACTTCAAATGTCTACTCAATTTACTCTATGATTAGCTGCATTTAAGGCAAAAATTAAAATTGCAAATTTTTGAAATTCGATTACTCGTTGAGAGAAATGTCATTTGATTAATAAAATGAAAATAATTTTTAAAAGCATTTTTAAATTTAATGGCCAATTTTGAGTCACTAGTCCCGCGAGATTTTACAATTATTTTTATTTGAACAAAAAAAAAATAAAATAAATGAAAATATTCCTCTACAGACTTGTTCAACTCTAAATAAAATATTTTATTTTCTAAACAAAACCAAATTGCTTTGTGTTGGTGATTCACATTTTTTTTTTAAATAAATCTTTTTCATAAATCTAAAATGTGAGTCTAATTTATGTCAAAACCCGAAAGCAGAGTACGTCACCCGTACAAAACTGCTCAAAAAAAACTACATTTTTTGTTTAAATTTTAAATTAGTTATATGTTCCGAATTAGGGTTCGATTGAATTAGCAAAAAAATTGATTTAGAAAAGCCCAAATTTTAAAGTAGATTTAAGAGCTATATCAAATCGAAAAAAATTTTAGTTAATTACTAATAGAAAAAATAAAAAAGAAAAGGGCAATTAGACACGCACTAAGCTAGGCGCTCATTTGAAAATGACAATTGATTAAGACGCAAATTTTGCTCTAGCTGACGTGATTAATGAAAAATAATTCAATAACAAAGATTCCTTCGATTTGTCTACATCCCATTCAAAAAAATTTCCAAAAATTCGCTAAGGAATTTCATTTCTTCTATTAGTATTTTAATGATGCATAAAATCCGGCCGATCTCAACCATTTATTTAAGTAACTGGATTTTTGCATTTTATCTAGTTGAATTTATATCATTTTAAAATTAAAACTAAACTAATCTATCCTTATCTAGGCATTTGAGCAACAAGTCCTTTTCTTGTGTTCGATTTATGGCAATGTCTTAATTTAGAATTGATGCATTATAGAAAAATAATAAACAAATTTTATTTACATTCAGAAGAATTCTATCAAAATTCCAATAAGATCAAAAAAAGCTAGAAATTTCGGAGATTTGTGTATCTTCACAAAAACCTCTGCACCACAGCACTATTTAAAAATTTATCAAACCATTCTGTCCAAGTAATTTGTGTCTCAAAAATAAAATCACTAAATAAAAGCCAAACAGATGATATGATAGTTGATTTACGCCAAAATCTTACATCTAAAAAATAATTATTTTTTTCTAATCAACAACAAAAAGATAAGAATTAAATTTATATCAAAAAAATAAATACTAAAAACAAATTCTTAACCTCATTTAATGAATTCACACTTAAATTGATGAAAAATTTTAAAAATTGTTGCATGTTTGATTTAAAAAAAAATTTCATAAATTAATTCCAGACTTGTGTATTAGCTGAGTATTTTTAAATCTATTAAATAAGCATTAAAGAGATGATTGATTTACGAAATGACTTTTATTTAGAAAAATGCATTTAAATGGATTTAAAATGCTTCTTTGATTAAAATTTTTGAAATCCATAACTATTTGTCATCTAATATTAAATTTGAGAACAGGTGATTTTAAATATGAAGCCTAAATGAAGACTGGAAAAGAAGTTCGATTTCAACACAGCTCAAATTTCTTCATTTTTTTAAATAAAAAATCAAACTGGATTTATAGAGAAGAATAGAAAAAAATCAATTTAAAAAAGTTAAATGTAAAATGTAACTAGTTTATTGAGGCACATGTTTGTTTTATGGAAAACAGTGGTGGCAAATAAAAACAAGATATCTCACGATTTTTCGATCGGCAGGTTCATGACACAATTGCGCAAATGAAACCCAACTTATGCACCCGTTCTTATCCCACCCTTATCGTCAATTAATTTTAACATTTCTCAACATATTTTAACTAACTTGAAATGATAAAAGCTCGCCTATCTAAAGAAAGCAATTAAAAAAGAGCAAATTTTTCTGTAACAAAATAGCTTTTCATACTATCATAAATTTGGAACACAAATCTCACATACATTTAACAAATTCTGGCAAGCACACAAATCTTTGACGGAAGTTTGAAAATTTCTTGTCAGTCTCTTTAAATTAACGCCTCTTAGAAATAAAATAAAATTATAATCAATTTAAAAAAAAAAAACAATTCTAAATTTTTTTAAAATCAATCATTTTTGAACCAAATAAAATTTTCCAAAGCGGAACAAAACTAAATGACTTAAGGCTGTGGAATTATTTTAAGCTGATTTCATCTGTAGTAAATTAATAATTGAAATAGATTGCTTAGGGTGATGACTGTGGAGGTTCTAGAATAAAGCCTTTAAAAAATTCCCATTGTGACATGTCAATAAGTTTTTCTTACTTTTTTTTTCGTTGAGCTGAAAGCGGCAAATTTGACACATCATAAAAACGATACAAATTTTGAAAATCGATTATTTAAAAATCGATTGCAAAAAATGAAAATAGGTATTTACGATTAATGAGATATTTTATGCGGTTTTAAAAAACAATATGCCAAAATTTAGCAGCACAAATCCGCCAGTGTCTTCTGATAAATATGTGATCATTAAAACGAAGGAGGAATTGAATGACTTGCAGCGATGAGCAAACAAAAAATATTAATAATTTATGAATGCAATAAAAATTTTATTTAAATGTAGACGTTTTTTATTTTTTTTTTAATACGAGAAAATATTATCTCTTCAATGCTCGCTAAGAATTTTTGCTCAAATTTCAAAAGTTAATTCTGTTACTTAAAATACCAATTGAATTAAAAAATAAAATCAAGTTATTAATTAAATATATTTGATATTTTCTCCAAACTTGTTAAATTAATTATCATAATTGCAATAAACGCGGTCTCAATATTAACAAAAATAACAAAATAGTTGAAATAAATAAATATTTTGAAATATAAAAAATTTAACAACTTAAAATTTTTACCTTCCACCCATTTTAAACAAATTAGATTTTTTTCCTGAGGGATAAGACATATGTTATCTTAAGCAATCTGTCAAGCACCTGTATAAAAAATAACTTTTAAACTTAATTCAATTAAAGATAAATGATTTAAATTCAAATCGTACTAATCAAAATATTTAATTGTACTTGGAACTCTAGTTAATTTTTGTTCCTAAAAAAATGTCAAATTTTTCATTCTATAATCAACAATTTTTGATTATAGTTATTAAATTATTTTTCTTTTAAAACAAAAAACAAAGTTTTTCAGACTGTAATCATTTATTTTAAAAGTAAAAAAAATTTAAAAAAGAATCTTTTTTAAGAAAAATAAAAATAGTTCATTTTTACACTTTTAAAATTGTATCAATTTGTCAAATTTTTTTGAATTTTTAAAACCTTCATTTTTTTTCACTTTAGCCGTATATGCGCGTTCTTAAAAGGTTTTAATTAAATTAGAATTTATTTCTTAATTTCCTGAATAAAGTTAAGAAAAAAGCGCCATAAGTTAAGATTATAGTCAAGATTTTTGTTATAATCGAAGCAAAATAAAAAAGTCCTTAAGCTCTAACTTGCTTTCATCAGTCATTTTTAACACGAAATGTAGAATCGAGTTTTAATTATAGTTCAAAATTATAGAACTTGATTAGAAATTTTAATTAAAACTTACACAATTGTGAATTATTTGATTACTTTATTTTCTAGTTGAAATATTTGAATTCCAAATGTTTTATTTAAACTCGATTAAATCTAGATATCAGAAAATTTGTGGATTTGATCCTTGCTGAGCTAGATTAGTTTGTTCATTTTATAAAAAAAATTCAATTTATACATTCAAGCATTTTTGTCAAATTAAGATTTCAAATCTGAAAAAATATTCATTTAGCTTATAAAGTTAACTTATGTGACAAATTCAGTAGCTCGTTATGACTCAAACTAATTTAATGCACCAGATTCACTGAAAATGGCATGAGCATTTTTAAATCTTTTTTATTAAATTATAAATGATTTAGAGAGCTTTTTAACTCAAACACATCATTTGTCCTAAAAAGTATTTGATTTAGATATAGCTCGAGATCTGTAGGCCAGAAATATTTTTCTCCGTTCTATAATTATTAGCAAAATCTCATAAATCTTTCAAAATATTCTTTAGATCTAATTAAACAAACACATGAAAATCTAATCTAAAATCCAATTAAAAGTTTAAAATTTTTGGATATGAATCTAAAAGGATTATAGAGAAATCCTTTGATTTCATTCTTGAAATGAAACTTTAAAAAATTAAGCTTCACTAAGTAAAATTTCTATAAAATCCCATTAATTTTTTAGCATAAACTTTTGAAAAAATATCAATTTAATTTACTTTTTACGACGATCATCGACAAGTAAGTAAAGACATATATATATGTAATATAGATTTGAATTTTTTCAATATTTCACCATAAAGTTTAATTGATATTTAATTTTTGGAAAATTATTAATTGAATTTAAATGATGTCATTGTAAATGAATAAAGCTTTTTGAAAGACTTGAACTTAATAGAAAGCCTCAAGATTTCATTAAAAATTTAACAAGCTTTTATAAATATTTTTAATAAATAGGAAGCTAAATATTGAATCCACTGACTCAATATTTTCAATTAAAAATATTAATTAATTATTGAAAATAATTAAATTCATTTTTGTTGTGAGGAAAAAAATTCAAATCAAATTTACTTATTTATAGATTAATTAATAAACCTTTTTTTAATATAATAAAACAGACATATGTTAAAATTTTATTTTTGAAATTTTTAAAATACGTTTCTTTATAAGTGCACCGAATCATTAAAAATGCCATAAGCCCAAATATGAATTTTCAGGAAACAATACTGCCTATTGCAAAATTTTTTTGTCTAAAATTTGTTTCATTTGCTTAATTTTAAATCAATCAAAAACATATGCGTACAAAATAAGACACTTTATACAAAATGTATCACTAATTTTATGATCATAAATCTAAATAAAACCGTGATAGTCTTTGATAATAAAATTAATCTTTCAAATTTTAATCAACACTTGCGTCATTAGTCTAAAATTTGAAGTTTTTAAAGCCATTAGTGGTAAAAAATCAAAAAAAAAAACTATGGCTTCCAACCATTTGTTTTAACTTCGAATGAGGGCTTTTATTAACCTTTAATTATGAACTTATTTGAAAAGACTGCCATTTTAAATATTTGGACGGATCAGATTGCAATAATTGCTCGTGACCATGGAACAAAATTGCTTGTATCATTATGAACATAAAAATTGGCATTTTGAAAAAATAATATACTAAATAGGCCATTGATTTATCGCAAGCAAAATACATAAATTTTGATAAATAATTTTAAAAAATAAACTTTTGTTCTCTAATATAATATATACACTCATTGTTATCTATTTTTAACTTTTATAGCTAATTTAATCTCAAATGAAGAATTGGTTTTTTTCTAAAGCAATTATCACTTTTAATGGTTTATATTTTATTTGAAAATAATGAGCGATTCAAATGTAATTTCGAATTTCTGAATTTGCTCTAGATATAAATGATTTTTCATCAACCTCTATTTGGCTATATAGAATCATTTGAAACCTGGAAAATTTTCATTTTAAAGTTTCTGGATTTGATGATATTATATATCTTTCTTAATCCAGATGTGACAAAAATTTAAAAACTGAATTTTGTATATTTATTTATCAAATTTCTCTCGGTTAAAATTAATGAACGAAGTATAGAATTCTTTTTTTAAAAAATAATGATTTTTTCAGATGTTCACATATTAACTCTCAAAATTCTTTACAAAAAAACCTTAATTCTTATTTACTTTTTAATTTAAAATTATTTTTTGTGATCTAACAAAATGTAAAAAAAAATCACTTAAGATATAATCTCATGAAAAAAACAAAGTTTAAAATTAAAAAATAATTTACAAAAACAAATCTAAATATTAATCAAAAAAGACCTCTTTAAAGATACTTAAAGCATTATTAATTTAAAAGCATTAAAGAAACTATAAAAAATTACTATTGAAAAATTGATCTAGTTTTTTAGCCATGAATTCTTAGTTTAAAGTTAAACAATTTGTAACTGAATAAATTTATAGAATATTAACTTTAAATTCCTCGGTTAAATAAAAAAGTCTACAGAATAAAAAAAGCAATTTTCGGTTCTAAAAATTAAAAACTTTAGGAGACTGTTTTTTTTAAATTTCAATACTCATATTTCTAAATTGCACTAATTTCATAATTTTATTTGCCTATCAAAATTAAAATTGCTAATTTTTTCAAATCATTTGTTACTCTTATAAATTTTTTACCGATCAGTCTGTTTTATTTCATAAGCACTTTGAAAAAAAATTTATTTTTGGTATCATTAAAACTTTCATTATAAAATTTAAGTAAATTTTCATCATTTAAAAAATGAATTCTAGTAATTATGAACTTATTCTTTAAAATATCCTGATGTTTCAAATGATATCTAGTTACAAATAAATGATTCAAATTCTTAGCTCGAGTGAATTTTAAGAATAAACTAAAATATTTAGAAATTCAATCAGTTAAAATAATACATCGTAATAAAATTATCAATATAAATAGTTTAATCTATTCTTTTGGTTAAGTATTAACCAAAAATTAATTTTGTCTAGTGACTCCTTCAATTAAGTTTTTAATTATAAATTAAATTTCAAATTTTATCAAACGCGGTTTCTTTTTTTAATAGTATTCCGCAAATTAAAAAAAAAAAAACTTATTTTTTTTAAATTACGTTCTGAAAAAAAGTTGAACTTTAATTTAGCACTCAACATTTTAGAACGTGACAAAATCTTTTTTATCTGCAAAGTTGAGAATACTTTTAAATTAAAACTTATTAATGAAAAACAAAAAAGGGCAAACACGGAGAACGGTTTGTAAAATATTTATTATTTAAAAAAAAAATGTTGGCTTTGAAAAAAAGCGGAGTATACTGGCAATAGGTAAATGATATTTGTTGACAATACAATTGACATGCATTTAAAGTTCTTTAGCCAACAAACTAAAATCTCTAAATAGTTTTAAATGGAATTAGAAAATATTCAACAAATATTTAAAGCCATTTTAATTAAATCGACTAGACGTTTCTTTTTTAAATATAAAAAGTCATTTGAGAAAAACCAACATTTAAATCTGATTTAAACTTTGATTCTTTTTTATTTACAATTTAATTCGACTAATTGATTTCAAACCGAGATTTTTGATTGTTTATTTAATCATGTGTTTAGAAATAAAAGTTTAGCATTCTGTAATTTAAAAATTACAGAAAGCTCAGCTTGGTTTTTTACTTAAACTGATAAATCAAGGGGTTTGAGGTTTCTTTCAACTTAATCGTTCCTATTCAGAAAGTTTTTTTTTTAAAAAAGATGCATTTTTTTCAAAAATGTAACAATCTGTCGCATTTGTGAACCAAAAAGAATATGTTTGCAATTCTGCAATTCTCTGCAAAATAATTGAATATTGATGATGTAGTACAGAAATACAAGTGGAAAACAAAAAAATAATTAATTTCTATACAAATCAGACCGAAGTAAAAATTGATTCTGTGAAAGCGTCCTTTAATTTCAGATGCATTTAAATTTTATTAAAAAAATAATTTTAATCAATCTTTTAAAATTTTTAAAAGATTTGAATTGTCCATAAAATTTTGTTTTTTTATTTAAAATTTCATATTTTAATATTTTGTTTTTTTTTTCATCATCATGAAGTGTTTTTTGAAATAAATGATTAATTAAAAAAAATTAAGCTTGTTTGACACTGTTTTGTTGTACTGTACTTTAAAAAACAGTGTTTTTAAAACAAATCAAAATTATCAATAAGGAAGTTATGTGTAGTTTTTAATTATTTTTTCCTGACATCAGTCCAGAAAAAAAGATTCGTAACTCGAATATAAAATCATTTACAATTTTTTAAAAATATATTAAAATTTTTTAAAACAAATGAAAATTTTCAAATATTACTTACAGATCTCTTAACCTTAATCTAGAAAAAAAAATTCAAAAATATAGCTTTTTCAAGAAAAATTATTTTTTTTTAAATATTTGGCATTTTCTATTAAAAAAAAATTTTTGCCAATTTTCTTACTCTTAAGGAAATTTTTTTCGCTGATATGATTTGATCGCAAATGTCGTCATCCGTCTTTGATTTGGCCGGCCATTTTCGCGGTCCTAATTTTTGGCCGCCGGTATGGCCGCCAAAGTGGCCGTCCGTCTATGTTTTGGCCGGCCAACTCAGCGGTCCAAAATTTTGGGCCGCCGGCCTGACCGCCAAAGTTGCCGTCTTCCTTTATAACCGTCCGTTTAGGCGGTCTTGTTCGCAGTTTAAAAAATTTTTGGCCGCATCAATGGCCCTTTGTACGTTTCCCAACACTAATAATTTCTGAATTTTAACTTATTGTGACTAAAAATATCTTATTAACAAAGTAATCAGTTATTGAGAATTTTATTGTATTTTATCCATTAGAACGTGTCATTTGATATCCTTTAAAAACAAAACCAGTCAAAATTTTGAAAATATAACACTTGGATAATAATTTCAAAATATCAAAATCGATAAGTCATTTCTGGCTAGCTTAATTTCAGTAAACTTGAGTAAATTATTTTTACAAATCAAAAGTAAGAAAATTATATATCTTATGAATTAAAAGAGATAAATTTGGAAGAATGGAATAAATAATCAAAATTTAATAATCAAATTTAATAATTTTAATTCAATAATTTTAACTTTACTTAAAGAACCTTCATAAGAAGTTAAGAAAACTAATAAACAGTACTGCTACGGTAAATTTCTTTTTGGTAATTTTACTGATTTTACCATGAAAATTAAAAGGTACAAAATTTGTTGAGTTATTTTTAATTTTGACAAAATTTTTTATAAGTAGCTATAAAGAATAAAGTTTATTTACGTTAATTAGTCGTTTTTTTATCGTAAAAAAAGTAAAAAAATGTAATTTTCAATTTTATTTAAAATATTTTATTAATTATTTGTTTTATGAAAATTGCTTTTTTTTAACTGTTTAGCGTATTATACCATGCTAGACTAAATGTTCTTTTTGACGGCACTAATTTTTTCAAGTGATCTTTATTATAAAGCCTAAGATTTATAATAAATAATTTTATATTTAATTATTTAAAAAATGAAAAAATTTAAAAAATTTTCGAGGAAAAAAGGTTAAGAATGAAGCCTAAGCTTTTAAAAATTTCTGATTTCACTTGCCAACTTAACAGTTTCTAGATTATTTATAATTTAAAAAATTAAATTAAATCCTTTATATTTCTTCTTCTTGTTTCGAGAAACGTCATTCCTCATAATCAAAATTTTTACAGCCTGGAATCAACTTCCTAGATCTACGTTTTACTTTTTCTAAATTCTTCTAATTATCTTTCAACTATGGATCACAAAAAATAATTATTTATTCAATAAGTCTTATCATTGAGAAATAAAGTAAATTAAGAACATTTGTGTCCAAAAATTTTAAGTTTTTTCCAATTATTCACAAAATCATTTTAGTCCTGGCAGGAGAATAGCTAACATGTACGCCCAAATCATTTTGAAAAAACTCACCAAATCTTTTTTCCAATTTTTGTTTTGTTTAATGATTCTGAAGATTTTTATTTCCAATATATCCATAATTTTACACTCCATTAAGTTTAAATCGGTCGTCCAGCCTGGTACAGTATAAATATCACGTTGTAAACTAAGTTTTCATTTAAATGATTTTCATATCATCATCATAGACTTTTGTTTCATTACTTAACACTAGAAGAGCCAAGCATTTTTTTGTTTTTTATCCAAAATATTTTAATTTTACAGAATAATAACTTTAAAAAAGAAGGATTAAATCAACAAAGTTAAAAAAAAATTCATTTATTTGTAAAAAATATATTCAAAAGATATGAGGTTGATATTGACTTTTCTTCTCACCATTACAAAGACTTCATTGTCAATGACCGCTTTAAAGTATAAATAAATGAATATAATCATTTATTTAGTACATTAGGGATTATTCTTTATTTTTTTATTCTCCACACCAATCCTTGTTTATTTTTCAAAAATATTAATTTTAACTACTGTGCTTTTATAAAAGGTGCATAACGGATTAAATTACGAAATTTTATATTATTTTTAGTTAGTTTACGTATTCTAACATGAAGGGTTAGGAAATGTAATTTTATCAAATATTACTTAAGATTACATTATAATACGTAACTTTTAGTAAAATCGTTCTAAAATGCTTACAGTCAAAAAAATGAGAAATTTGGTAAGAAAAAAGTAAAATTGGCCTGTTCCATTATTATGAGAAATTAAACATTCCTCATCATTTCTTATTTAATTTTATGTAAACTTACACAATTTTTGGTAAAATTTTGTAATAAAAATATAAATCATCGAATAATTTAGAAATAAAAAAAAAGTAAAATTCAAACAGTATTAAAAATACTTACAATAAAAAAATTTTAAGTGAAAAATTTTGTCATTTTTAAATTATTTGACCGACCATCACCGTTTTTTACAACAATATCCATTACCTTTAAATAATTATTGATGAATAACATGAAATTAGTAGTAAATAAAGATATAAATTTAAAAATGCGTTCATCTTAATTAAATTTATATTTTATTTTAGATTTTTTCGCAAAGAGTTTTCGCAGATGTGTATAGATCAAAAATAATAAAAGGTTAAAAAAGCAAGTTTATTTAATTCGAGAATTTAAAATTATTTTTTTTTGTTAAAATTATAGGTAATTGATATTGTAGTAAAAAACAGTGGTAGTTGATCAAATAATGTAAAATTACGTAATTAAGCTCATTCTGCACCTTATATATAAATACTGTATTACACCAACGTGTTTCTTTTAAATTTCAAAATATGAAATAAATATTTTTCAAAAATTAAAACAAGGGTTGGTGTTGCAAATTTAAAAAAAAAAGAATAATCGTTAATGCACAAAACAAGTGATTAAATTTAATTTATTTATTCTTTGTTTAATTTTTAAAAATCAAAAAGAAAAATCGAATAAAATAACCAAAATATTTTAAACTGTATTTGGTAAAAATTCAAGAAAATCTGTTCGATAATTCAATTTAAATTTTTTCTTAAAATTTCGACAAAATATAAAAAAGTGCATTTAAGATATTTAAATAACAGCCAAAAAAACTATCATATTATTTAATTTTATAAAATAAATTTTTTGAATTTTATCCTGCTTTTTTTTATAATAAGACGAGTTCTTTTTTTTGGGCTTTTTTGCTTAAAGTTTTATTGAAAAATTTTAAAAAGAAAAAAAATCTTGCCAAATATTTTGATCTGATAATCAGTATTCGACTTTCTATTTTCCCTTTCCTAGGTTCATAAGTACATAGGTACAAAACTTTACATTTGTTCATGTTTAGATCTGCTGACCATATATCTTTCCATTCCACTAGTAGATCGAGGTCTCTCTGAGTTCTAATGATCCTACGCTCGGATATTTGGAGAGTTCAATTAATTTCAAGACATCGGCATAACTAAGACTAAAACTTTTGAGGCTCTCAAGGAAATCAGTGATAAAAATTATGAATAGAATTGGACCGTAAATCGATCCTTGTGATACTCCGCTTGTAACTACTTCCTAGTTGGATGCTTCATTCCCTAAAACAACTCTTTTTACTCTCCCAATCAGAAAAGACTCAATCTATCTTGGAAGTTGACCATTTAACCCATATGTTTCAAGTTTTTTTATCTATGAGGAACTTAATCAAAGGCCTTTGAGAAGTCAGTATACATAATGTCAACATTTTTTCATTTTTCTTATTCATAAGTTGCTTTATCAATGAACTCTAATAGATGTGCTGTCCCTGATCTGTTAGGTAGAAAATCATGCTGTTTATTAGAAATTAATGTGTATTTTAGTAAATAGTTCATTATTTCGTTCTTCAGCATTCTTTCCACTACCTTTCGGACTATTGAAACCGGTCTGTAATTTGTAATGTCCTTTTTTGATCCACTTTTATGTATAGAAGATGCATTTGCTTTTTTCCATAATTTTGGTTGTTCGTCCTCGTTAAATGATTTTATAATTATAAATGTTAGCTCTAAGTAAAATTTTTAGATTTAAACACCAAAACTGTGAATGTTAAATTTCGAAAAATTTAATTATAAATAAAACAACTTTTTTTGTGTTTATAAAAAGCTGAGTATTAAATAATTGAAACAAAATCAATGAGTTTTTAAAGAAAAACCATTTTTGATTAAAATATTGTCTATGCAATCAAATTTATTGAATAAATCAAATCTCCAAAATATTAAATCAAAATTAATTTTTTAGAATTTAAAATTTTTTTGTTTAAAAAAATAAAATTCGAAAAATAACTTCATTTATGCTTTATTTAAATAAGATCATCTTTTTGTATACAAAATGATGTGTAGAAAAATTAATAATTTTTTTTTCTTTTACTTATGTGCTACCAAATTGTCTTTTGTAATCATTAATTTTAGAAGCCTAATCTGTAAAAATAGGGAAGTAAATTTTTAACAAAAATATATGCATATTGCATCTCTATAATTTATTTATAAATTTACCTAACAAACTTAGAATTCTAATATTCCTAAATTAAATTATGCTAAAAAAACATCATTAATATTCAACAAAAATATAAACTACCACATTTAAACTTTTTTTTAATTTGATGCTTATCAATTTGTTTCAAAAAAAGTTTAAATTTCTCTAATAAATTGAGCATCAAGCGAAGTCTATTCCAAACAGCCATTAAGTACACACAAAGACAAATTAAATCCAAGTGCTCTAAAACAAAAATTAATTATTTCATTTTCATTTATTATCATTATAATAATTCAAGTTTGATGTTAAGACAAAAGCCGAGCGTATGCACAGAGACACGCGCACTCACACTCCATAATTTCATAATTTATAAATATGCGTTTAAAATAATTTCCAGTGTGTTTACATGGATGGATCAAGGCAGCTATCAAGTGATCGCTTGTGAGCTTAAAATGTGTGAGTTGGTTTCGTCTAGCTGCGTGACTTGAATGCGTGATAATTCAAGAGAATAATGAGCGCTAAAAGCAAAAAAATAAAATTTGAAACAAAATTTTTAATATGTAGAATTATTGTTTCGTATGCTTGTGTTGTTCTCGTTGTTATTATTTTGTGAGTGTGTGTGTGTGTTCTCGTTGAAATAATTTTTAAATTTTACAAATTCATAAACTTTTTCAAATTTTGAAACGTAACAAAACTCGACGGACCAAGACCAGTGATTGCAAGCAGGCTACTCTTGTTCAATCGGCTCCACCAACTCAATCGATTTTTACGATCAATCTGCCAGTCTGCCAAAGTTGGCCAATATTCTTTTTAAATAGACTTTTCAGATCTATTACATTGGAACATATGAATTTTTTTTCAAGCCATAGTATCAATTTAAGATAAGCTAGTAAAAAATTGAACTCAAAATTGCGACACAAATAGCTCGCTATCTTAATGAAAACAAGCTTGGAAAATTTGGTGTCAGCTTTGTTTGGGGACACACAGCAAATCAATCTTCTGGGCAACACTCGATCCCTGGGCACCCAGGTAAACACACAATTACCAAGCAAAAAAAAAATTTTATGCAGAAATTTCATTTTTTTTAAATAATCAGGATTTCAAATTTTGGTAAACTTTGATACAGATATCGAGGAGATAATGCGAGGAGGACGACGACTTGACACTCGTAAAGGCTCTCAACATTGCCCGCAACTGCGAGACCAACAGCGACAGCGTCGATGGCCTGACGAAGCCAACCCCGAGAGAGCTCGAAGGGCGCGGACAAGCCCTGTTCCGCACGGACCGCGGACAAGCCCTGTTCCGCACGGACCGCGGCCAACCCACGCGAAACGAAAAGCTCGACAGGAGCGCAGGAGGAAACCAGCGTCAGAGTGCACCATTCTCTGGAGCGCAGGAAATCCAAAGCTCGGACAAGTGCCGGAACTGCAACGGTTCGCCGCACACATTCAGCGTGTGCCCGGCTCGGGGAAAGCTTTGTGCGAATTGTGGAATCGAGAACCACTTCGCGGCAGCCTGCCCAGCTTTCCACTAAAAAGTTCAGGGAATCTGGCTACGAGCCATTCTACGGTGTGCTGCTCGATGGTGGAGGATTCGGCCTCCAGGGACCGTCAACGGCTGAGAGAGGCGATCGGCTTGGCGATGCTAACCACTCCCAGATCGACACAAGTGCGCTTGCTGAGCAGGTTCTCAGCCTCGCCCTCAACAACGACGAATGTGGCTCTTGCCCACGTCCCACGGAACGACACGTCCGCTTCGAACTTACCCAGGAATGGGATCGGCAGTCTCGACTTGTACCCAAAGTACTGCGTCGTGAACGGCGTCAAGGGCCGTCGTCGTATGTCGACCAAAACGTCCGCCCCGTGAGACAGCCGCAACGCCCGGTTGCGTTCCATCTGCGCGAGGCAGTAGGAAGAGAGCTGGACAAGCAGGTCGAGCAGGGCATTCTCGAGCCTGTCGACAGCAGTAGCGGACCGACCCCATGGGTCTCAAACCTAGTTGTGGTGCCCAAGGACAAGACGGCGCACGCCAACTGGAGGAACAAGCGTACGGAGTACACGTTGGAGATTCGGCTCACGTGTGATTCCAAGGCGCTCAACAAAGCGATCCGACGGACCCGATTTCCGGGTAAAACGATTGAGGATCTCATCACGCAAGTCAACGGCGCCACGGTCTTCTCGAAGATAGACCTCATCAAGGCGTTTCATCAGTTCGCGTTGGACCAGGAGAGTCGGAACTACACGACCATCACAACGCATCGAGGGCTGTATCGTTACAAGCGCCTGCACATGGGCATTTCGTGCGCGTCCGAGGTGTTCACGGAGGGCCTTCGCAACATCCTGCTCGGATGCGAAGGTCAGTTGAACATGACCGACGATATTCTGGTCTACGGGAAGGACCAGGCCGAGCACGACCGGAACCTCATGCGAGTGCTCAAGCGGCTTCAGGAGGCTGGACTCACGGCCAATCCTGGTAAGTGCAAGTTTTTCAAGTCGGAGCTCACGTTCTTTGGCCTTCGCTTCTCGAGCAAAGGGATAGCTCCGACAGAGGACCGATGCCGCGCGCTTCGCGAAGCCAGAGCACCCGAGGACGTCAAGGCCCTGCGGAGCTTCTTGGGCGTGGTACAGTTCAGCGCCAGATTCATTCCCGATCTGAACACCGTCACCGACCCCCTGTGGCAGCTCACCAAGAAGGGCGCAGCGTGGAGGTGGAAAGCTGTCGAGCAGCTGGCTTTCGAGAGGATCAAGGCATCGATTAGCTCGAAGTGCATGGCCTACTTCGACAAGACATGGCTCACGGAGGTCATTGTCGACGCCAGCCCGGTCGGACTCAGCTCGATTCTGGTGCAGGTCAACCCGAACGACCGCAGCGACCGCAGATTCGTGTGCTTCGCATCCCGTTCGCTAACCGATGTCGAGCGAAGGTACAGCCAGTGCGAGAAAGAAGCGCTCGCGGCCGTGTGGGGCTCTGAACGGTACTGGCTATACCTGTTCGGTTCCCACTACACGCTGGTTACGGACAACCGAGCGGTGCAGCTAATTTTCGGGGACTCGGCGAAGCGACCACCAGCTCGGATCGAAAGGTGGGGCCTACGGCTCTCCCAGTTTGACTACTCGATCGAGCACCGACCTGGCTCATCCAACATCGCGGACTACTTCTCGCGACATCCAGATCCGAAGGTAAGTCTGACGACCGAGATCGAGGAGAGTAAGACGGAGCGCTACATCAACACCGTCGTGCGGAGTGCAGTGCCGGAGGCGATTACGCTCAAAGAGATCGCCGCGGCGACCCTGGCAGATAGCGAGCTACAACGGCTGCTAGTCTGGTGCAGGAGCGAGGTGCAAACGCAGCTTCCACCGCATCTTTCGGCGTACCGACACGTTGCGAAAGAGATCAATGCCACGACAAGCGGCATTCTCCTCCGAGATCAGCGCATCATCGTGCCCGCAGCACTGCGAGACCGAGTCGCAGACTTGGCACACACCGGACACCAGGGCATCGAGAAGACGAAGGCTCTCGTCCGAGCACGCGTCTGGTTTCCGGGCATCGACGAGATGGTCCACGACAGAGTGAAGAGGTGCCAAGCGTGCCAGGCGAACACCGATCGGCGATCATACGAGCCGATGGTAGCGTCACCGATGCCCCAAGGACCGTGGCAAGTCGTCGGTGGCGATTTTTTCGGTCCGATGGCGGACGGCTCGTACTGGTTCGTAAACCACTGCGAGTACTCGCGCTGGGCGATGGTCCACCACATCCGGTCTGTGTCTGCCGACACTGTGATCCCGGTTCTGGACGAGCTGTTCAGCATGTTCGGCACGCCACTGGTCTACAAGACTGACAACGGATCGCCGTTCCAGTCGCACTCGTTCGCGGCATTCGCCAAGCGGCTAGGCTTTCGGCATCGCCGGATCACGCCACTCTGGCCCAGGGCGAACGCCGAGACGGAGAGCTTCATGAAGAAGCTCGGGAAAGTGCTGAGGACAGCAACCATCGAGGGAGTAGACAAGAACGTCGCTCTACGACAGTTTCTGAGGGCATACCGGGAGACGCCTCATACCACCACGAAGGTAGCCCCCGCTCAGCTCATGATGGGCTACAGCCGGACGTCGGGCATCCCGCAGCTCAGCGCTCCCGCCTGCGATCAGAGCGGCAACCAGGCCGCGCATCGTTTCGCGCAGGAGAACGATCGCAAGGCTAAGGAGGTGATGACGCGCGAGTACAACGCTCGCATGCGTGTGCAGCAGTCCGAATTGAAGGTGGGGGATCTTGTACTCCTGAAGCTTCAGCGAGTATGCAAGACGACGCCAGAGTGGGACCCGGAGCCGTACGTCATCACAGAACGGAAAGGCAGTATGGTGAGTGTATACCGGCACAACCACATCTTGACGACACGCAACGTGTCGTTCTTCAAGTTGTACCGGAAGAGCAACACCGACGATGAAGATCTCGCCAGCCTTCAATCGCACGCGGAGGTCGTGTGCCCGCCGGTTCCAAGGCCATCCGGCCTATTACCGTTTGACCTGAACACGCCGCTTCAGGACGCCCAGCCAGTTTCCCTGGATTCAGCCGAATCTTCGAGAGGGGGGGAAGGTACGGCAATGACAACGCGCACGACCAGGAAAGCGGAGTCAACGCAGGCAGCAGGAGACGGGACACCGGCAGTCCAGCAGGTTCCGACCGCGACGGTCGACAGCTCGAAGCCGAGGACGTCCCAAGACGAGGCCCAGGCGCAGCAGCGCAAAGCAGGGCGGCCCACGAAAGCGCAAGAGGCAGCCAACAGAGCAGCAGCGGCTGCGGCAGAGGCAGCGCGCACGGCATCAAACCCGCCCACGCACAAGATGCAGACACGGAGGCAGGCCAAGCCTTCGGCTCAAGCCGGGGGGAAGATGTGATGAGGACATCACTGTGCATGTACTCGGTTCGCTTTGCCGTTGCATGCACTCGTCTGAATCAGTAGACGATGTGCATGTTGAGCGCAGGCGAGACCGTGTACATACACTATAAATATTAAGCAACTCTTTTTTTTATGGGGATGAAAAAATCTTAGTTATTGAAATAAAGTTTTATTTTAGTCTATTGGCTTTATTTCAATCTTTCTACTAGAAAAATCTTGGGTGCATAAATTTTGGCAAGTTTCTGCGTGTATGCTGTGATCGGGTGGGGATGTTTGATTTAAGAAAAAAAAGAGAAAAAAAAGCATTTTTTGAAAATTTTAATTCATTGAAGGAATGTGTGTGCTCGGACCGGGTGTAAAAAAAAGAGCTTCAAGTGAATAATTTATTTAAAGATATAAAATAGTTTGATAAAATAAGACATTCAAAATTTAATTATGGCTCAGGTCTCATCAGCTACCTGTAAACAGCATAGATTTTTTACTTAGGTCTTTTGGTGCAGCCATTTTTGTTGAAATTCTGTCAAGAAAAGAAGCATTTTTGGAGAGCTAATTAATGAGTTTTTTTGATTTTTTTTAAGAAAAAAAAAATTTTTAGATTTATCTTTTTTTAAAAAAAATGTGCTTTTTATTTAGACTTGATTTAGAACAAAAAAATTAAGTTAAATTAATAATGATTGTAAAATTTTCGAATCGAGTAAATCTATGAATCAAAAATTTGACAATTATTTCAACTCGATTCTTGAATTAAATTTAAAAATTGAAAAAAGCATTGACACTCGACACAAAGAACAGCACAGTCAAATCGTATGGATCAATGTAATAAAGATCTGTCTAAAAAACCAATCAATTGGACCGATTTAGAAAAGCAGCTTCCTCACGTACAGACACGAATCGGTGCGGCATCGGCGTCCGGAATTCCTAGTCACTCGATCTCAATAAATAAACTCCTAGTTAAACAATGCACTGATCTTTTAATAAAACACATTAAAAGTATTATTTTATTTTTGCTTTTTTCTCTTTTTTTTTTGTTTTTTCTCATTGATTTTTGCGTTTTACCAAAGAGCTGAACCAAGCGCAGGTGATAGACCAACTGGAAAATCTGGCCCAGTCATGCAGTTTGCTGATTTACAAAACACCATCGGAAGAAGACCCCAACACACTAAATGCTTTTTTGACCACCGATGACTTTTATTTTGAAGTAGCCATCGCTCTGAGTGGCGAGATAACTGATGCCAAATTTTCAATATTCAGTGAGCCAGCCACGGTCAGTTTTATTCTAAAAAAAAATTTTTGTTTACATTGTCTAAACTTAATTCAAATCAAAACAGAGTAGCGTTTTGTTAAAAAATATTTTTTGCTCATGGAATTGGGACCTTTTGTCCAAACACATTGAAGGCGTCAAGTGCAACTTTATCCTCAGTGATCCCGATCCGTAAGAGACTGCTGACTTTTTTTGTTGCCAAAAAAATTAAACATTTCCCGTTTCTTAGCCAAATAAGGTCCACCGGTTTCAAAGCTATTCAGTGTTTGGAAAAAGACTTGTCTCAACTGTACCAAATTGAGCTTAGATTTTACGAAAAAGTCAACGGAACAAAACCGAGCTATTACGCGCTAAATCAACAGCCGAACTATACAGACAAGCTTATAAATCAAACACCAATTGGTGTATTTAAAAAAAGTGAACTTGGCCAGCCGCTTCGGTTGTACTATTATCTAAGTCCGCTTGACTTAATTCAACATCATCAAAATTTGAATGCTAAATTTAAAAAAAAAATCGACTCCACTCACAACACAATCAGTAATTTATTGTCACCAGACGAATTGTTCAGTTACGAGCTAGGCTCTTACTTGAGCGTTTCGCTTGTCCAAACCTCCAAAACACACAAATTGGTCGATTCTAATCTATTGGTATTGACCGAAAACGACGATGAACGCACTATTTTCGAATATTTAAATCCGTATGTAAATCAAAACTTTAATATTGAACAGTAAGCTTCTTTTTTATAATTTTTTTTTTTTTTTAAACTTAGCATATTTTTTTTATTTTTTTTCTAAAGTAAATTTGATTAAAAAGCACACTCTCTAAACATATGTTTTAAGAAAAAATAATTAAAATGCTGCATCCGTAATTTTTTGGAATTTTTCAAGGGTTTTATTTAAAATTTGATCAGAACTTAAAAAAAGTTTTTTTTTTGTTTTTGATAATTTAAAAAATGCAACAAACGCCATGCTCTAAAAATATGTTTTAAGCTTGGGGTCTGAATTAAAATACAATTTTTTAAATTTCAATGCAGCATCAAAGCTTAAGATGTTTGCCAGAAATTAAAAAAAAATATTTTGTATTCAATATTAGTATCGGGCCTTTTGATTACGGCCGAGAAAACATATTTGTTTCTTTATTTTAACTATTTTTCTTACATTCAATTCTGTTATCTATTAAATTTTCATATTTGAATTTTTTTGAATATTTTTTTTACCCACACCCATCCCCATTTTTGGTGGTCTTTTTATATTTAGTGGCCGCCACTTACGGCACCCAACACTGTTCAATTTGTAGCTCTAGATAAAGTGCATAGCTAAAAAAAATTGAATTGGAAAACGTGCTTAATTTAAAAAAATAATTTTTGTGTTTCACAAAAATTTCATACTTTGATACTGCATTTAACTTGTATTTTTTGCATGCAACACAATTTTGTTTCGGTATAAGAAGCTACAATATTTAGCAAAGGATTATGATAGCTTAAAAAATAATCATGTTTTTGGTTTTTAGGTAATTGAAAGAAAGAGATGATAATTTGTAAAAATAGAATTGAATCAATATGGCTTATTTAATGGATATCTGAGAGAAAAAAAAAACGATTATAAACGCAAAAAATACGGAAAAATTTAAAAAATGAGTAAATTATTGAAAATACATAAATTTTTGTTCTTAAATTCAAGAATATTCTTATTTTAAAAATTTTTCCTTATTTTTTGCGTTTATAATCCGTGTTTTCCCGTTTTAACGCGTTAAAACAATCACGTTTTTTTTCTGTTTTTTTTTCTCTCGGGCATTTTTAATGCAAAAAATTAAATCACTTTTTAATTTCTTTTAAAGTATAATGATTAATTTCAATCCAAAAGAATCGTAACACATAGTTACCAGTAATTGACCTTTTTGGCTTTATTTCTAAATATTTTCTAATATTGATCGTAAAAATATTTAAACAGTCCAGCCGAAAAAGGGTAAATTTGGGTAAAAACATCTGAAACTCAAGCGATAGTTTTTTAAATTAATTGTTTATAACTAAAAGCGTAATCAAGGTTGTGAATATAAAAATACTCTAGGCACAAAAAAAACATATAAATCATCAATTTACAATTTTGTTAATCAAAACACTTCAATAAATAAATAAAATTACAAGAAGAAAATTTTAAAATTATTCCTCAAAATTTCAATTTTACTTTTATAAATTTAATTTAAATTTATTTAAAAATTTTTTTTTAGAACTCCGTTATTTTTTAAATCATCACTAAAGCAATTAAATTCTTCGCCAAGCATACCAGCCACATTTCAAGTAAAACTTAACAAACCAGTAGTTATGTGTTTGAGCACACTTAGATTTTTACATGAACAAATAAGTATGACAAAAGAAATTTGTTTTAAAGCAAATTAATTTTTAAAATTTTCTAAAAGATATCGAATCACCACCAGAGACAGTAAAACCAACTCCGTTTTTCGAACTCCTCGCCAAAACAGCTATCAACAACAAGATCTTAAACGACGCTTATTCAGTGGTAAATAAACTTTTTAATAAATAATTTAGACCGATCAATTTTATGACCCACTGATCATATAAATATAAATTAATAAGTAACTTACTAGAATATTATCAAAAATAATCCAACATTTTAGTGAATTAAATTTAATTGTTTTTTTTTCAAAATAAATTTTAAGTTTGAAAAACTGCCAGATGATTTAACATTGAAACACGAAATGACTTAAAAATTTGAGACATATTCATGCTTTTCAAATATCTATCAAAAAATTATTTTTAAGCAAGAATATTTAAGAATAAATTTAAATATAGCTTAAAGTTTTAGTTTAATATTGAACTTAAATTATTTAAATTTAATTTCTAATTATGGGAAAATATTTTAAAAAAGTTTTTAATAAAAAATGGTTTGTGTAAGCTACTATACTTGTTTGAAATTAATGTTTCTCATTTAACAATCAAAACCTATTTGTTAATTGTTTTTTTAAATTTCATAGCTAGCCTTGTATGTGAATGTATGAATTAATACTTAAAACTCGGATTTAAATGTCCGGAGTAAAAATTTTTTCAAAAGTTATAATAAATCCTGCATTAAAATTTTTATAAAACTTCTAACTTGTTGCTGCAATAAGTACGAAACAAGTTCAAAACATTTGAATAATTTTTAAATACTTAAATTTCATTTAAAAACAAAAGTTTTTTTGAAATTGTTTTGGACTTGCGGCATTAAGTCTGATATTTTTATAAAATTTCAAGAATCGATGCAAAATCTATAATTATTTATTTTAAAAATTTCAATAATTAATCCCGTATTGCTTTACAAGATTTAACGGTACTTTTTTCCTTAATTAAATTATTAATATTTCATATTTTAAAAATTTAAATGCATCTTTGTCACCTAAACTTCGTTTAACTTCGAATTAAAGTGCATTTAAAAAAGAAAAATTACTAATTTATTATATAAAAAATTACGCAAGATTGGACGATTTTTAATATATTTAAAAAATGATTTTTAATGATGTTTTATTTTTCAGACTAAAAGTTTTTTATTTAAAAATTTAATTTATTCTTCACATAAAAAATATGATCACTAAATGAATAAATAATTAATTATAAACGATTATTATATAGAGAGAAAAATATTCTCCTGAGTCAATTTTTATGAAAGAAGTGTAATAATATAATAGCCGATTTAGTGAAAATTGTTGTCGATTTGGCAAAATGTAAATAATTTTTTATTTTTATATATTTAATCACACAATATATATATATTAAAATGTAAAAATGTAAATTATTTAAATTTTGCGGTCGATTAGTCGAAAAAAATTAGAAGACAACACAGATATTTTTATATGGTTGGAATAAAAAAAAGCGAAAAATCAAAATATTAAAATTATTTAGTGAATTCGATGACATAAATGATGAAGAAACTCAGTATATGCTTGGTATAAAATTTTACGAGACATTTTAATTTTTTAAATGATTTATAGAACAAAATTAAAATGTCACAATTGACTTATTTCGGTAAATAATATTGTATTTTTACATTTTCGTATTTTTATATATTAATCGCTCAAAAATACTAGAAAATATAAATATATATATATGTGAAAATGTAGAAATGTGAAATTATTCAAATTTTGCAATTGATTAGTCCATAAAAATAAGTCGACCACTAATTTTTTTGTATTGTTTAAATAAAGTCGATTTAATAATTTATCAAAAATGTGATTCTTTTTGTATCTTAACTTCTGGTTGCATTTAAACAAACAGAATCAAAAAATTATTTTTCGCAATTTTTCTTAGCAAATTTTATTTGTGTATAATTTTCTATTGCGAGATAAATTCTCAGCTATCTAATTATTTTTCTTGAGTTTGAATAAAACTGTATATAAAAATCAAAATATTAAAATCATTTAGCGAATGAAGCTTATTACAAATTTTTGTGAGATATTTAAATTTTTTAAATGATTTATAAAACAAAATTAAAAATTCACTATTGACTAATTTCGGTAAAAAAAATTTTTTTTGGTCAAAAGCCAAATAGGAAAAAAGACCACCGCTTGTAATGCAGTACAATTAGCCTATTTTGTTTTTTTTTCTAAAGAAAATTGGACTAAATCTAAAATTTGGTTGCTAATTAATATTATTAAATATTAGTGATCTTATTAACTAGTACCAAGTTCTAAATAGTCTATTAAAAATTTCTTTTTAGCATTTAGTGTATTGTAAATTTGAATAAATAAATTATTAACCAATTCTATTTTACAAAATTCAAATACGAATATTTTTTTAATTCACTTTTTTTTTTTTCTTTTTTTTTTCATTTTGTCAGTGTGAACTTATCAATAAATAATGATAATAATTATTAAATAGAAAAAAAATTTTAGCAATAAAAATAAAATCATTAAGTTAAATTAGGAGAAAATATTACCTTCATGTTGAAATTAATAAGTTGACGTTTATTTTTGTTATTGTTTATAATTACTTTTTGTTGAAAATAATTTTTTTACTGTCGAAATTAATTAGTTGTAAAAAAAAATTGTTGAATACAATTACTTTTTGTTCAATTAAATTAGTTTATTTACAAAAATTTTTATTTTAAGTTTAAAATAATTTCTTTCTTTTGAAAAAATAATAATAATAATTTATTATATTGTACAATATTTCAATAATCAAAATAAAAAAAATAAATAAAAAACAAAAAACATATTTGATTATTGCCACAGTATTCCTCAACATTATTTAGCTTTTGCTGGTCTTCAAGCTTTTGCTTTTAAAGCAAAAGTTTTCTGAATAATCTTCAATGGAAATTTATCAAAATTAACTTTATTATCGAATTCTAGTTTATTAGATCTCGAGTTATTGTAATCGAGATTCATATTAAACTTGAATTGGATATATCTAATAAAACAAAATTTTCAGAATTACCTATTTTCTTTATTAAAGCATTGCCATTATTTAAATAATTTGCATTCTGTAATAACCCAGTTTTAATAGCCTTGGCTTCATCTGCAATTAAAATTTCTGGTTTAAAACCCTATTTGAAGTTTATGATCAATTTTTGATGCTCAAAATGATCAAATCAAACTAAAACTATTAGATAAATTGTTATTTCTTATTAGAAATAATGCAGAGATATATTTTTTATACAATGTGAGGATTTAGTATACAATGTTAAATAAAAAAATAAACTTGGCAAAATCAAAATGTACATTGCAAAATGTACACCATCGAAATGATGCTATTTTGAGTGGATAATTTTTTGCAGACTTTTGCAGATTTTACCTTTAGATTTAACAAAGTATGTTAAAACCAAAAATTTACGTCTGCACTAATTGTATTTAAAAATTAAAATTTATTTTAAATTTTTAGTTTGATTTGATAATTTTGAGCATCGAAAATTGATCATAAACTTCATCTTGCCTATTTGAAGACATTTTTTAGTTGTTTTTTTGGTACTGTTAATATAAATTCAAAATTCAAATCTCCAGTCTCTGTTGAAAAAATACTAATACAAATTAGAGTTGTTTAAAAGTCACAAATCTGAAGTCAAGTCCAAGTCCAGACTTTTATTTTTAATTCCAACGTGAGCAAGGCTTTAAAATTTTGAATACTGAAGAAGAAATTTATGCTAAAATTGCAACAAAATTCTGATATTGGGCAAGTCTATTGCATTAGACAACCCAAGAGTATATAAATTTTTTGATATAAAGCCTGATCTAGCAAATTTAAAAAAAAAAATTCTGGACTTGGATTTTTTTTAGGACTTTTAAACAACTCTGATACAAATACCTTTAACTTCTTGCACTCTGTTTGCAAATCAGCAACTTTCCACGATAAATAAACCATTTTAATTCAATTTAATTTGAATTTTTTTAAAACTCCAAACTAAATATTGTAGAATAAAATAAATTATTTTCAACAAAACTAAATTAAAATAAACAAAAACTAATTAATTTCAGTTTGTTGAGTAAATTTTTTTTGTCCAAAATAGAATTTTTATTTTTTCAACCAAAAGTAACTAATCACAACAAAAAGTAATTATTTTCAAAGTACAGGTAATTAACAGCCTTAAATAAGTAGAATTATTAACAGAGTTGGTCAAAAGTCAAACTTTAAAGTCAGAATCGTTAAAAGTCAAAGTCAGATTTTGACTTGAATTTAAAATAATTTCAAAGTCAAAATCTGACCTTGACTTGAGTCCACTCAAGTCAACTAAATTATTTTCTAATTTTTAAATCTTCTTTAACTTAATTAAAAAAATTATGAAAATAAATATTTATATATATTTAAGCTTAAAAAATGTTGCAAATATTGAAAAAAAATGTAGGACTTTTAGTCATTTTTAAAAACACACTAAATAAAAGAAAGTAAAATTAAATATTAAAAGGCTTATTATTTTTTTTAATTAATTTTTTATTTGAACAAGTTTTTATAAAAAGTTTTTAATAGTGATACTTTATTGAATAAGTTATATTTAAAAATTAATTTTTAATTTTTTTTTTTTAATCTTTAACTTACTTTAAATAACTTTTTTTAAAATTTTTGACACAAGTCAAGTGCAAGTCAGTACTTTGACTTGTTTCAAAAATTCGAAAATAATCAATTCAAAAATTTTACTAATTTTTAAAATAGAATTAAAATATATAAAAAAAATTATAAATCTTGAATTTTTTATTCAGGAAAAAATAAAATTTAAAGTCAAAGTCCAGACTTGACTTTGACTTTTGACCAACTCTGGTCATTAACAAGCCGACAAAAAAAAAAAGATCAGTCAGTCGAGCACACTATTGATGAGGTCCAGACCCAAAAAAAAACTTAAAAAAAAACAAAAAATTAAAAATTTATCCAAAAAAGCAATTACCAGACGAAAACCAAGTTTATTACATAACAGAAGTGGACGAAACAAGCTGCATGGGAGTCACAGTCGACAAAATTTCCTTCACTAATCCTCAGGACTTGCTTTTGATAATAGGCACCCTGCGCAAACAGCTGCTATTCAACGAGCTTCTGCTGTCGTGCATGAGGCGCTTGTGCACCTCCACACTCAACATGTCCAACAACAACTACAACATGACCAACTACAACTACACCAATGTAAGTAGCCCGAATGTGCGCATTTTAGAGATCGGCCTGCTAGCGCCATTCGTGGTCTCGGTGATCATGCAGCATCCGAAGCTAATGTGCTACACGACCATAGAAATAGACGTGAGCAGAGGCAGCATTGAGACCCGATTCCGCGACCACAACGACCTGCACAATCCCAGCGTGATAAGCGAAATAATCCGGCGTTGCCACTCCATTCCAGTGACCATCCGAGCTCTGCTCATGAAATACAAACAAAACTCGGCGTTGGACAGGCGAGCCAAAGCCAACGACGGCAATTATCCGGATGACAACGGCAAAAACAGCCGCCACAAGCCCAACAGCCAAAATGACCACAATGTGGAGCAGACCGATCAGCACATGACGTCAGAGAACGAACACTTTTCGGCAATTGGCCCCGACGAAATGCAAATAGCACCATCGGACGCCGATTGCCAAATAAAGTGCTCCAAGCAGGAACAAGCGGCCAGTTCGGCCGAGCTGAAGCCAAAGGCGAAAAGCGACGAGAGCCAGCCGGACGACGACGACACAAAAACCGACATTGACGACGAGCTGGACAAGTCCAAGCTGGACGCCGCCAAAGCAAAGAGCGGCGCCGACTCGTCGGCCGTGGCCAAAAAGCGCAAGGCCTCGTGCTCTTCTGCTAGCGACTCGGTGCCGTGCACGCCCGCACTCTCCACCAGCAATCCGCCGTCCGCCAAACGCAAAATGACCCACAGCCAGTCCAGCGACATCAAACGACACAACTCCATGAACGAAGAGTGGCGCGGCCTGAACGGCAACTCGGCGAGCAAAAAACAAAAGCTAAAGGCGTCCGCGTCCTCCATTGACGTCACTCAAAAGCCCGAGCAGTCAGTGGCGCTGAAAAAAAGCGAACTGTCGTCAAAAAGCGGTCAAAATGCGCTCAAAAAAGAGGCCAACGTACTGGGCTCGTCGAATGCGTGCATGAAAGCGCCAAAGGAGGCCAAAGCGGCGCACAAAACTCCATCTGGCACCAGTCAAGCTAAAAAAGTGGCGGCCAGCAGTGCGACCGGCGCCAAAAACGCGGCGTCCGGCCAACCGCGACCCAAGAGCGAAGACCAAGCGAAAACAACAAAAATTGCCAAAGAAAAAAGTCAAAAATCGTCCACGCCAGCCAAAGGCCTTAACATAAGCAGCACCGAAATTCAACTAAAACAACAACAATCGCCCCAAGTCAACCTGTCCTCGGCTAACCTGATCAATTCGTCCAGCGACAAAATACGCGACAGCCAGCCCAGTCACCGCACTCCGTCGCCATCGGCCTCGTCCCTCTCCTCGCTTTCCATGTCCACATCACTGGTCAGTCCGTCCAACGACTACCTGAACAGCGACACCGACTCAAATCTAAAATACGAGCCGGCTCTCATCTCACGGCCCAAGCTGAAGCAAATCAAAGAGTCAGAGCTGAAAAAAAGTCTAAAAACAAACGCGGACAGTCCACAACAACCGAAGCCGAACACGCCGCCATTCACCAGCAACAAGCCCAACATAGCCCAGAGTCTAGGCCTGGGCATCGGAGCCAGCCTAAAGGGCGGCTTCAAAATACCGCACAAAACAAAGCCGTCTAGTGACGACGACGACAGTCTAAAGAACCCGCTGTCTTGCTCGTCGCCCATTGTCAAGAACGCGCTGGGCTCGCCGAACAAGTCGTCGTCGTCGTCGTCGCCTCAGTACGACCCGACGGCACCCGGCCTGGTCTCGGCAAAAAGCATGAGCAAGGGCCGGGCCACTGGCCGCGCCAGCTTTGGCGCCAAGCCGGTCCAGAGGCCGGGCGGCCAGGCGGCCAGGCCGCCGACCCCCGTACCCCTCTCTCACAGCAAAAAGGTGCCGCCTGTTCCGCTGATGTCGGCCAGCAAAATTCAGCCACTAATGTCCTTCAACTCGACCATTCAATCGTCGGACTTGACTCCGTCGTCGCCGTCGCCGCAGGACGAGCTGGGTGCGCGCAAAAAGTCGGACACTGCGGCGCCGCCCGACAGCCCTGTCTCTGACAACACTCTGGACTCGGTGAAGCCCAAAGTGATACCTTTGGAGAGGAACACGGCCAAGAGTGACAGAAGTGGCAGAGGAAAGCAAGCGGACAAGAGCGGTGGATGCGGAGGTGAGCGCGATGATGTGCACGACGCCAATTTGGTCGGTGATCATGCGAGTTTTTTTCGCAGCACTTTTTCCACGCGCAACATCACCAATGGCAACGAGGTGTTGGCCATGTCGGCCTTGTCCGGCCACAAAGTGGTGCCCTATGTGCCATCGCCCGCAGCCCGACTCACCAATTCGCCTGGCATTCTCGAGGAAGACCTGGTCAATGGCGCTCTCACTGGCTGACACTCTCACACTTGTTTTATTGGATTTACTACCGCCGACCATTCTCGAACGGTTCCAATTGTTTTGTTTTGCAATTTTTGGCAATTTTCTTGTAAATATTGTAATAAATTTTAAAAATGAGATTTTAGTCTTTTTATTTTACGCAGAGAGAGAGAGAGAGAGAGAGAGACAGATAGATAGATAGAGAGAGAGAGATAAGGTAAATTATGAAAATAATTTAAGCTATTGTGGCATTCGTTTCGGTTTTTTTTTTTTCATTTTTCCTTTTTTTTTTCTACTTCTTCTTGTTCTTCTAGCTGAAATCAAAATTCCATTTTTACGAACAGTTTATTCGAAGACTTGGTCCGGACGGATGCGCAAGTCTAAGACCATGATTTTCTTTGTGTACGTCTATCAATTGTGTTAAGCGGCTAAATAGCTTGGAAAAATGTTTTAATTTTGCTGTCGTCACTTATTATTTGGCATTTTTTTTTTTTTTTCGTTTTTTCAAATTTATTTTTTTTATGGATCATATTGGAAATTTTTAAATTTATAAATTTTTCTATTTTGAATTTTTAATTTACAAAAGAAATAAACATATAGATAAATAAATAAATAAATAATTAAATATATATATATATATACATACATGTTTTAGAGCACAGACAGGAAATTAAAGTATAATTATTTGAATTATATTTATATAAATAAATATTTAAAAATTATTTTTTTTTTTATTCCAAATTTGAAAAAAAAATCTAATGTGAAATGTTTTTATGAAAAATAAAAGATTAAAATTATTTGTTGCATGAGGGTTATGTCTAAAACATACGCCCATCAAGATTGCGAAAAAACAACACCGGGTGTAAATCACCAAAATTTTTGTAAAAGTGAATTTTTTTTCGGATACATTTATTCCTAATTATCTGAATTTAACTATACACCCATTTTCATCTAAAAAAAAAATTGTCATCACCTTTAAATTTCGAATGAAAAAAAACAACCCAATACACCCAAAAACACCCTCATAACTTTCCAGATACACCCCAAAACTGATCATATTTTTGAATAGAGCATAAAAATATCTACTAGAAAATATAGTTTTTATAAATTAAATAATTTGATTTTGCCATTAAAAATCGAAAAAACAACTTTTTTGGCTCTTCGACAATACACCCTGATTTTTTTGCCTTTTTCCATTTTTTTTCCACAATAAAAAATAATAATTATAGGTTATCGATCCCGAGGAATCTGAAAATAAAATCAGATTTGTTCTATCTGAATTAGTTTTTAAAGTAAGTTTATTGTTTTTTTTTTAAGATTTTGTTAAATGTGTATAAAACCTCTACAATGGTCTTCTATTGTAAATCGAATATAAGGAAAAGCTTAAAAATAAATATTTCACTTGATCTCTGACTTTTAATCAAAAAAATTACGATTTTAATATGCTGCAAAAAAACCAAGTGTAAATCACAAAAATTTTTAAAAAATATCTAACGAAATTTGATAAAAAAATTTAATTTATCTTTTTAAAAAAAGAATAATCATCACAGGGTGAATATAAACTAAGTCAAAATAATGGAAGTAACAATTTATGTGAACAATCATTTTTAGCTTTTCGATTCGCAAAAAAATATTAATTACATAATTTTCAAAAAATTTATCTTTTGAATAAATTAATTTAATAAAAAAAGTGTCTAAAATATTTTTTTTATGGTTCATTTTTTTTTAAGTTCGATTGAACTAAAAACAAAATTCATTTTTTCTCTTGAATCTGACTAAAATTTAGTTTTCCAACATACCTTCTTTTCGTTTTCTCTATTAATATTTTGTCAATTTCCTACTTTATTTTTAAGATTTGTTTGAATTTTTGGCATTGTGTATTTTGGAATAAAGAACAAAAACAAAAATTTTAAATTTAAATAAATTTATACATTTAGGTCTAAAATTTGTTCAGCAAAATGTGTTTGCTGACACAAAAAAAAACAGATTTAAAATTAAATTCTTTAAAAATAACTTTTTAAAAAAATTTTGTCATAATAATTCATTAATTTCAAAACGAATTCAATCTATATAATAGCTGCTTAAAAGTCGAAGCCAAAGTCTGACTATGATGATGATTTTTTTCGTCAAAAAGTAGAATTTTTGAAAAAAATAGTTAATTAAACCTTTTTTATCAATCAACAATTCGATTTAATTGAAATTAATCAAAAAAAATATCTGAAATCAAAGTTTTGACTTAAGACGTCTTTTTCAGACGAAATTCAAGGTGAATTTTAGTCTTTAAATTGTCACTTAAATTAAATAAAATAAATATATTAGGTACTATTCACATAACCTGGACTCATACTGTTTACAAAAATATTGACACAAATTTATGGACTCAAAATCATTTTTTTAAGATGATTTCAAAATCATTTCATTTCGTTTTCAATCATTTCTTCATACTAAAATAAATGATTAAACTGTATAAAAATTCTTCAAGACAAGCTATTCTTGTCTTTAAAATAAGAATCAAATTAAAAAATTAAATTTAGCAAAGAGATTACTTTAGTAAAATTATGATTTGCAATAAAAGTTTTAAATTGGGCTAAGTATTCACAATTAGCCATTGAAATTGAAATTGATTGTTTTTGGGTGTTTTGGGTTGTTTTTTTTTCATTCGAAATTTAAAGGTGATGACAATTTTTTTTTTAGATGAAAATGGGTGTATAGTTAAATTTAGATAATTAGGAATAAATGTATCAGAAAAAAAATTCACTTTTAAAAAAATTTTGGTGATTTACACCCGGTGTTGTTTTTTCGCAATCTTGATGGGCGTATGTTTTAGACATAACCTTGCATGAGCTGGCTCCCAAAAATGCTTGCAATATTGCCATATTTCTTTTCAATGTCAAAGTTGATTTTGACTTTTTAGGGCTGATCAATTTCATGACCACCATGTCTTATTTTTTATCGAAAAAACGTCATTTAATTTATAGACCAGTTGGTCTCAAAATTTGTTTGAGAAAAAAAAATTTAATTTTATGACCATTTTTATTTTTAGTTTCGTTTGACTCAAAAATTTGACTAGTCACAATATTTAATTTGATTTTTGAGAAAAAATAAAAAAATATGTATAATTTTAATTTTTGTTTTTACTTCTTAAATTAAATTTATATTCAGAACATGGAAAAATTGGATAGCCGTATAAGATATCTAGAAGAAGAATACAAAAAAACAGAGCAACAGAAAAAAATCGACAAGCTTCGTTAAAAATTTAATTCATGTGATTTTGTTTTAAGTCATAGCAGGATAAAAAACTTGAAAAATTTACGAGAAAATGATGATGATAATAGAATAGAAGATAATGATGCCGAATTAGTTTTAATTATAATAGTAGGCGCAAAAAACAATAATTAAGAAAAGAGTCAAATCGAAAATTTAATTCAAGGCGATTAGTTAATGAAGTCTCGACTCAAACTGAATGGTCTCCTTTCATTGATAATCTAATAAATAAAATTTCAAAAAATGGTAACTTAGGTAAATTTAATTTAAGAAGTAAAAACAAAAATTAAAATTATATATATTATTTTGTTTTTTTTTAAATAACAAATATTGTGACAAGTCAAATTTTTTCTTAACGAGACTTAAAAAAAAATGTTCATAAAATTAAATTTTTTTTTTCTCAAACAAATTTTGAGATCAACTGGTCTATAAATTAAATGGCGTTTTTTTTCGATAAAAAAATAAGGCCTGTTGATCATGAAATTGATCAATTCCGAATTTTTGAAATTTTCATTTTTAACGTTACACAATTTTTAAAGTTAATAAAAATTTTAAAAATATTGAAATTTTTTCTGATTTTTTAATTTTCGTATTTTATTTTAAGATTACTTTGGCAATGTGAAATTTTAGTTCAAAAATTACAGTACAAAAGGCAAAAATCTTATAATTTTTTTCTAATTGTGCAAAAATGGTTCTGTAAAAGGGACAATATTGTACAAACTTGTACAAACGAATTCCAAGCTCTGCAAAAACTCTGCTATTTATTGCATAGTTTAATCAAGTATTTTTTGATGGTGTGCATTTTACAGTAAATTGCAGAGTTTTCGCAGAGCTTGGAATTCGGTAGTACAAATTTTTGCACAATTAGAAAAAAAAATATAAAGTTTTTACTTTTTGTACTGTAATTTTTGTACTAAAATTATACATAACCGTTATTCGTTACGTTAAAATCAATTCTTTATTTTATTTACAATGTTTTTTTAGTACGATGCAAATTAAAATTTGAAGAATTTTAATTCAATAGTTTTTTTCAAAAAGATTAAATGAGTATAATAAACTTATCATTTTAACTAAAAAAGATAAGTTAAACGATTTTATAAACTGAAGTTTTGAACATTAATTTTGATAATCATGACTTTCAAAGTCATTTCTGAGTTTGATTTTAGGAAAAAAAAGTAAAAAGTTGACTTTGACCAACTCTGTTTCCGTATAATGAACAAATTGGACGAAGATTTCATGTAATAGTATTGAAAAAAAAATTTTTTTCGTCAAGTTTTAATCAAAAAATGAATACCCTATAACAGCTGAACTAGTTGGCAAAAAATAATGAACAATATTTTTTGATGCATATTCTGATTACTTTAGAATAACTGAATGCCAATTGCATGGATAGATAGCGTGAATATTTAGAAATTTAGAATTATTCATCATCATTAGTAATAATTGTTTTATTTTCTTAAGGTTAAAATCAGAAAAGAGAATTTTACAACAAATTGAATACAAAATGTACTGTTCTTTTTTTAATAAAAGAATAGAATAAAAAAATTAATAATAAAAAGTATTTATTAAAAAATTATCAACAATTCAAATATAATTTTATCTTCAAAAAAAACGGACTAAAATCGAAAGTTTAGAATTTTTAATCAACTAGTTTTTTTTTGTTTATTCTACTAAGAAATTTTTGTCGGGAAAAACATGAGTCAAAAATTTTGATCATAAATAATTAAATTAAAAAATTAAAAGTAGTAAACACACCAATAGATTAGGTTTAAAATAAAAAATGAAGCTGGAAAAAACAATCGAGCCATTTTGTCACATTTGCTTACCGAATTTATACCTTTGAAATGAGCACGCTTTTTTAGCTCTTCTTTAAATATTGAATCACTTGTTAAACATTTCCAGAACATTTGTAAATAATATTTAAGTTTTTTTTTTGATTTATATTGATGAATTTTTTCGATACTTAGTATATTTGCTGAATTTTGATGAGACAATTCTTCATTGATTGATTGTTCATCATGACTGTCTGGATCATTAGAAATTAAATTATCACCATAACCAACTTTGGTAAAGTAATGAACTAGAGTAAATTCTAACAGCGAAGCGAATAAAAAAAGATAGCACATTATTAAAAACCAATCCAATGCAGTCACATATGGAACATTGGGGATATCATTTCTGACATCAAAACTCAATGTAGCCAAACTCAGCACACACATTATTCCAATACAAGATCGATCAGAGGTTGCTTCCCTATTTAAATAAAATGAAACCCATGACAAAATAACGAGCATGAAACATGGAATATACACTTGAAGTAAATAATAACCTGTGTGACGTTTTAAGCCTATATTCATGCCAATAAATTTATATACAAAATTATCCTGATATATGTAGCGTGTATGGTTCCAATCGGTTCCAAGCAAGTCAAATTGTGATAAAACCACTCCGTTATCGATTTGAATCGGCTTCCAATCTACTGAATCTCCTTTAGTTTTCCATCTATAGGTAACTTCCTGATCAGAATATGAAAAACTTCCTATCCATAATGGACAAATCTTTTTATAAAATCTTTGTTAATATGATTTACATTTTTATCAATTACTTGTTTATCTAGAGGAAAATCTTGAAGGTTCATTGGACAGCTTGCCTTGATGGTCAGTCGAGAAGAATAAAGAACACTTCCATCTTTGCTTAATCGTACCAACCGATTAGAAGTTGGAATTTTATGAAGATAAGACTCTTTGCCATTTAAAAAATAAGTGTCTTGTTTTAATGAATTTTTAATTTATTAAAAAGAATTTTTTTTAAAGCTACCTGGTTTCCAAATAAGTTCCAACATTTTCATGGATAAGCTAATTTGAGAGTAGGGCGCATCAAACGCCAGCCGATCGTCTTTCCATTCTTATTTAAAAAAAGATTATTTATTTTACTTAAATTGCTTATATCTGCCTAGATTAGGTTTAATTTTAAGTCGTATTTATCTTATAGGCTTATATATTTTTATTTATTTATTTAAAGATAAATGTGATCTTAAACAGCTATTTTGACTAAATAAGTTCACAATTTATTTTAGATATTATCTCTAAGAGATTAAAATAAAAATTATTTTTATGAATCAAAAAGTGAGATTTTGCAAATAAAAAACATAAAACTTTAAAAAAAAAACTTTCATTTTTCTCTTGTGTTATGTTAATCTTTAAATTTTTTTGTTTTTTTTTTAATAATAAAAATTGGCAAACCCTTTTATTAATAAAGCTATACCAGAGCGTAGAAAATTTTATGCTTTTTCAGAATATATAAAATTTTAAAACATATTTTAATTTTATGATTGAAAACTTGGATATTTAGACTCCTGGGTAAAGAATATTTTTTATTTTTTAGCTTCCGGAAAAAAAATGAAATTTAGGATTTCAAAAGACATAGTTTACGAATTTAAAGTCAAAAATTAGAAATTCAGATAGCACTTAAGTTTTGAACATCTTGAACTTTACTTAATGTTAAAATTTATTCTCCTATTTTATTCATGTATACTTCAACAGAGAACATCAATGGAATGAAGAGTATAATTAAAAAAATTAAAGCGATGACAATCATTTAAATTTAAAAAAATCTATAAAATTGATTTTAAATCTATAAATATTATCTATATTAAATTATATAGATTATCAATCAAAATGATTATAGATTTTTAAGCCAATTTAAGTCTATATTTTGAATTAAAATCTAAAAATCAGAAATAAAAACTATTTTAGTTTATGAATATTATCATGACTTGAAATTACATTTAAATTAACTGAAGTATAATTTTGAGTTATTCTTTAAAATTTTAAGCAATGTAATTAGAATGCCTTTGGGAAATCAAAATAAATCTTCAAAGTTGTCTTAAATCCTGACAGAAAGTTTTATTTTTATTTGAGTTTAAAAAGCAAAATTGAAACTTCCTACTATTTACATTTATTTATTTTTGGAGCCTAAAAATACTAATTAAATTGTTATAAAGAAAATGTAAGAATACCTTGTCGGAAATAACAGTCCATGGTATAAGACTAAAAAACAAAATATTTAATTAAACATTTTTAAAGGGAACTGAAATTTTATGCTACCATTTCAAAATTAGATATTGGACCCAAACTGTTAATGTTCATATTTGTGTCAATGACTGTCGGAATTCCTTTTAAAAATTAATTCAAAAATTTAAAAAAAAATTCAAAAATTACAAACCAAGTTCATGAGTTGGACGCAAATTTTTACTATAATTTGTAAGAAGTTTGTCCAGAACTCGTGTTATATTAATCGTTATGTGCACATTTTCTTCACACAATAAAAGACCACCATGCATTATAATTATTTGAGTAAGAATTGATAACACTAAACCAATATTAAGCCAGTGGATCATTATCTAATAAGCTAGAATCTTAATTTATTGGATTTAAAATAAATATTTAATCAGCAAAAGAATATTTTTTTTCTTCTTGTAGCTTTGAAAAATACTTAGATAAAATCATTTTTTGAATATTAAGTCAAAAATATTTTGTGGAAATTTATTGATTTTTTCATTTTACTTAAATAATAATCATAAACTTATCTCTCTTATTGGGTTTACATACGTAATTTAAACAAATCGGTTCTTATTATCTTTTTTGAATTTTTATTAAACTAAAAAGAAATGAGTTTTTTCTTAAGCAAATAATTTGTATTGAGATCTATAAATAAACGTGACTAAAAAATTTGATTATTTCGACAGAAGGTAAATAAATGCTATTGATTTATCTCATTCGGGTTTTCGAAATTTTGATGTAAATAAACGTTTCCAAGATACTTAGATCTTGATTAATTAGAATAATTGAAAATTTTTTGTCATATTCAAGTGTTTTATTTTGATTGTTATAAATTAAAATACTTTAGAAAAAATGACAAATCATGAAATTTTGGACTAAATTCTTAAGATGTTCTTCACAATTAATGACTTAAACAAATAATTAAAAATTTTTATCAACTCAAAAAATCTAATTAAATCGAGGATTTCAAAAGAAACTTTTCAAATAGTTTCTGCAAAAAAAATTAAAAAAAATGAATTTTTATTAATTGTAAAAAATTGTTTATTTTAAAGAAATTAACAGCAAAAAACCGATTATCCCAAATTACATCCACAAGAGCTTTTTTTTACGTAAATTTCGGAATCTTCTCTTAAAAAAAATTTACCAAACAAATAAATAGGGCTTAAAATTACAATTAAAGAGGCCATGATAAACAGAACAAAATCTAATCGTGAAGCTACTTCTTTCCAATCATCGTAAATTTCTTGCAAGTATTTACTCTTATTAACAGTTGACTCAAATAATTTGGATGTTTTTTTTAAAATTTTGATTATTCTGATAAAACTTTCTTTAATGTTATCATCAATTTTGTACTCTTGGTGACGAATTGATTTTGGTCTTTGATGATAGCTGCCCGAATAAAGAACTTTACACCATTCTTGATCATTTTCAGACTGACTCGAATCGTTATCCTCACGAAACATTTCATTTATATTTCTATCCGGCGAGTTCAATTTTTTAGGGTGCATAAATCCATTTTCTTTATTCCTCGATAAGAAATCCGCTTTAGACATATTGATTATATTATTTCTTTCTGTATTGGCCTCGTACATAAATGACCGGTAGGTTAGTGATTCCGGTATCTTCGGTTGAATGAATCTGCTCTTTCTAACAATTCTTTCACTTTTGATTTTTTTGTTCTTTATTAGCAGAAATTTTTTGATCCATGGCGGTACCTCGGCAACCTTGTGACCTCTGAAATGAAAGTTAAGCACACATACCGAGGTTCCAACTGATACTGACACAAGTCCAATATTGAATACATAATACATTCCTTTAAAATAAATTAAATACCTGAGATTTAAAAAGCTTTAAAATATACCAATTACAGGAAGATCACTTGCAGCCTCGGGTGTATAATTTGACACAACCAAACTATTTACGAAAAAAGCTAATAATATTGTAACGCCCAGAGTTACTTTTTCGCCTAAATTCAAGTAAAAAAATATTTAAAAAAAAATTTCGCCTTTTCATCTTACCAGAATCAGGAGGCAGCAAAAATAACAATATTGAAAGCATACTCAGAACTAGATTAAATTTTAAAAACTAAAAACTCAATATTATTTATTAAATAAATTACCAAAGCATGGCATTATTAATGTATATATGTGGTATGCTGTATGTCGTTTGATATAAATCACATAGCTACTAACCCACCAATGGAGGTCAGCATTGGTCACAATAATTTTACTAGTGGCGCAAGTATGATAAACTTGCCATTCTGTATTGAAGCTTAGATGAGTTACGTTTGTGATATTCTTGTTATCAAATTGAGTTATTTGCATTTGTCTGATAGTGTGAGCCCATGAATAAAAATTTATTTCACAGCATTGAGTATCGAAAGGAAAATCTGATACTTTGATTAGACACCTTGTGTGCAATCGAATCTCTGGCACCCATGTTATTGTACCTGTATAAGATATCCAAGGATTGAAGAATTTCATTTCATTCAAATATTCATTCCTTCCAACGCTAAGTATATAAAAATAGAAAAAAAAATCATCAATTCAGTTATTTTCTCCAGCTATTTATTAAGCCTGAAAAAAATTATAAAAACTCAGTTAAACAGAGTCTTGGTTTAATTTAGTTGAAGAAACTTCAATTCTTAATTTTAACAAATTACCCATTCTAAATAAAAAACAATTAGATATTTATGCAATCTAAAGCTAAATTTAATTGTATTAGTTACCTGAAGAACTATGTCAGGAACCTTAGAGTAAAAAAATTAAGAAAAGCTATTTTTAAGTAAAACAAGTTTTATACCCAAATCTGCGAAATAGGAAGAGTGATTTCTGTAATGTTATCAAACATTTTTGGATCCCAGCTTAATCTTGAGTCAGTCCATGTCTAAAAAAAAAATTAATCTCAGAAAATGAAAAATTTGCGACTTGAACCATTTCGATCCAGACAGTTGACAAAAGCTCTTGATATTTTTCATCCTATGATAATTAAAAAGAATTATTGAAAAATTTAAGAGTTCAAAAATTGAAGTATACCAAATCTATTTGTAGCACTTTTAACTCGGTGGCAACAAAAGTTAAACCCGATTCCTTTTCTACAGGTCTAACTAGCAAATTGTAATGATTTACTTTAAAAATTTTGTCTATCAATTTTTCCAAACCGGTTGACAAAGGAGTTATCTCTGATTTGACTTTTAAATAATTTTTTTAGATTCAATTCTTTTACAATTAAAAAAAAAAAGAATTATTTTGAAAAATATTTTTTTAATGAATAATTTTTAAACTCTGATTCTTTCAGAGTTAGAATTTTTCAAAATAACTATATTAAAAAGTAAAATGCATAATTTCAATAAAATCATACCAAGACAAATTCCAATTGATAAAATTGAACAAATACTTAAGAATTTGATCATTATAGACTCAAAAGTGGTATGCTTTCGTTTAATTTTGAAATAACTCTTTTTTCAATCCAAAATTATTTTTTAGCGTTAAACATTTTGTCGATTCTGAATTTTGGAAACTATTTAACTCTATTCAAAGTTTCATTTATCTGATTAATCTAAAGAATATGATAATTTTCTCTGAAAAAAATTGTCGGATCTCTTTATTAATTTTTGAAAATAGGATTTAAATTTTTTAATTAATTGAATGAGAATTGACAATCAGCTCAGATTGCTACTTGAATACAAAATGGCAGAAAAATTTGATTTATTTTTAGTCTGATATATTTTAGCAACTTTATATAAATTCTTAATAACCTTATGTATATTGTTTATATTATAAAATAAAAATTAATATTTTGTTTTTTTTGTTCTTCTATTTGAGAGAAATATTTTTTTTAAATTTTATACAGAATAGTAATTTATTATCATTCTGTTTTTTTTAATGAGTCATTTAAAAAGTGATTTTAAAATTCTTCATTGATAAAATCTCAATAGATAAACTAAATTTTGACGATTATTAAGTATAGACGAATCTCTTGATACAGACTAATATAATTTTGACAGAAAAAATTTATTTCCGATTGTACTTTTAAAATAGAAATTGTTATCTTATTTAAATGTATTTTTATTTCATTTTTAGAGACATTTTGAATAGTGAATCCAAAGAGCAGTTGATTTTATAAAAAATTGTTACATAAAAAAAAGTTATTTTTTCCTTAGATTTCTTTAATCTGAAGTATTCGATTTTTCTGTCATGAAAGTTTGAAATATTAACACTGCGGATTACAAAAGGATTAAAAAAAATTAATTAGTATTTTTAAGAAAAGTTTTGATTGCTAATAAAATAATCAATTAAAAAAAACATATATACTAATTAAAAACGGCTCAGTTGAACTTGGCCCATCTGCCAATTGTTGAACAACTGTTTTAAAATGTAAATAAGATTTTTAAAAGAAATGATTTAGTAATTCTTCTGTTCAATTATGTTCTATTTATCTGAATCTTGCTGAGTGTTATAAAAAGAAATTAATTTTCTATGAATTTTTTACTCAAAAACTTCTTTTACCTTGTTAAATCAAGAGAACTACTTGTTCAACAGGAGAAAATTGTGTTAAGAGCCTAAAAACCAAATTGATATTGATATTAGTTTCTGATATTATCCTATTGAAAATAATAAAAGCTAAAAAAAAAACTCGTCCTCAGTGTCTCAAATTTATTCAGATTTTAATGAGAAACAAATTTTTCGAAACTAAATCTGTTATAATTTACTCGAAAAATTCTTATTAATACTTCAAGGTTTAATTAAAATACTAAATTGATTGACAAAAATCGTTGAACTTAATTTCAATTATACTTGATGTCAGGTTATCTTTTTATCTCTTTTTTAGTTGAGAGTTTTTTCTTTGTTTTAAAAAAAAGGAAAAAATCAATAACATTTAAATAGAAGCAAATAATCTAAAAAAAATATTTACAGAATTTAAATGCTTAAGATTTTGATCATCAATAGTTTAAAATTAACCTTTATTGCTTTTGCATTAGTGAATATTCCTTGAATATTTTGATTAAAGAAGTATAAACGATTAAATTAGAATGAAATGTTCATCAATCTTTAGGATAATTTCTAGATGAGAAATTTCACAACTAAAAGCTATTCGTATAATTAAACATTCCATTAGAAAAACAATGTTAAAGCACACATTCATTTTAAATTGCTCCACAGCAAATATTTAAAAAAATATTTAAAAATTTTTTGATGGTTAATTTAAAATTGAAAAATAAAAAATGTCAAACAAAACTTATCTAGAACTGATCTATTAATTTACTTGCTTAAATTAATATCATACAATTTCTGTAGTGTTAAAGTTTAAAGTCAATTGTGGGATAAAGCGATATGCAATCGCATTTTAATAAATTCGATCGTATCGAATTAAACCATGTTTATTAAAAAAGGCAAAGTTTTATGTTTAATTAAATTGAAAAAAGCTCCCCACAGCCTAAAATTCGATACCCCGTAAATTAAAAAATTCAATTTTTTTGGAATTTTTGCATCAAATTAACAAAATTCAATTTCAATGCCATCATGGGATATCTTGGCATCGTAAACTTTCATTTCTAAATTGAGAGACTCAATTTTTTCTTTCATTTTTTCTCTGTAATCGGGTTCCTTAGTAATGGCATAAAGGAAACCTCCTCCGCCAGCTCCAGCCAATGCCATTCCTTTTTAATTTAATCTGTTAATTTTTTATTAAATAAATTAAAATTAATATACCATAAACATAAGAGTTTAATAATTCGATCAATTTAACTACAGACTCCGGTTCTGAGCCTGGAGCCATAACTAGCTTTTGTTTCCGGTGTTTATTAATGCATTCACCTAATTCTTGCAAATTTTCTTTTGATAAAAAATTAAAAAAAAATAAATTCATTTTAATCTATTCAAAATCTTATACTACCTTTTTCAATCGATTCACAACATTTGAATCCATTTCTAACAAGATCATTTACATTGTCATAAATGACGCTGCTAATCGCGTACCAATTGCGAAGTACATTTAATAGTAAGTCTTTTGCCAGCCGCGTTATTCCAGTGTAAATTATAATAAGACGTTGATTTATCAACTCTGCGAATTTATCATTTATTTTAATTGTTTTTACACAAATTTCCAATGGCAATTTATTTTTGGTAGTTGAAATTTTAAACCCACCCCAAACTCCTCCAATCTGGTCTTGCCATCCACCATCTAAAATTACATTTTATATTTTTGAATTTTTTACAGGTGATAAAATTACTTGTGGTCATGAGTTGCTCTACCAAAAGAACCGAATAAATTAGAGTTTCATTCGAAACTTGTATCCCCATTACATACCAAATTACTTTCAGAACACAAGCAATTAATATTGAACTGGTTCCCAGTCCACTTCCTTGTGGAAGTCCAGTCCAAGTGCACAACTCCAAGGATCCGTTTAATTTCTTTTTTAATTGTTCACCTAGATTTTGTTCATTGAACTCAATTAATTTGGTAAAAACGCACGCTGCCTTCATTAGACATGCAACTGCTTGAGGCTTATTGTAATCCTTGAAATCTTCAAGCTCACAGAAATTGAATGAAACTTTACTCATTTCATCAGAACACTGCGCCGAGTCTTGCATAATTATTCTAATAAAATAGCTTTTATTTATTTGGCTTTTAAGAATGCGACCTTTAGCGCCGATTGGTTTTTCATTGTTTACCAAAATTGCCAAATTTGTAACACAAGATCCATTTTGACACTCATAAGTTATGGGTGGTGTATCTGACCATGCGCCTGCTAAATCCAATCTTGCCGGACAACTTGCTTTTATCCACTCATTTTCTCTTGCTTTTCTTTCAACTAAACCAAGCTCAATTCTCTTTTGTTTAAATTTATTAAATTAAAAGTTTATGTTTAACTCTACCATTGATAATTAGATTATAAAATTATCACAGGTATTGAAAAAAAGGCTTTTTTACTGATGATCCATTTTTAAAGCTTGTCGTAGCTAGCCTTATAAAGGCAAGCATTGCTCCTTCATAGTGCCTGGAAGCTCGGATTAATAAGTCATCTCTATTAAGCCAATTTTTCCTTTCTTTGCTCAACTCAATCAAAGCTTCTTCAATTTTTCCATTTTCAATAAACTGAAACGCATTGGTCCAATTTATGTTCAAGCTAGGCCCGCTTCGAATGGTACTAAAATTGTGACCCATTTCACAAAGCGTATTTGATATAAAAATCATTATTCTCGGTAAGATCATCAAGTCATTTGAGTTGTTTAATGCGACTTTAAAATAAATGATAATTTTGTTTGTTTAAAATTTTATTGAATTTAAACTTCAGAGGTAATTATTGACACTATTTTATGAACAAATTTTAAAATATCTCACGTAAAATAGCGTAAATCATAAATTAATGAACAAAATCGAAAATTAAATTGACCATCATTGATTTTTCACTCCTAGAATTATACGCTTTTTTACGTGAATTGCCATAAAATTTTGTTCTCTTGTCAGATCACAAATTTAAAAGATTTTATAAATAACTGGATAACTCAACATTAGACGTTATAAAAAATGAAAATTGTAGGTAAATTGATCACAAACGTGCCTTTAGATACCAAAACTAACTAATCTTGGCATAGAATATAGCAAAATTGTGAAACAATGGACAAGTTCAGCATATAAAAATCTATGCATGATGAAATTAGTATCAATTTTCCTTAAAGACTAGAATATTAAAATAAAATCAAGGATGAATTTTTCTAATAATTAATACGGGGCTAAGTTTTTTTTCTTTTTTCAAATTTATATTTGAAATAAAGTTTGTAATTGGGAAAATTAAAACATTACATTTGCAGTGACATTCTATTGAAAACAAAAATGCTTGAAAAATTTCATTGAACTTGATTTCACGAGACCTTCTCATTGTTTAAAAAAATTTATTCTTATGTCTGTACAATATTAGATAGAATTCTCTGTATAATTCCTGCGTAAAAAAAATCCTCAGGACAATTGTTCAAAAGGGAAAGATACTGATTTTCCAAGGAATAAAACGGGAAAATCATACAAGTACAACAAAATTCTTTCAAATGTCCACAAAATAAAACACATTCAATTAAAACTAAAACTCGCTAAAATCAGTAAATATTTTGGGTCTCTGTAGTCAAGAAAAATACTGAGAATTTGAATCAAATATCTAGTTTTTCGTTTTTATCCATGAGTGATAAACCCATGAGTTTTATTTTATTCCTATAGCTCGGAAATTATTAAGCAATTAATTGATTTATTTTGAAGTTTAAAAAATTCTATCATCCAATTTTCTTTAGAATTTAAGAAATAGCAGCAATGGAATAATTTTGATTTACGAATAAAAAAGATAAATTGCTCAATTTTTTAATTTAAAAAATTATAAAAATTAAAATAAGACGGTATAAAAATTCAAATTTAGTCAAAAGTAACCGTCAGCATTTCGAAAGAGACAATTCATCGACTTGCCGTTGACTTCAAATTCAAGTCTAGTAGGTTTTTTTTTTAAAAAATGAGTATTTTTTCGAATTAAATCTACTTTTAGTAAGAATATCAAACTATGCAGCTTTTGAAGATTTTGTTTTGTAAAAGAACAAAATTATAGCTATTTAAAAACTATTTTTATGCTGGACATATTCTATATGGACGGCCAAGTAGACAGTTTACTAAAATAAAAAATTTTTCGTAACAAGAAAAATAAAACTTAAGGTACTTCTGGCAATGGTTGAACTTAATAATAATGAAAATTTGAACCACTTTTTTCATCTTTTACAGAATTTTTCATTTATTTAGAATATTTTTTAATTTTTTCATTTAAAATTTCTTGTTTCTATTTTTATTTACTTTTTTAAACCTAAATGCTGTCCTAATTTTGGATTTCGGTCAGACTGCTTGTTTGACTAGCCGCTAAGCTACAGTCCGTAAAGGCAGTCCCAATAGCTGCTAAAAATATTTTAGAATTAAATTCATTAATATATCAAATTTGGCATTATTATTTATAAATTTCAAAATATTAAACAGTTTTTCAATCTTTCGTTTCAAAAATGACAAAAAACAATTAATTTTTTTTTCGAAAAATTATGATTACCTTCTTCAAATTTCTATCACGACTGATTCTACATAAATTTTTTTTATAACATCAATATGTTTCAAATTTCTGTTTTTAGTGAAAAATGTATGATAGATTTGATATATCGGTGAAACTCAATCAAGAAAAATTAAAAGCTCAAACAAAGATTTATTTCAAATAAAATTCAGAGTTAGGACTTTGTAAGTCTAATATATAAAATTATTGATTTCGCCAAATTTTAACTGCAATCTTGTTCCAATCAATGGCACACAAATATTTTATATATTTTGGTTGTATTCTCAATAGATCCTTGAAACATTTAAATGCATAGTTTCAAAAAACATATTTTGCTAAAATTCTATAGAGAATCAAAACAGATCCAATCACTATGAATATTAAGGTTTATGACGATATTTAGACATCTTATCCAAACATTTTGATCTAAGAAGAATGAAGATTAAAAAAATAAAATTATACTTTGAATCTGCTACAGTGCATCTTTAAATAATCTAATATTTTCTAAATAGTTATTACAGATAAAATTTCTAGAAATGAGAATGAAAAAAAAATGAGAAAAACGCATTAGAAATTTGTGATCTTAAGGGATACCTCAATTTTGTTTTTTTTTCTAAAAATAATAAGTTATATTTTGAAAACTCAAGATAAATCAACTGATTAGTTCTCGAAAAACTTTTATTTTTGTATTAAACTTCTTTATTTTTAAGAAAAATATTTAAATTTGAGTAACTAGCGATATGTAAAATTATTGCTTTAAATTTCAAGTTTCATCTTCATTGTTTCAGTATTAGTAAAATGTGTTCATTTTCTTTAAGTTTTTATTTTAATGTGTTTTATTCCCATGAATTTTTTTGCTAATCCAAAAAAATCTAATTAAATTAATAAATTGAAGAGATTATAAAATGTTATGGTTGTGAAAATTTAAAAGGATATTTTACAGTTTAATTAGATATAATTTTCTAGCTTAAATGAAAATGGAAATAATGTTTTTTTATAGTATTATTACCAAATAGAGTTCATCTCATTTTCAGTCTTCGAATTTTTAAATAAAGGGATTGTAGAATCTTTATTAAAATCAATTAAGCTATTTTAATTTAATATCAAATAAATTTGATTGATTTCTTTTTTAATGAAAAAACTTTAGTTTTAAAAATATTTGAGCTTACTTCAAATTTTTAATGGTTTTAAACAAATGTATTAATTAATTATTTATTTCTCTTTAATGATAAAATTGTAACAAAGAAGTCCGTCCCCTAAAACAAGACTTTCGAGTTTTTACCTAGAGTTTCTGACCATCGTTTCCATGTACATAATAGAGGCTCTAATTCATTGAATATGTAAATCCTGAAATCCGAGATTTGGATCTTAATACAGAATTAAAAAAGGAACATGAAAAATAGAGTAACACTTAAAATCCAAAAACTAAAATTAGTTAAACCAAAATAAAACTTAAAATTGAAATTTGGAATTAAGAACACGGTAAAAAATTAAGCTTAAAACTTTTTTTAATATTTTTTATATATTATTAAAAATCATTATTAATCCCTAAAAAAAAATACGAGAAAATCTGAAAATTAAACACTTATTGGCACTACCAAATTAAATATTTTTTATTATTTTTTATTTTCAATTTACGCCAATTCTGACGATGATAAAATTTTAAAAGAAAAGCAAAATATAATATTGAAATTGAGTAGAAATGTACTTTTTTTTCTTAGAGAAATTTGAAAAAGAAAAAATTTATTAAAAACGAAATTAAAAAAAAAAAATACCAGACAAATCGAAATTCTAATCTTAATTTCAACATTCCTGTACTAATTTAATTTTTAATTAGATTAATTAATTCCTACTTTACAAATACAAAATTTTCAAACAAAAAATTATTTTTCATTGAACTATAGATTTTTTGAAACTTATCTAATCAAAATAAAATTAATTAATATTATACAACTAACGTTACACAGATTTACATCTTCTATTAAATAACATTCAAAAATAAATCTTTTACTAATAGCAGAAATAATATATTAATTAATTAATTAAAAAGCAAATTTTAAAATTACTTTCATCGAACTTAGTCAGGATGTCTAAAGCAAAACCATCTTGTATCGAATTTTTTATTATTGAATTAAATCTAATAGGCTGATTGTTCACAACATTTTTTGTCAAATATTCAATGTTTATCTTATTGGAAATAGATCGACGTCTGTAAAATAGTTCTTGTAAATTAAGCAATGGGCTCATATCTTCCAAAGAATATCGATAAGACTTTTTCCATTTTTTGACTAAATTTTCGCAAACAAAACACGAATTTGCTAAGTCAATCCAAAAATATTTTCTAAGATAGTCCATTTCTTCATTATTCAAATTTGAATTCAAAATTGGATACAATTTGGCATTATAAAGAGTTTTGCACTCAGTCTCATCAGGCCACAAGTCTTTTTCATAAATTGATGTAAGAGAGCTAAATTTTGACATTTTATTATTCATTATGGTCCAATAATTGCTCTCATATTCTTTATTCAAGTTATCGTCCATGCCAAATACTACGTTTAAATTTACATCTATTGACAAGCAATCAAGAGAAATGTTCACATTTTGAATTATTAAATTGGATGGAAAATTTCTTATTTCATTAAACTAAGTTAAATTAAAATAAATGTGTTAAATGTAAAATAAATTATCTAAAATAAAAAAAAATTAACCATACTAGCTTTAAATCACTCAAATAGGTATTTTGATTAATTTTTATTTTACTCGATTTGAAATCACAATTGAATATAAAGACTGGAGACTCTACATTCAATTCTGTTTTGGTTACGATTGAATTAACAAATAATGATTGGCATGAATTAAAAGTTGATGAAATATTTGAAGCTTTGGTCAAGCAATTAATGTAATTGGTACAATTGGTTTTATCTTTATTTGCTTTATCTGAATACTGAAATGCATCAAAGATTATTTTCTTGTGGCCAAACGTCTCATTGTCCATATAAACATGAAGCATATTTTCACCTACAGTAATGTTATGTATTTTGATATCATGAAGACTTTTCCATAAAGTCTTTCGACATTGTTTCAAAACAGTTGCTCTATTTGAAAAGGCCGGAAGATTGGTCTTAAATTGACCATTAACGTATTCCTCTCTGGTTATTCCATCACAGCATGCCAATAAAATATCGAAAAAAAGAGATAACTTGAAAAAATATAGAGTTTAATGACTCCTTTAAAAAAGATAAAATGTTTTACTGAAACTGGTGAAGCTCCACTATCAATTCCGATATAGCTACATGCGTCTAATGGAGGAAAAGCAATCATATTAAATAAAATCTTACATATCTCAAAATTAAAATAAACTATTCCGCTGACCTTAAAAAAAAAGAATTAAACAAAAAAAAAAATTATTTTTTACAATACCAAATTATATTTTCCGCGGATAGATGATGATTTAAGCAATTTCTCATCATCAGGCTGATAATAAATGTTTTCAACTAAAGTCTTTTAAGTAAAAAAAATAATTAGAAAATTTAATTTTTTTAAAATTACTCCATCATTTTTTAAGTGGTAGATTCCATTTGATTTAACTTCACTAGGCAAAGCCATCGAAGAGACAACACATATTTTTTTATCATTTATTTGAATTTTTTCTTTGAATAATTTTTAAAATCAAACTAACAAAATTTTCTTACTTTTACCATGATTTGGTAAATAAAATATCATGTCGCTACTACAAACATAAATTCCGGGGTCGGAATTAAAGCGTGCATTTTCAAAGTTGGCAATTTGGAATGTCATTGTATTAAAAAGTAAATCGAAATTGGACTTGAGTTGGCAATTTTCAGGATCTTTTAAAGGTAAGGTACAAAATCCTTTTGAAACCAAGTCAAAGGGATACTGTCGTCCCATGTGAATAATTAAAATGAAAGAGTTTTTTAGAACATCGACACTTGTTAGCTAAATCAAAAATCTATTATTTTAATTTTATATTCATAAATAAATACATGAAGACGGCTTTTTGCACTAAGAGCCTCTGAAACGATTAAAAGAGCATTTAAGGTGGCTCCTCCACTACCAATTGGTTTTTCAGGATCTTCAATGCATATTATCAACGTTTCTTTATCAATCAAGTTTTTTCTTTTTTTCAACTCCAGTTCTGAACAGTTTTGTTAGAAAAAGTACATTTGATTGAAATCTAAATTACCTTTTTGATAGGCTATTGAACTATTTTTATTAGCACAAGTAAGAACGATTGCAGTCCACTTCATTTTAGCTGAAAACAAAAATTTAAAATGAATTGAAAATTATGAAAATATTTTAACTAATTATTCAAAAATTTAGCAAAATTTTATAAAGATATCAAAATTTTAATAACTAAAAAAACTAAACTAAAAAATGTGTTTGGTGAGTTAATTTAGATAGAAGATATAGCGAAAATTGTTTATTTTTAAATTGTAATTTGATACTCTTAAAATTTGTTAAAAACAGGGAATAAATTGTGATAAGAAAATTAAAAGGAAATATTTTTTTCTAAATTATTTATTTAAAATAAATTGAATGAACTATATTGAATATAGATCAATAAAAGATGAAAAATTTCAACTATAATTAGCTTATTTCTTTTTGGTGGCCTTTTCGGCTTTTTCAGCAGCTTTGGTCTTGGTGCCTTGAGTGGTCTTCTTTTCGACCTCCTTGATGACACCGACAGCAACAGTTTGTCTCATATCACGGACAGCGAAACGACCCAATGGA